>CM051456.1:59449952-59584311 GCA_028274465.1 Plantago ovata | reverse complement strand
CTAATGCCATTTGAGAAGTTCTTTTCTGTAGCTTCAGCAATCAACTTCTTAAGAGATTCCTTATTTCAGCATCCTTTTCGTTCTGTTTCCCTCTTTCAGCAAGACGTACTTTTCAGTTGTCTGCTTGTCAGAGTGTCAGCAAGTTGTAGTTTCTCTTGCTGTCTGCTCAGAGTTTTCTCAAATCTTTCGATTTCTCTCCTTGAATCTTGTCAAGGTCAAGCTCGTCTTCACTTTCTGAGTCTGAGTCAGAGGTAGGGTTGTTTTTTACCTGACCGGCCATGAGGCAGAACTCCGAGTTTGACACATCTGATAAGCTTCCATAGCTATTCCCAAACTTCTTTGCCAATCTCCACGGTCTAGAGTGGCTTCTCAGCGTCAGTGTCCTGACCTTTCATTCTCCTCACTGTCTTCGGAGCTAGTATCAATACACAATGCATCTATTTTTGCTTTAAGCTTCTATTTCTTTCCTTCTTTTTTCTTCAGCAATAAAAGCTCTTTTGAACTTCTTCTTCTTTTCAGCAGATTTGCCTGTCAGGCAAAGGGCAAGTAGCTTTGAAGTGTCCAGGCTTTTTTTGCAGTAAAAACATAGATCATTTCCAACTGCTGGTTCTTCTGATGATTTAAGCTTGCTGAGCTTGCGTGTTCAGCAGCTGTCCTCATCCTCTTCGTGTACTTATGGTAGTTGTTTACCAAGATGCTTTTTCTCTCAGCTTCTCTTTTGCTTTTCGCCCTTTCAAGTCCTTACTGAGTGAATTTCTTCATGTTTTTGACAACCAAAAAATTTTTCAATTCAGCAGAAGGTCTTTTTCAGTTCTTCTTTTTTCAGAAGATGACGGCTTTGCAGCAAGAGCAAATGTTTGCGATTTTTGCACAGCAAATACCTTTCTCTTTGCTTTGTCCTCATGTTGACAGTAGCAAGATGAGAGAACAAACTCTGTTGGTGTAATGTGTGGCATTCCTTATTGTATAGAAAATTCCTTAGTGTGGATCCATTCCTTGAGTTCAGCTTGGTCTGCTGATAGTTGTTGCACTTTCTCAGAATCTGAGTAAAGTTGTCAACACCAAGGCTTGCCATTTCACTAACAAGAGTTTGTGAAATCTGAAATCCAGTCTTCTAGTGACTCGTTTGTACCTTGCTTAAAAGGTTGAAACTGTAATTTAAGTACGTCAAGTTTGTGTTTCCTTTGGTTTTTCAGATCCAGCACAAAGAGCGTGAACCATTTCCAGCTTCCTTAGCAGTTTTAGGCACCCCACAGTGTGCACTATATGGTATCCGAGTTGATCGAATGAGATGTTTCTTGCTTGGCCATCAAGACGGAATCTCTTAGCTTCGTCGAAGTCCATTCCTCTCTCGGTTTTGGCACCAACGGTATCAGTCGGTTCGCCTAAGATAGTTCCTTTCCAGCTTCAGTGGTCTTGTGAGGGAAACTCCTTTCAACCTTGGTGATCTTGATAGGTCCATCATTAAGGACGGTGACCATCTCATCACTAATGGCCTCAAGATGTAGCATCATGTTGTTTCGCCATTTCTCGTAATTTTCCAGCTTCAGCAAGGAGCATCTCCTAAAGACATCCTGTCAGCAAAGCACTACCAAACTGATCAAGTGAGAGATTTACGGAAAGCACCTAAGGGGATCTAGGTTCAGTGCTGAAGGTTAAAGAACCTCCAGCTCCGATACACTTGTTGGTCCCTTTAAACAACAAGAAAAGACTAGAGGGGGGGGTGAATAGTCTTTTCAAACTTTCGTCGTTTAAAACTTTCTCAGCAAGTGATTATTACTTTTCAGTAATGAGTTTGCTGATACTTAACTTTCTCAGCAAGCGTAAGTTACTTTACAGTAGCTTGGTTTGCTGATACTTAAAATCAGAGAGCGGAAGTCTTTGATACAATAAGTGCTCTTTCAGTAAGTAAAGGTTTCAGCAAGTGTATGTGGTGACTGTGTACAGACAGAAATGATTTGCTGAAAACTAAATACAGTAAGTAAATCACACAAACACTTTTATAGTGGTATCTGAGAGTGGCGTAATCTCTCAACTAATCCACTTTGTCCTTTTAGGACTGAATCCACTAAGATATGATTGAGGTTCCTTACGATCTCATATCTAGAGCGATTCAACAGAAACCAAAGCACACTTGCTTTGTCTCCAACCTAAACTAGAGAACGTAACCTTGTTCTCCACCAACTTGGTACTTTTATCAGCAAAACTATGCTCGATTAAGTTCCCCCTGAATATCACGCCTGAAAGGGTGTATTTTCAGTTAGAGAGTTTTGGGTGAGATAACTTAATTATAACTTATTCAGTTACAACAAGTAATCTAAGAAACACAACTTTGAATACTTTGCAGTAAACAAGTTTGATTGTTTCTGGTGTCAAGACTTGTTCTTGTTCGAAAGAAAGAACACTTAACTAATTTCTTAGCCGAGTTTGTTCTACTTCTTCAAAAGTAGCTTTTTCAAGCTTTAAGTCTTGGTACGGATCAATGGCAGTAAGAGTATTGAAGGTATGTGAGTTTAAAGCACAAGTGAGAGTTGATCACGTTGTTGACACACCTCAACTCTTCGCCAGATGACCTCTATTTATAGTGCAAGAAAGGAGCCGTTTGAATTTTAAATTCCAAGGCTTTTGATCCTTAAGATGTCACTATCTTGCTTTTGTACTTTCAGCAGCGTCCTTGTTTGTCTTCTAGTCTTCATGTCCTTCGCGTATAAGCTTTGCATTTAATGCATATTTGAATAGAATTCAAACAATAACATTGGAGCACAAATTCAAGTACTTTCAGCAAGAGGTCACATATGTTCCATCAGCAAGTGGTTAGACTCAGTTTCAGCAAGCACAACCTACTCTGTCTTTCAGATTTTCACTTATGCAATGCTGTTGCTGAAGTTTCCACTTTCTGAGCAACACGTTGCCTTTGTAGATACCAGTCTTTCAACAATCTTCAAGTCTTCAGATCTTCTAAATCTTCAAGTCTTCAGATCTTCAATAATCTTCAAGATTCTGAGCGGTTTCTAATTGCTTCAATAGTTTGTTTGTAAAAACAAAGTACATCGTCAGCAAATGCTTCAATAGATTATTTTCTTTTCAGAAAATAAAATACATCATAAGCTAAAGCATCAATAAGTTATTTTCTTTCAGAAAATAAAATACATCATACGCTAAAGAAATAACTTATCTAGCACCTAATCTAAGTCTTCAGCAAACGTTCCTCTTTTACAATGTCCTTACAATTCTAAATTCCTATGGACTTTAAGAGTACTAGTTACTGGACTTTCCTTAATTTAGCATGGTTAATTGCTCATCAAAATTACAAGTTTCCTAACATTTTGTATAGTGATAAGTGTTCTTTGGCTTTTTATACAAATATTAATTTTGATTTCAACCGACATCAAAATTTGGCGCCGTTGCCGGGGACTTAGCTCCTTTGATTGGTGATTTGTTTGGTTTTTTCCAGCCAACTTCACTTTCTTACCTCATTTCTTTCCCCCTATCTTTTTCAACAACATATTTCCTTTGTGAATTTTTGATTGCACTAACGGAAACTAATCCTTGCTTGTAAGTGTTTAGTTTATTGAACAAGAGCTATAATGGGAGAAGTGCTCTTGAAAGATATGTTCAAGGTCAGTTATGAGGCAATTAGGAAAGAACCAGCTATTTATCTTGAACCGGAGGCTAGAGTGTATGAGGTCACCGATGAAATTCTTTATAGTTTGGGGTACTTTCCGTGATCTGCCTTTTGAAAACGCCTTGAGATTTGTGTTGCAGTTCCGCCGTGATGTGGAGTTGTTGCCAACACGAGGATTGAATGAGGATCAACTTTTACGCCGGTTGTTTCCTTGTGCTTTGGAGGGGAAACCGAAGGAGTGGTTGAAATTACTACCTGGCGGTTCACTTCGGATTTGGCAAGATGTTGTTGACGCATTCCTCGATCGATTTCTCTCGTATAGGGAGAATGAGGAGCTGAAGAGGAGGATAATTCAATTCAATCAACGAAGAGGAGAAAGGTTTTTTGATGTCCTCGAGAGATTTGAGCTTTACAAGAGGAATGTCCAAACCACCGTCTTAGTGAACATGAACAGATTATGTGCTTCTTTAATGGGCTAGACGATGACTTGAAGGTCGTGATAGATGGTGTTTGTGGTGGAGTGGAGAATAGCACCGTGACTCAAGTGAGGGAAGTTTTTAAACGGTTCCTCATTGCTACACACAATAGAGCTCGGAACCCACCTATTGATTATTCGGAGATGTACCAAGCTCCAAAGCCCATCGCCATAAGCTTTGTGACGATAACGTCGACTACAAAGTTAAGACTTGTTCGGGGGGAGAATATTCCATACTATTTGTATCAGGCGGAGGAGGTACAACCTCAAGTTGTTTCCGATGAAGATGAGGTGGCTATAACAACTTTGGCGATGATTTGGAGTGATCTATTTGCCGTTGCAACTAAGTACCAAGAAGGTTTTGATGCTAGAATGGAGAGCGTATATCAAGTTCTGGGAGAATCGAAGATTACGTTCGAAGTTTTGGAAGAGCAAATTGAAGAAAATACACTATCAGCTCAATCTTTGCCAAGCGATTCGCCCACATTCCAGGCGGTTCGCCTAGTAGGAGACCGAGAAACTGCTGTTTCTGTTCTGGAGGAAAATTCCCCAGGTGAAGCGCTCTGCAGAGCTAGGCGCAGGCGATTCGCCTGGCACTTTAGGCGCTTCGCCCAGCAGCAAATGTCCAGGACCTGAGGTTAATTGCAGCTGTGATGAAACGGAGGAACTGAAAGCTTTGGTTGATGGGGTCGAGACTGATCTGGACAGTGAAGAAGATCCACACGAGACATTTGAGGAAACAAACATACTATTGAGAAGTGGAAAGGTATCAATTCCACCATATCCTGTTAAGACTAATGTTCCACCTATTGTTTCAGGTCCAACAGTTACTGAGGAGGAGCCAACAACGAGAAAGGAAACACCAGAGGAAGTCATGATTCCCGAACTCAAACTTGGGAAAGTAAAGGGGAAGGAACTTGGGGGAGCATCAGATAATGAAGGCGTACTTCACAAGTCGCCTAATCCCTACGTGCCTCCCAAACCACACCTTCCTTTTCCTGGGAGAGTGAAGGAAGCCTAGAAGGATGTCCGAGACTCACCTTTATATGGCATTCTATCGAATGTAGAGGTTAATGTTTCCTTATTGGAATTGATTCAAAATATTCCCGCCTACACGAAATGTTTCAAGGAGGTGCGGAGTAATAAGAACATTTTCCAAAAAGGGGAGGTAGCTGAACTTGAGATGGTGAACTCGGTACATGAGTTGCCTATGAAGCAAAAAGACCCCGGGAGTTTCATAATTAGTATCACCATGGGGAACGGCCGATCTGCTAAAGCAATGCTTGACTTGGGGGCTACCATCAACCTAATGCTATACTCCATTTACAAAGCATTGGGGTTAGGAGAAATCCAACCCACAAGCATGGTTGTCCAAATGGCTGATAGAAGTGTGAAACGACCACTTGGTATAGTTGAGGACATTCTAGTAAAGGTTGACTGACTTATTGTTCCAACCGACTTTGTGGTGATGGAAACGGCTAATGAAGGAGCTAGTACGAAAAAGGAACATATCGTGCTCTTGGGAAAACCCTTCATGGCCACCACCAATACATGTCTCGAGCTCCGAGGGAAGAAGATCACCATGGAAGGAATGGGAGACAAAGTGCAAATCGAGCAATACAAGCAGGTATATGATCCTGATTTCGAAGAAGCTTTAATTTAAGAGCTTAAGTTTGTTGATTGCTATGAACCTATGTCTTGTGATACTTACCTCTCTCGTGAAGTTAGTGATCCCTTGAAGCAGCACTTACCATGAACCTTGAGCAAGGATTTGTAACCGAAGAAGTGTTAGCCATGACCGCCCTTCTAGATAGTGCACCCGAGATTCCTTTAGGAGAAGAAGTAGAATAATCCCTAGAATTGGATGAAGAGGAAGGTGTGACCCCCCCCCCCACCTAGTGAGCCAACCCTTGAACTCAAACCTTTGCCAAGCCACTTGAAATATGTTTTCTTAGGAGAGAACGAGTCTAAACCCGTAATTATATCTTCCAAGCTTGGTAAGGATGAACAGTATAAGTTAGTTGAGGCGTTGAAGAAAAATTCAGAAGCCATAGGATGGAGCATAGGGGATATTAAGGGCAATGTACCCACAAAATAGCCTTAGAGGCAGATGCTAAACCCGTTAGGCAACCACAACGAAGGTTGAATCTAGCCATGCAAGAAGTTGTGAAGAAAGAAGTGCTTAAACTCTTAGATGCTCAAATTATTTACCCAAAATGATTTACCCAGCTCCCAATAGCAAGTGCATAGATTATAGGAGATTAAATTCAGCCACAAAGAAGGATCACTTTCATCTACCTTTTATTGATGATATGCTTAACCGCCTTGATGGGTGAGAATTCTATTGGTTCTTGGATGGTTTGTCAGGTTTTTATCAGATTCCTATTGCTCTAGAGGATCAAGAGAAGACGACATTCACTTGCCCCTTTGGCACCTTTGCCTACCGAAGGATGCCGTTTGGGCTTTGCAATGCTCCGACCACTTTCCAACGTTGCATGCTTTCGGTTTTCCCAAAATATGGTAAACAAGTTTGTTGAGGTTTTTATGGATGATTTTTCCATTTATGGTGATTCATTTTATGATTGTCTTGATAAACTTGATCGTGTTCTTAAAAGGTGCATTGAGTGTAACATTACCTTGAGTTGAAAAGAGTCATTATATGGTACAAGAGGGCATAGTGTTAGGTCGTGCAATATCTAAGAGAGGGATAGAAGTAGATACAGGGAAACTTGAAATTATTGAAAAACTACCCCCTCCTACTTGTGTGCGTGAATTGCAATCGTTTCTTGGGCATGTAGGCTTCCATAGGAGATTTATAAAAGATTTTTCAAAGATAGCCAAGTGTTTAAGTAACTTGCTTGCAAAAGATGTGCCTTTTGACTTTACCCAAGAATGCATGGATGCCTTTCTTGCTCTTAAAGAAAAACTTTTGACGGCTCCTATTGTTATCTCTTCTGATTGGAAAATGCCTTCTGAAATTATGTGTGATGCTTCTGATTATGCCATGGGGGCCGTTCTTGGCCAAAATATTAATAATCGCTTCCGTGTGATTTATTATGCAAGTAAGACTTTAGATGCCGCTCAGATTATTATACTACTACCGAGAAAGAGTTCTTGGCTGTAGTTTTTGCTCTTAGCAAGTTTAGATCTTATATTACTGGATAAAAAGTATTTGCGCACACTGACCATGCAGCTCTTAGGCATTTGATAGCAAAGCGTGAGACCAAACCCCGTTTGATGCGGTGAGTCCTTCTTCTTCAAGAGTTCAAGGTCAAGATCCTTGACAAATGTGGCAAAGAGAACCTTGTTGCTGACCACTTGTCTAGATTGCCTAATATATCACCGGATGAGACACCCATTCCGGATGACTTGCGTGATGATCAATTGATGTGTGTGGAGGTAGTACCTTGGTACGCCGACATTGTGAACTATCTTGCCACAAGTGTCATGCCATCACACCTATCAGCTCCATAAAAGAGAAATCTTGCCAAGCAGTGTCGCTCTTACATTTGGGGCGATCCTTACTGTAGGGGTGGAGATGACGTATTCAGACGTTGTGTACATGAGAATGAGCAGCTCTCTATTCTGAAATTTTGCCATGAACTCGAGTGTGGAGGGCATTATAGCGGAGAGAAGACAGCTCGCAAGATACTTCACTCCGGTTTCTTTTGGCCAACCTTGTTCGAGAATGCGCGTAGATTTGTCAAGCAATGTGACCCATGCCAACGCAGCGGTAACATTGGTAAGAGGAATGAAATGCATCAACAAGGTAATCTAGTTGTTGAACCTCTTGATATTTGGGGCGTAGACTTTATGGGACCTTTCCCTAAGAGCAATGGCTATGAGTATATTCTTGTTGCGGTGGATTATGTTACCAAATGGGTCGAGGCTATTCCCACCCGCACTAACGATGCTAAAGTTGTCATCTCTTTCCTTTGTGGTGTGATTTTTAACACGTTTGGCACACCATGCACCATTATTAGTGATGTAGGCTCGCACATTGTCAACAATCTCTTTGCCACCATGATGAGGAAATATGGAGTAAAGAACTTTGTCGCCACTCCCTACCACCCACAAAATTCGGGGCAAGTGGAAGTAAGCAATCGACAAATCAAAAAGATCTTGAAGAGAGTGGTCAAGCCAAGCCGAAAAGATTGGTCGAGCAAGCTGCCTGATGCCCTTTGGGCGTACCGAACATCATTCAAAAGGTGATTGGCAATACACCATACCGTTTGGTTTATGGAAAAGCTTGCCATCTTCCCGTTGAGTTGGAGCACCGAGCACTTTGGGAAATCAAACAATAGAACCATGACATGGAGAAAGCTTGAGAAGAGAGGCTCTTACAACTAACCGAGCTTGACGAGTTGCGCTTGAGAGCATTCGAGAATGGCAAGATATACAAGGAGCTAACCAAGAGGTATCATGACAATGGAATTATCCGGAAGGAGCTAGTTCCCGGGCAAAAAGCCTTGGTTTTCAACTCTCGGCTCAAATTCTTTCCCGGGAAATTTCGTTCAAGATGGGACGGACCTTATCCAAGTGGTACTCCATGGTGCTGTTGAACTCTTGGATAACAAAATGGCAGTTACATTCAAGGTAAATGGCCATAGAGTTAAGCCATATATCGATCCCCATGAAGCACAACAAGACCTTGAGGTTCACTTGGTAGAGGTAGATGTGTAGATTAGCTTCTTTTTGCATTTAGATAGATTCATGTTTACTTTCCGTATGCATTCCTTTTGAGCCAATGATGAAATTAAAGTAGAAGATTAAGATTTTGACACTCTCAGGCCCGGGTGCTTCGCCTGGCTCACCAGGCACTTCACCTGGAAAAACTGCAGATTGACCCTACATTCTGCAGCTGTTTTTCCTGCTGGGCGTTGCACCCAACTGATCCAGGCGCTTCGCCCAGCCAGGCGCTTAGCCTGATCCATGGTGTCAAAATATCAAAGCTCTCCCTCCCTTTCATCATTCGGATCCCGTTTCTCACTTGTTTCTTGAGTTTGAAGGCACAAACTGTCTTTTAGGAGTTGGACACGAACCATTTCAACAGGGAAGCGTACTCTAAATCCAATTTCTTGTTTTCTTTTCACTCTTTTGCTCGTGGACTAGCAAGAGTTTAGGTTTGGGGAGGGGTCATTGGATTTCTAAGTACTTTATGCTCTTAATTGATTGTGTGTGCCTTTTAGCTTAAGTTTCGTGTGTAGATTGTGTTTTTCATTTTTGCATGCATTTCATCCTTTGTATAGTTGTTGCACTTTGTTTGTGTGGAGTTTATGGCCAAGAGTTTAGAACTTTTTTATTGAGTAGACTAAGTGTTTGTGACCATTGAACATACATTGCATTTCTATGAAGTAGATTGTGGCTTGTCTCGCTTGGTCTGTCACATTCGCATGTGCACTAGTTAAGCCTTGTAGTCTCGATATCACCTTGTGTGGTATTTCTTCTACTGCGGTTCGTGAAGACCTTATAAAATGATGCATGTTAGAGTCTATGGTTGTATACCCGTGTAATTATGTACTTAAGAGGCGAGAAGTACTTCACCTTGCTTTTGAGATTGACAAATGCTTAGGAAGGAGGTAGAGTGAGGTGTGTGATCCTTTGTATTAAACATATTCTTTCGAATAGGTTTGGGGAGGGGGTTGTCGTTGTTGTTCTTGTCTTTCGTCTTTTTGAGTCCTTGTAAAGTTGTTCTTTTTCTTTTGGTGTCTTGTACTCCAACCTATTCTTTCGAATAGGTTTGGGGAGGTGTTTGTGGGTGTTTTTCTTTTCGTTGTTACTGTCGCTTGCCTATATAAAAAAAATTCAGAAAAGAAAGAAAAAAAGAAGAAATTCTTCCTTGTGTTTCATGTCGTCTTGTTTTGAGGCCTGTTCCAGACCACCCTCGTCCTTCCATTCAGGAAGTGGTTGAAGAGTCTTGTTTTGAGAGTTGGGTAGAATAGTGGAGTGTTGTCTTTTTAGAGAAGCCTCCTTCGTTTGATGAGAGCAAGTATTGGTTCGTCGTCTCTTGAGGAAACGTCTCACTTGGTGAACAGAAGTAAGTCCTCGGTTTCATAGGAACGGGCCAACCATAGTATGATAATATGCATCATTGTGTCGTCATTGACTAGGTCCAGGTAGAAGATGTTACGAGAGACTCCTCGGTTTAACAAAGTGCACATGAGAATGTGTACATTCGCAATCGAGACTTTCTTCAACCTACTTGCATGTTATGATTTGTATGGTCTTTGTTCATAAGCACTTGATAGATTCAATAGATTAGTACTTTTCTCTTGGCAAGAGACTCCTTTTTGTGTTGCTTTTAATTAATTTGTTGCTTGATGACAAGCAAGGGTTTGGTTTGGGGAGTTTGATGAACGTATTTTTAGCACGTTCATCTTGTCTTTTTCGCCTCCTTTTGCTATCTTTGAGTCTAGTTTTGTTGTTAGTTTTCTAGAATAGTATCACGTTTTGTTTGGTTTGCATTTCTCAGGTACTTAGGTATAAAGTGGCGGTTTTGAGCTTAAACGAAGCATTTTAGATGCATTTGGATCATGTTCGAGCACCACGACTTCCATGGACGTGCTTGCTAGTGTCCAAGACCTAATAAGTGACTGTATGTGTGTTTCCAAGGGGTTAGAAGGCTATTCGGAGGCTTTGAGCTGATGAAAAAGAGCTGGAGCTGCGTTTATGTTCCAGGTGAAGCGCCCAGGACAGAGACCTGAACCAAAATCTGAGCATTTTCTGCATTGCTGCTGGGCGAAGCGCCCAACATTTTCTGCCAGGCACTTCACCCAGTTCAAAAAGCTGCAACAGATTTCCTCATTAAATACACATTTTCAGTTACATTTTTCAGACCTTCAGACATTGTACCTGCGTTTTGGGAGCTTTCTCCAGATCTAATTCTCAGTTTTGGATAATTTCACCATTGTAATACATTAGAGATTGAACATTTGGCAATTGGAAAGCATAATCCATTCATCTACAGAAAGGTTTCTAGATCAGTCCATCAAATAGTGATAGTTTTATTGGTAACTTTGTATCAATCCCTTTCTTGTATTTTGAATTCATATTTTATTTTGTATATTCATAAGAATGATGCCTTGTGTTATGAGTATGAGTAGCTAAATCCCTTTGTGTTTGTGGTAGTATGAGGATTCAATAATAATATGAATTACGTTATGCTTGTATGAGGCTCCGAGTCGATCTTGCTGCATGTTTTATCTCATTTGACATAGTTGCCAATCAAATACCTTCGAATATGAGTATGTGACAAACTCTTGGTCAATTAAGGCTATGATATATGATTTGAAAACATGTAGGCATGCTAGATAAATAGTGTAAGAGATTGCACTACTAAAGTATCGATAGGATCCTTTCAAGACGTGTGTCTTAAACTTGTCTAGGCGGTTTACTATGTAGAACTTGCTGAAAGCTTTACGCAGCGAACTTATAAGTATTTATGTGATTCATTGCATGATTGTTTCCAGATTACTACCACCAACCCTTTCTCAAAATTGTTTATAAGAAATTCATTCAAGTTGCAACCTGATTGCTTGTTTGCTTAAAATTTTCAAAACTCTTTTCAAACTCTTTCACTCGTTGATTGAAATAACTTGAAAAATAACCAACAAAGCCACGCTAGGTCCCGAGATAATGGCACTCGGGGACAACTTGCCATTTACTAAGTTATGTGTAGTGATAAGTGTTGTTTGTTTTTTATAAACAAATATTAATTTTGATTCTAACGACATCAAGTACCTTATGCCTGGTCGACCTTGAGGTCAAACCGGGGGGCTAGAGACTTTCTCAAAGGATAAAACCTCGTAGGAGATAGAAGAAAATTACTAGGGTTTCTTCGTAGACAGTGAGTTGTTGGAGAGAGTGTTGTCACTTGTCGGTCATGAGAATGTTGATGTTGTTTTATATAAGAGTTGCTGCCTTGAAGAGGAGATCTCTTTATTGCTGGAATGAGCCACGTCACCTTTAAAGTACTGCTTCATTAGAATTGGGATACATCTCATGGATTTTCTGGGGACACGTTTTCTCTGTCGTACGAGGTTATCCTTCCTAGACAACTGACAGTAATGAGCCAAGCCCACAACTTTTGATCATATCCAATCACCTTTCGGTATCTTCCTGGAGGGTCGATTCATTACTTTTGGAGTGTTGGCAAGTTCCGGTATGGTAGTCCTTCTGGGATTCCTTCTTGACTTTGTACTTTCGGGGCCTTAAGTAAAACTCTGGATCGTTCCAGTTCGCTCTTTATCATACTAGAGCACACGTTTTGTGAAGAAAGAGAAAAAGGGGGAGAATGAAAGTGCAACTGTAATCGATGTTGTAAGAAATGTTATGATACCATTAAGCATAACATTGAGTGTATCATTGAAGACTGCACTTGGATATTTTTGTATCTTCGTTGTTATTCGAATTTTGTGTTTATTCACTAATGTATAATTAGTTTCATAGTTGTGATTAGTTAATGTGTGCAGGTTATTAATGATCAAGTTATGAAGAGATGGATAAATGATGACACCAAAAAGTGTCATATTTTACATAGGCTTTTTCAACGTTTCCGTTCTCGTTTCCTTTGTTTTTCGGTAGTTTTGTAGGATAGAATCACGTTTTGTGTTTTTTGCATGTTTAAGGACCATTTCACAATTCCATTCAGTTTGGGGCTAAAACAACACATATTTGGATGCATTTGAACAAAGTTGAAGCCTTCGGATTTTTGGGTCGTGACCCTGGTCTTGCCAAGCTTGAAGAGCCAAGTGTTGCACCGAAGCACCCGGAGGCCCTGAGACGCTGTTAGTAAAATCCCAAGCCATCGGCTAAGGTGTTGGTCATGTATGCATGTTTTGGCATGGTATCACCGTTTAAGCCATAACTTTGTCATACAATGTTGTATCGACCTCAAACCAACAACCAGACGTAGCTTATGCGGAAAGATTTCCAACGGTGTATCATACATGCCCATCGGACATCGAACGCCTAAGATATTAAATTCTAGTTCGAGCGATAAACAACACCTGAGGAGGGGCGCCTGGCCGGGCCGACTGAGGTGTGGAATCTGCGTGATTTGGCCTTTATTTCTCTTTTTCAGTTACTTATACTCCTCCCAACCTTCCTTGCTCATAATCATCCAGATTTAGAGACTTTTCTCCTTTATCTCCATCCTCTCCATCAATGAAGAAGCTTGGAAGCACTTGGGATGAAGATTTCTAACTTATTTCATAATCCGAACCCGTAGAATCGTAGAGATTCGTTCATACCACCTTTTGGCGGTAACATTGTATCAATCTCTATATTACTTTGGATGCGTTATGTCTGGATTTGATTATATATCATATATGTTTATCTTCATCTCCATGAGAAGCTAAATCTTCTTGTTGGTGGTATAATGTAGATCTGTATGACATGGTTGTGATATATATGGTTGTGCGACTCTAACTATCTTATGTATAATATGTTTTATGGTTAGATCTGGGATTGCAACTAGTTTATGATTAAGCTACTATCTTTTGGGTGAAAGCAAGGACCCGTGAAAATTTTGGTTAAACGTAGAAACCTTCCCAAGATTCCATAACAATGAAATACATAATGCATAGAGATAAGTTGGTCGTTGAACGGAGGGTACCGCCCACTTGTGGTTATTCTTATTAGACGTTCAAGGGAATTGTGACAAGCCCTACACCGCCACAACGTTGGGTTAGAAAAGAAGCATTTCACAGCCATTACATTATGATCGCATTATACCACCAACACTCGTCTCATTTGTTTACATAACTTCTTTATATTCGTTATGATTGCATGTTTGCATCGTTACACACTTCAAACACACTTATTACTTGTTGGTGATATCTGAGATGCAATACATTGATCTATAGCCACTTTAAGTCCCAAGAGAACGACACTCAGGATCATCTTACCGCTACACTAAACTCGTTTGGTGTGGTGGTAGCTGGTCTTGGATATAAACAAATTTAATTGGTGAGAAAATGACTCATCAATAAAGTCAAGAGAAGTCAAGTGATGTTCATCATAGAAAGTTTAGGAACAACTTGAAGACCTTGATCAATGAGGAACGGCCATGCTCTTGTACATTGAAGAGTTTAACTAGGTCTGGTCTGATGAGGGCGTGTGACCTAGTTACTTGGCCTCAGAATTCGTAGTGCTAGTGAAACATGAGTCATGAAGGCTTTAGGTTTCATTGTTAGTAATAGTGTCCTAGAGACAACCAAATTAAAGGAAAACTGTACTATTTCACAATCAACGTAATATATAATATGTTTTCTTATTCATGTTTATGTTTACTTATATATTTATACTACACCGGGAATACAACATGTCATATCTTTATCTGGTTGGTCTGTATCGATATCAAACATGTCCCTAGTGGATGAATGACTGATCACATAATTAGTGGGAACTATGTGAATTATCATTCATCCCGAATCTCCCTAGTTGAAGCTCATCTCGGATGTAGGGGTCTGAATGAGGCAATCGAGACTAGTATGCGGGATGTTATACTTGTTGGAGCAAGTGTGGTCGATCCCACGGCCACGAAACGGATCGTTAGACGAGTCCTTGATGTTCCCATAGCTGTGCATAGTTATTCGAGACGATTATCTGAACAATGGAAGTACCCACTGGAAAACCCCATCGATGTATACTCTACACTGAGGTGTCTATGCGAACCGGAGTTGTGGAAGTTATGCCATTTGTCCTTAGACTCTCAGGATGTTATCGTCACAATTGTTGAGCCATGGCCTTTGGTTGGAACCAATGCTTGCAACCTGAAACACGCAGTAGATACGGCCCTTCTGGGGTCATGGCAAAATACAAGTTGTGGACGATAAGCGATCTATGGATAGGATTCATCTCTGATGTGTAGCATTGGAGAGTACTACTCAGGTCGTCATAGTTGTGTTGGTAAAACCGCTGGCCAGCGTATGATGTCGTTTGAATCAAAATTAATATTTGTTTATTTAAGCCAAAGAACACTCAACACTACACAAGACTAGTGCAATGGTAAGTTGTCCACGAGTGTCATTCTCTCCGTAGATGACTGGGTAATGTAATAAAAGTTCTTAATCTTCAATCTCTAATGTATTAGAAGCTTCCTATGTCTAGATCTGAGAATTGGGGCTCCCAAAATACAAAGTAAAACCTCAAGAATGAAAAGGGGTAACTGAAAATTAAGTTTTAAACCCAAAATCCCGTATGGGAACCAATTCCGGGCGATTCGCCCCCAGAAATAGTCCCAAAACAGAACATGTGTGAAAAATGAGGTCTCTAGGGCGATTCGCCTACAGAGCCAGGCGAATCTCCCCATATGAAATGGATCGGTAGGGCCCATCTGATGTCGGATTGGTGCGTGTAAGCAACCGTTAGATAGCTATTTGATTTAGCTACGCGTGGGCGTTGGTTTCAGGGAAATCTAGTACCGTATGACGAAGTTATGTCAAAAATGGCTAGACTGCTCGAATCTTACACACTTGAACGGCTCAAAAGACCTTCATCCGAACTTCTGCACTTGCTTCCAAGGTGAGGCTAAGTTATTTCCCAGGTGAAATTATTGGAAACGCGGTCTCCAGTCACTTTATTAGAGGCTCGGGCACTCACGGGCACGTCCATGGAAGTCAAGGTGCTCAAACATAATCAAAATGCATCCAAAATGCTACGTTTAAGCTCAATTCCACCATTTTGTACCTAAGCACCTGAGAAATGCAAAAGAAACAAAACGTGACACTATTCTACAAAACTACCAACAAAACTAAGCTTAAAGATAGAAAAAGTAGGCAAAAAAGGCAAGATGAACGTGTCAAAAATACGTTCATCAAACTCCACAAACCAAACATTTGCTTGTACTCAAGCAACAATCTACCTATATGCAACACAAAAAGGATTCTCATGCCAAGCGAGAAGAACTAGTCTATTGTATCTACCAAATGCTTATGAACAAAGACCATACAAATCATAACATGCAAGTAGGTTGAAATTAAATGTCTCGATTGAACCTATACAATTTCCCATGTTCACTTCGTTAAACAAGGGAGTCTCTCGTAACATTGTCTACCTGAACCTGGTCAATGACGACACAATGATGCATATTATCACACTATGGTTGCCCCGTGCCTATGAAACCGAGGCCTTACTACTGTTCACCGAGTGAGACTTTTCCTCAAGAGAGGGCGAACCAATACTGTCTCTTATCAAATGAAGGAGGGTTCCCTAAAAGACAACACTCCCCTATTCTACCCGAATCATAAACAAAGACTCTTTACCACTTCCAGAATGGCAGGACGGGGGTGGTATATAACAGGCCTTGGACTAGGCGACATGAAACACAAGGAAGAATTTACAACTCGATACAAACAACTACAAAAGCTGAAAACAATTTACAACGCCTTACGAGACTACTTTTTGGCTTGCTTTGACCCTTCTTTTTCTTTTTTGGGTCTTATTCTTTATTTCTATTTTTTTTCTTTTTGTTTTCTTCTTTTTCTCTTTTTTTTTTTCCTGTTCTTTTTCTTCCTTTTGTTTTCTTTTCCCTTTTTCTTTTTATAGCAAGCAGCAGCAACAACGAAAGGAAATACAAAACTCAACAACGACCTCCCCAAACCTAATCGAAAGAATAGGTTGGAGCAAAAACTCTAGAAGAAAAAGAAAAACAAACTTTACAACGAACTTTACATGACTCAACAAGACGAAACACAAGAAAAACAAGGTAACCCCTTCCCAAACCTATTCGTTAGAATAGGTTTCAAACAAAGGATCACACACCTCACTCTACCTCCTTCTAGGCATTTAGCAATCTCAAAAGCAAGGTGAAGAACTTGTCGCCTCTTAAGTACATAATTACACGGGTATACAACCATAAACTTTGACATGCATCATTTTATAAGGCCTTCGTGAACCTCAGTAGAGAAAACACCAGAAAGTGATGTCGAGACTACAAGGCTTAACTAGTGCACATGCGAATGTGACAAACCAAGCGAGACAAGCCTCAAATTACTTACATAGAGATGCAATGTATGGTCAATGGTTACAAACACTTAGTCTATACAATAAAAAAGTTCAAAACACTTGGCAATAAACTCCACACAAACAACGTGCAACAAATAGACTAAGGATGAAATGCATGCAAAAAATATGAAAAATCACAAGCTACACAAGAACTTAAGCTAAAAGGCACACACGAACAGATAAGAGCATAAAGTACTTAGAAATCCAATGACCCCTCCCCAAACCTAAATTCTTGCTAGTCCACGAGCAAAAGAGTGAAAAGAAAAGGAGAAATTGGATTGAAAGTACACTTCCCTGATAAAATGGTTCGTGTCCAACTCCGAAAAGTTAGTATGTACCTGCAAACTCAAGTAACAAGTGAGAAACGGGAGCCGAATGGTGAGAAGGAATGAAGAAAAATGGGAATTCAGCATGTCCAGGCTGGGCGATGCGCCAGGCGATCCGCTTGGCTCTGTAGGCGATTTGCCCCTCAGAGACCCATTTTAGGGGAGTTGCTATTTTTGCAACTTTTCTCTGGGGCGATTCCTCTACAGTCCCAGGCGATTCCCCTGCTTGGAAATGCTGAAAAACTATGTTTCTTCTACGCTTAAATACCACCATTGTCTTAGAACAAAAATAAACGGAAACTAAACGTGAATCTCTGCACTATATGCAAACAAAAGAACTACTTTACTAACAATGCATTACCACTCCGTGCTATCCATTATCAAATGGAAACGAATCTCGAGCATCCGTTCCATTTCTCTTTGCATTTTGGGAACCATCCTTGGCTCCTCTCCTCATTTCCTCGAGAAAATCCATGATTCCCTGAAAATAAAAATTAAGTACATTAACAAAATCAAAATCTAAAAAATAACTAAGGGAATCAGATGGAAAATAAAAAGAGAAAAAAGGATCAAAACTCCCTTGAAACTCGTCGGTGGGGGCATGGACCATAACATAAGAGTGAGGATCTAGAATGTCTAGAACAATAGAGTCTAAGCATGCCGGTTCAGAGGTACCAATAACCTCAAAGACTAGCTCCTCAACCTCAAGACATCTCGGAACAAGGATTTCTGACTCGGGGGAAGCAATGGATTCAATCGTCACCTCCTCCATGACTTCTTCTTCACCGACGATAAGAACATCCTCGACGATAGGTGTCTCAACATGCTCACTCACAACATCCATAGAAATCTCATTCAATTGCCTTTGTACTTCTTCTTCACCCCATAAGAAAGGATAATGAAGCTTCATCAGATTCATGGTCAAACCATGCTCGGGATCTTCACCGTAATATCGAAGAGTGCTGAAAATTTCATCCGCAAAACTATCACAAGAAAGCTTGGCAGCACTCGGTGTCATATCAAGGAAATCTCTCCCAGTTCTTTTTTCAAAAGACATTTGATGTCCGGATCTCAAATCACAGTAGAAATACAACAACAAATCCGCGAGCTCCATCTGGTGTTTGGAGTTCCTCCTCGATCATGAACGAGATTGTTAGACTCGAACAATCAACTAAATTTGTTTTAGCCAAAGGGCAACTCACAAATACACAAAACACGTAGTGCAGAGGTAAGATGACCTCGAGTATCGATCTCTAGGGACTTAACTAGCTTTAACTAAATAACTAATATAAATTCAGAAAACAAATTTGACTCAGCTTAACTTAACAATAAATGATGAGAGCTGGTGATAGTATGCTCATTCTAAGCACCGGGTTCTAATTATGCATGAAAGTGCAACTCGTACTGCTTTAA
Organism: Plantago ovata; assembly: GCA_028274465.1. NCBI lineage: Eukaryota > Viridiplantae > Streptophyta > Magnoliopsida > Lamiales > Plantaginaceae > Plantago > Plantago ovata. Next base: position 59,565,464 of record CM051456.1, on the reverse strand, counting down.
AAGTAATTCGAATTAACAAATACGAAAAGACAGATTTGTAGACGTGTATTTTGAAAGCTTCCTATATATACTAATACTTGGCTAAGGTTGCCAGTCTTAGTTCAAGCAGTACTTGATAATTATAATTATTGAATCGATGATCTTGGATTGTCCTAGTGTTTCTAACACTTTCATACGAAGATATTGGCTTAGTCGGATCAAAGAATCGAATTAAGATAATCAAACAAGTAAAAGACTCAGAAACTCAATCATGCACAATATGAACCCTAGCTACGAATTTACATACTATCACCAACTAGAAACTTAGGTACTCATATCAAAATCTAAATCAACACAATCAATCATATATGGAAACATCATTGAATTGAAAAGATAGAGTATGAAAAAGGTGAGATACAAAGTTACCACCGAGGGTTGTGAATCTCCGGCGAATGGCTAAACTCACAAGTTTCTAGCAAGGTGAGATCAAAACATATCCGAATCTCTACCTTGGTGCTCAAAATTGCTAAGATAAAGTAGTTCTAAGAGGAAAAATACCCAGAAAAAACTCTAGGGTTTATGTTTGCAAAATAATGATCTAAAATATGAAAATTCGAAACGTTACGAAATATATATATCTGTCGGACGCACCCAGGCGGACTGCCGGACACCAGGCGGACCGCCTGGCACGGGAAGAGAGTTGCCCGTGCCTTTTCTTCCTCCAAATCTTCGATTTTGGCCTTGGGCACGGTTTTGAGCTCAGAAACTTGGTCTTTCGGCCTGGAAACTCGTCCCGGTACTCCTTGACACACCACGGGTGATCTCGTTGCACCAAAACTTCATTGTTTCGCCATGATTCATATCCAAAAGTGCGATTTTCACCTAAATCCTGAAAATATCAAAGAAAATGGAAACGTGACACTATTCTAACAAAATGCACTAAAATGCATGCAAGAGGATAGCTAAATTTGTGAAAAAGACCCGAATGATAGTGTAAAAAACACTGTCATCAAACTCCCCAAACCGAACCTTTGCTTGTCCTTAAGCAACTAGCTAGACTCTATGCAACCTACATGCAACACAAAGAGGAGTCTCATGCCAAACAAGAAAAACTAATCAATTGTATCTACCAAATGCTTATGAATAAAGACCATACAAATCATAACATGGAAGTAGGTTGAAGAATGTCTCGATTGAACCTATAACAATACACAGATGCACTTTGTTAAACAAGGGAGTCTCTCGTAACATTCTCTACCTGGACCTAGTCAATGATGACGTAATGATGCATATTAAAATACAAATGGTTGCCCCGTGCCTATGAAACTGAGGGCTTACTACTGTTCACCAAGTGAGACATTCCCTCAAGAGAGGTCGAACCAATACTGGCTCTCATCAAACGAAGGAGGGTTCCCTAAAAGACAACACTCCCCTATTCTACCCGACTCTTAAAGCAAAAACTCTTCACCACTTCCTGAATGGCAGGACGAGGGTGGTCTAGAACAAGCCTTGGACTAGGCGACACGAGAACACAAGGAAGAATTTACAACACGATTACGAACTACTACAAAAGCTGAAAAATAATGCAATACTTTGCTAAAACTGCTTTTTGGCTTGCTTGGACCCTTCTTTTATTTTTTTGGGTCTTATTCTTTCTGTTTTTTTATTCTTTTTTTCTTTTTCCAGATTCTGGAATTTTCAGTTTTTTTTCTTTTTTGTTTTTTATATAGCCAGTAGTAGCACAATGAAAGGAAATAACAACGACACTACAACGACCTCCCCAAACCTATTCGAAAGAATAGGTTGGAGCACAAACTCACAAGAAAAAGAAAAACAAACTCAACACGACTCAACTATACGAAAAACAAGTCATACAAATAGTAACCCCCTCCCCAAACCTACTCGTTAGAATAGGTTTCAAACAAAGGATCACACACCTCACTCTACCTCCTTCCTAGGCATTTAGCAATCTCAAAAAGCAAGGTAAAGACTTGTTGCCTCTTAGGTACATAATTACACGAGAATACAACCAAAGACTCTAACATGCAACATTTTATAAGGCCTTCGCGAACCGCAGTAGAGAAAACACCGCATAGTGATGTGGAGACTACCAAGTTTAACTAGTGCACATAAAAATATGACAAGCCAAGCGAGACAAACCTCCAACTATTCCATAGAGATGCAATGTATGGTTAATGGTCACAAACACTTAGTCTATACAATAAAAAAGTTCAAAACATTTGACAATAAAGTCACACAACATCATGCAAAACTAGACTAAGGATGAATGCATGCGAACAAACTAAATCCTAAGAACGAGTTGAAATGAGAAATATAAGTCATTGGAATACCCAGAGATAACCCCCCCCCCCAAACCTGAACGTCGTCGGACGTCCCGAACGCCGAAAGTGGATATTGGGTGAGAGATGGAAGAGTACTTGTAACCTGTATTACTCAATGAAACTCGTGAGAAACCAAAACGGATGATAAAAAGGGTAAAAAGGTCAATGTGGTTGCATACGGGGGTGATTCGTGGTGTTCGGGATCAAATCGGGACACCCAGATCACTGGCGCCCTCAGGCGCACCGCCCCATGTGAGGGGCGGTCCACCTGGGTTGCCCAGGGGAGCCCAGGCCTCTGCCTCTCCCGGGCGCACCGCCCCAGGTGAGGGGCGGTCCGCCTGGGAGCGGCAGAGGCGCCCGGGCGTTCTGCCCCTCCCAGACGCACCGCCCCGGGTGAGGGGCGGTCCGCCTGGGAGCGGTAAAACCTTGGCTCCGAGTTAATCATCCCCAAATACAAAAAATATCAACTTTTTACCTATCTTATCACCAAAAACATACTCTCATACAAAGGGAAAAACAACTAAAGACTCAAAGAAGGAAAAACTACAAGCTACATACTCTCATGTTAAGGAGGGAGTGGTGAGGTCGAGATGATAAACCTCCACTTGATCACTGGGAAGCTCAAAGTATGGTTTCACACGTTGTCCATTCACCTTGAAGGTGTCGCCAGTCTTCGGGTCCAAAACTTCTACAGCTCCATGGGGAGCAACTTGGACAATCTCGTATGGTCCATCCCATCGAGTACGGAGCTTCCCTGGAAATAAGCGAAGTCTGGAGTTGAACTCTAAGGCTTTCTGGCCAGGGATCAACTCTTTCGGCACAATGCCACAGTCATGATAATTTTTTGTGCGTTCCTTGTAAAGCTTGGATTTCTCATAGGCACCGAGGCATAGTTCATCAAGCTCGTTGAGTTGCATCAACCTTTCTTCCCCAGCTTTTTCCATATAAAGGTTTAGCTCCTTTATTGCCCAATAAGCTCTGTGTTCCAGCTCAACCGGAAGGTGGCATGCTTTCCCAAACACTAGTCTGTACGCAGTGGTGTCGATTATTGTTTTGTAGCTGGTTCTATACGCCCAAAGCGCATCATTCAGTTTTCCAGCCCAATCTTTCCCGTTAGGTTCACCACACGCTCAAGGATCTTTTTAATTTGACGGTTGCTAACCTCTACTTGCCCAGAAGTCTGTGGATGATATGGTGTAGCAACATTATGGGTAACGCTGTATTTCTTCATAAGTGAGGCAAAGGAACGGTTGACGAAGTGAGAACCTCCATCACTGACAATTGTTCTAGGAAATCCAAACCGGGTGAAAATCACATCCTTCAAGAATTTCAAGACTACCGAAGCATCATTCTTCCTAGTGGGGATTGCCTCCTCCCACTTAGTTACGTAGTCCACCGTGACTAGAATGTACTCATATCCCGAGCTTGATGGGAATGGTCCCATGAAATCAATTCCCATACATCAAAAGGTTCTACCACTAGATACCCCTGCTGGAGCATTGATGAATGTGTATTTTACACTTTCATTCGAGTCTTTTTCACCTATTTTAGCGATCCTCTATGTTAATTTAGCTATATTTTAATGCATTTTATTAGAATAGTGTCACGTTTCCCATTAGATTTTATTTTACAGGTTTTGGTTGAAATTCGAAGATTTCCGGGCAATTATATTGAAGTTGACAAGGAATTGGTGTTCCAGAAGCCTATTTGGAGTATCTGAAGGTTTCTGGATAGGATTGGAAGTCTAGGGGCCGAATCTGGAGGTTAGAAGGCTACTAGAAGTCAGAAACCGAGTCCGAAAAGGGGAAGAAATCCAAAAACGCGTCGAAAACGCGGAATTCCGCAAGAAAGACTCGGGGGCGAACCGCCGCATGGCTGGGGCGAACCGCCCCGTGGTTTTTCGGGGCCTATAAATAGTTGCTCAGTTTTCTCCGAAAATCATATATTTCCAGACCTACTCTCTCACCACTCTCTATAGTTTTAGGTAGGAACGTCCCGGGGCCTGTCCTGGGAGTTCTGTAGCTTAGGGGATACTTTTTCATAGCAGATTGGAGCTCGTAGGATCGCAATTGTTCGGAGATTGACAACCTTCGGTAACTTGTATCTTACAGTTTAATCTACTTATTTTATATATCTTTCAATATGTTTTCTTCTATGATTTCTATTGATTGCATGCCTATTATGAGTAGATAAACTTATCGTTGGTGGTAGTATGTGAATTCTTAGCGAAGGGAAGATAATCATGCTAATGGCTATATCGCGCATTATACTCCGTGTCATTGCTTTATTTCGTTGATCAGGCACAGCCTAAATTCTCGTATGTTGTATTAATTATTATGCACAATTGGACACTTGTCGACCATCAGAACAATAATCTTCGTAGTGTTGAATAATTACGGAACACATTAGGACAATAGTTGTTGACTTGTCAGACCAATTATCTTCGTAGTGCTTAATATTTGCAACAGGACACTAGATTGATTCGAAGATCTCTATGCAAGACCGAGGAATTTATGCATGATTATCGACCCGTTATGCTAAGAAGGACCATACTATCACCAATCTCCATTATCTGCTTGAAACCCCCTTTTGCTATCTGTTTGCTGTTTTTATATTCCAAATTAGATTTGATAAAGCTAGTTATAGTCCTGAGAGAACGACACTCGAGTCATTCTACTGCTACACTACGCTTTTCGTTGTAGTTGTAGATTGCCTTTGGCTAATTACAAATTTATTTGCTGAATCGAGACCCGACAAATCTCCGTTCATCAAATTGGCGCCGCTGCCGGGGACTATACTCCTTTTTTCTGTTTAATTTGTTTATATTTAGAGCTTTAGATTCCTAATTCTATTAGTTTTAGTTTTCCTTTTTAATCTCTCTCTGATACTGCTTTCCTAGTCTGTTTCTAATCACCTTTCCTAGTCTGTTACAGATAGTGTATGCCGCATACACGTTCTGCAGGAACATCGCTTGCTGATTCAATTGTTGAGATAGATAGAGTCTACCACCAAAGAAGGCGACTACTTGAAAGGCGCGCACTAGAGGAAATAGAGGAAACCGATTTCTCTGAATCTCTACTTAGTCTCTTCAAGGAAATCGACGGAATGGCAGAAGCTAGACCACTGAAGGCATGGGTTCAACCCACCAAGGATCGTATGAGGAGACCAGCGATTGTTCTTTCGTCTGCAACCCGAGATCTGGAGATCAAGAACCACGCATTCCAACAACTTCTGAGGTTCTATGGCTTATCAAGGGAAGATGTGATGGGGTACTTGCACGATATCGATGATTTCGTCAACCAACTCCCACGACCCGGAGCTGACATAACTACGGACGAGTTAAGGATGAAGGTTTTTGCTATGGGACTTGGCGACAGAGCTAAGTCATGGTTAAGTTCTCTTCCAGCAGGCTCGCTGGACACTTGGGTGAAGGTTTTTTCAGCTTTCATGGAGAAATACTTCCCTCACACCTTGACTACCGCGCTAATGGCGCAGATCACTGGATTCAAACAGGACTATGATGAGACCATCTACACCGCGTTCGAGAGGTTCCAAGATCTAACGAACAAGTGCCCTCATCATGGTTTTGAACTTTCTGACCTAGTCCAACACTTCTACAATGGACTAACCTTCGAGAACCAACAAATGGTGGATTTCCAATGCCAAGGCAATATTTGGGAGGAAACCGCAGAAGCCGTCTGGGCAGTTTTCGAAAGGCTTGCTAAGGGTTCGCAGTTCAAGGACCCAAGAGCAATGGTTAGGAGACGTGGACCTGAAGCTCCACCGACTCAAGAAGCCCCTATGTACAGGGGGAATGCGGATCAATTCGAGTGCTTTACCAACGAATTGAAGCAAGTCCTCAAGAGCGCCACCGGAACAAAGGTTTCGAACGAAGTATGCCGAATATGCAAGAACTATGGGCATGGGGCTCATATGTGTAGATCGAAGCTGGCATACGATGGTGGCAACTGGGCTCGAGGAGGCGAAGAAGAAGACTTTGCTACGGAGTTTGGTACTCAAGAAGTTAGCTACGGACAAGACGGTAGGAACCCTCGAGGTGGTTTTTGGAGAAGGGGATTTCGAAACAATCAAGGATATGCACCAGCTAACCAAACTTATGGCCCTAACGAAGACCGTAGTAGGCTGAACTATGGTAATGACCACTGCGGAAACCCCGCTCCGGAAGAGCCACCGAAGTCGAAGTCGGCTCAACTGATGGAGAACTTGCAAAAGATGGTCGATCACACACAAAGTTTTCTCAAACTTATAAAGAAGATTCCGAGAAGACTAGGGCAAGGTTTGATAGGTTGGAAGAGAGCACTAGGCTTGCCCATCAAAAGATGCAAGAGTTGATCGACCGAGGAGCAAGTAGGGAACAAGGCAAACTGCCTAGCAGCACTGTGAAGTCGAATGCCATTACATTGGCTGGTGATGTACCTGACGAAATCACCATCAGGAAGGTTGTTAGGTGCGAGTGTTGCATGAAGGAGGAACTTCTACAGGCTGAGGAAGAAGAGAAGGACCTTGGTTCTGATGCAAGTGATGAGGAGCAAGAGGATCTCGAACCACTCCCTAAAAGTTTCGATGTTAAGGTAGGGATTGGTGAGCTTGAAGATGTCCGTGCCACACTAGACACGGGAACCTACTCGAATATAATTCCTTTGAATGTGTCTGAAAAGAGCAACCTTGGAAAACTATCTGATCAAAGGGCGATTGTGCAACTGGCGGATGGATCCTTTATGAGACCCGAGGGCGTTGTGAAAAATGTGTTGGTCAAGATTGGTGAAGCATCCATATACACCAATTTTGTAGTTATGCCGGCATCTGCACCTGGAACGGGGATGTCATACTCTTAGGGCAAACTTTCTTGACCAAACTACGCTCCGTGATGGACATTTACCAAAGAACTTGCACTATCGAAGTGGATGGCAAACAACACATGTTGCAAGCCATACCTGATCCACCTGAACCGCCTGATATTACTACTCACTACTGTGGTCTTGCAACCTATATTCTTTCTTATTCACAGGTTCGTGGCATGGAAAGGAGATCAATGAAGGGGAAGCCTAGTACCCGCAAAAAGAAGAGATAGGCGCAGACAGGAGTCGAGTCAAAGACTTTAAACAATGACGCTATCGGGAGGCAACCCGGAATTTTTATCGCTTTCTTTACTGCTTTTCTGCATGCATTCATTCTTGAACTATTTGCTTCTCGTATGCGAATTTGTTCATGTCTGTGTCGTATATGCTTATGTTTGAGTGAGATTTTTTCGAGTGGTTTTTTGAAAAAAATTGGTTTCGGGGATTAAAACCGCATTTTCTGACGACGGGAACCGTCTCCCCGCATTGGGGAGCACGGGGCGAACCGCCCCATGTGGGGGGCGAACCGCCCCGCACGTGGGGCGAACCGCCCCACGGCCCCAGAACTTCAAAAACGCGGATTTCTCCCCCAAAACCTCATTTTCTTCATTCTTCTTCATTCATCCTCCAAAAAAACCCGAAAAATGCGATTTTACATTTAAATCTTCATAACTTCTTCATTTCTTGACCAAATTGAGTGTTCTTTAGCTTAATTCGAAGCCTATTACATGATCTATCATCCTACCCGAACAGATTTCATCCTAATTCGTTAGAATTGCAGATCTGAGGTATCATCCTTAGAATCCTAATTTTTTAATTTGGGGGTTTTCTATTTTGAGCTTCAATTATGCTTATTTGATGCATGGGTATGTTGTTTGTGTGATTAGACATGTTATTTACTATCAATTGCATGCTCAATTTGCTTGGATTGTTGATTTGGGTATTTTGCTACTAGATGATATATCTTGTTCTGCAATATGTCTTTATGTTTGAGTTCTTGCATATGATTGTGTTTATTGATGTAATGTTGGTGGATTTCATGATAGAATGCTTAATTGTTGAGTATGAGGATTTATGTTGGTAGAATTTTTCGCTGCTATGGTATGATTTGAGCCTTGTTATCAAGGATATTACTTGTCTAGTAAGAGCATGATGTGATGTATTGCATGTAGTAGTTACATTAGTATATTGCATGATGAAGTAGCTAGGCTAGACATTACGGTTTGGGAGCTCGATTGATGATTTTATCACTTGTGTGTTTCGCTTTTACACTAGCATATATTTGAGTCTGTTTTGTGTCATACGAGGTATTAACCGCTGTTTGTAGGTACCATACCAAGGGAAAGGCGCATTCCCGTATGATTGCTGTGAAGAACCATGTCAAGGAAGGTGACCTCGCTAGATGTGCGTTCGAGCCAAGGGGTTTTGCAACAACGTCGTGGATTATCCAAGAGGAGGAGCTAGAGTACACCTGGAGTAAGGACTCCTATGCCTATTCATGCACCACCGAAGGGACAGAAACCATTATTACGTCAGCGCTCCATCACAAGGACTGCAAAGTTCGAGTGAAATGGAAGGCACCGGGACATTCTCGCCGCGACGGATTCGATCTTGAGTTCGTAGTTGCTAGAAGATTCCGAAGCGCTAGCTTGGTTCCAAACATAATGACATGGGTGCCCAGCACCTTGTTGGGGTGCCCCTTGCCTGCCTCTAAAGTGAGCATCATATAGACATCGGTGGGATCCACCGTAGAGAATGTGGTCGAAATTGGAGAAAAAGGTAGAAGACTTCTGAGTATCCGAGCAGCTTACTGAAACCTTCTCGTGGTGTAAAACGTTGGAGGGGGAGGTCCTGATACCACTGCCCTTTCCCCTTCAACAATTCACATCCTATTGGAGGGCTACAGGATGGAGGATTCCATAACAGCGGCGGCTAATCTTGAGGATTCTACCTGCCACTACAACTCTACTAGTGAGGATGTGCGTGACAGTAGTGACAATGAAGGCCATACGGGCAATGATGATACTGACGGAGGAGTTGTTCCTATCCGGCCCATAATTGAAACTACCACGCCTACCTGAAGACCTAATGACACCCTATAAAGCTCACAGAGAAGGCCCAATAAATTACAAGCAACATACTCAGCCGACCGAGGCCAAACCATGGGGTAACATCTAGTATCACATCTTATTTCCTCATTATCTTACTGCTAGGGACTAGCGTTACTTTCATGAGGGGGGATGGGATTTAAGTGATCTGATGTTGTTAGTTTGGAGCTTGGTATTGGTAGGATGAGTATAGTACTTCGCATGCTTTATCCATCTGCATTTGCATTTGCACGTTTACTGCTTTCTTAGATTTTTTAGGTTGCATGTTTTATATGGAGTTTATTGCCGAATTTTTTGAACTTTTATATCAACTAGCTATGCCATTAATCGTATGCTTCATCTCTATGAATTTGTTTGAGGTTTTTCTCGCTTGGCTTGTCACATCTATGTATTGCACTTAGTTAAGCATGGTAGTCTCGACATCACTTAGTGGTGTTTTCTCTACTGCGGTTCACGAAGGCCTTTATAATAGGATGATGCATGTTAGGGTCTTATGGTTGTTTTCCCGAGTAATTATGTACCTAAGAGGCAACAAGTCTTCACCATGCTTTGAGATTGCTAAATGCCTAGGAAGGAGGTAGTGTGAGGTTGTGTGATCCTTTGTTTATAACCTATTCTTCCTAATAGGTTTGGGGAGGGGGTTACACCATCATTAGACTTGTTTCTGTTTTTCATTTCCGTATCGTGAGTTTGTTTTTTTTTCTTTTCCGTAAACTTTGTACTCCAACCTATTCTTTCGAATTGGGGAAGTCGTGTGAGTCATTTTGTTTTTCTCTTTGTTATGCTACTGCTGGCTAAAAAAATCGAAAAAAAAGAAGAAAGAAAAATTCCAGAAAAAAAGAGAAAAAGAAAAAAAGGAAAAGAATCTGGAAAGAAAAAAAGAGAAAAAAGAAAAGACCCCAAAAAAGCAAAGAAAGGTCCAAAAAAGAAAGCCAAATAGCAGTTTAGCAAAGTGTTGAGTCTTTTGCATTTTGTATTGTTCGTAATCGTGTTGTAATTTTCTATTTTTTATCTTATTTGTCTTGAGTGTCATCTGTTCTAGACCACCCTCGTCCTGCCATTCAGGAAGTGTTGAATAGCTTAAGACTTTACTTGAGAGATGGGTAGAATAGGGGAGTGCTATCTTTTATAGGGAACCCTCCTTCGTTTGATGAGAGCCAATACTGGTTCGACCTCTTTTGAGGAAAAGTCTGAACATGGTGGAACAGCAGTAAGTCCTCAGTTTCATAGGCATGGGGCAACCATTCGTATCTTAGCATGTTTCATTACGTCGTCACTGACTAGGTCCAGGTAGAGAATGTTACGAGAGACTATCTTGTCTTGACATAAGTGCTTATGTGGATGTGTATAAGTCAATCGAGGTATTCTTCAACCTATATTCATGTTTTGATTTATTTTATTTGGCATGACACTCCATTTTGTGTCTTGCATGTTTTTTGTATTAGAGTCTAGCTTAGTTGCTTGAGGACAAGCAAAGGTTCGGTTTGGGGAGTTTGATGAATGTGTATTTTACACTTTCATTCGAGTCTTTTTCACCTATTTTAGCTATCCTCTATGTTAATTTAGCTATATTTTAATGCATTTTATTAGAATAGTGTCACGTTTCCCTTTAGATTTTATTTTACAGGTTTTGGTTGAAATTCGAAGATTTCCGGGCAATTATATTGAAGTTGACAAGGAATTGGTGTTCCAGAAGCCTATTTGGAGTATCTGAAGGTTTCCGGATAGGATTTGAAGTCTAGGGGCCGAATCTGGAGGTTAGAAGGCTACTAGAAGTCAGAAACCGAGTCCGAAAAGGGGAAGAAATCCAAAAACGCGTCGAAAACGCGGAATTCCGTGAGAAAGACTCGGGGGCGAACCGCCGCATGGCTGGGGCGAACCGCCCCGTGGTTTTTCGGGGCCTATAAATAGTTGCTCAGTTTTCTCCGAAAATCATATCTTTCCAGACCTACTTTCTCACCTCTCTCTATAGTTTTAGGTAGGAACTTCCCGGGGCCTGTCCTGGGAGTTCTGTAGCTTAGGGGATACTTTTTCATAGCAGATTGGAGCTCGTAGGATCGCAATTCTTCGGAGATTGACAACCTTCGGTAACTTGTATCTTACAGTTTAATCTACTTATTTTATATATCTTTCAATATGTTTTCTTCTATGATTTCTATTGATTGCATGCCTATTATGAGTAGCTAAACTTATCGTTGGTGGTAGTATGTGAATTCTTAGCGAAGGGAAGATAATCATGCTAATGGCTATATCGCGCATTATACTCCGTGTCATTGCTTTATTTCGTTGATCAGGCACAACCTAAATTCTCGTATGTTGTATTAATTATTATGCACAATTGGACACTTGTCGACCATCAGATCAATAATCTTCGTAGTGTTGAATAATTACGGAACACATTAGGACAATAGTTGTTGACTTGTCAGACCAATTATCTTCGTAGTGCTTAATATTTGCAACAGGACACTAGATTGATTCAAAGATCTCTATGCAAGACCGAGGAATTTATGCATGATTATCGACCCGTTATGCTAAGAAGGACCATACTATCACCAATCTCCATTATCTGCTTGAAACCCCCTTTTGCTATCTGTTTGCTGTTTTTATATTCCAAATTAGATTTGATAAAGCTAGTTATAGTCCTGAGAGAACGACACTTGAGTCATTCTACTGCTACACTACGGTTTTCGTTGTAGTTGTGGATTGCCTTTGGCTAATTACAAATTTATTTGCTGAATCGAGACCCGACAAATCTCCGTTCATCAAGCATCTCTTCCTTCTTGCCAATATTTCCCCCTCGCTGACATGGGTCACAATTCTTCACAAATTCCATCGCATCTCAGTGCAAGGATGGCCAGAAAAATCCTGCTTGTAACACCTTAGGGGCTGTTTTAGCCCCATTGTAGTGTCCGCCACATTGAAGCTCATGGCAATGACTCAGTACACTTCGTTGTTCTCCTTGTGGAACACATCTCCTCAAGATTCCATCAGCCCCTTCTCTAAGAAGGTTCGGATCATCCCATATGTAAAACCTGCACTGTTTTGAAAGTGCTCTCCTATCGGAGACTGAGAAATTAGTTGGGCAAATACCCGTGACCAAATAATTCACAATATCAGCATACCATGGCTCTTCATCTACTCTCATCAAGTGTTCATCGGGAAGGTCCTCATTAACAGGAATTGCATCTACGGAGATATTTGGGATTCTAGACAAGTGATCAGCTACGCAATTTTCCTTACCGGCCCTATCCACTATGGTTAGATCAAAGTCTTGTAACAATAAGACCCAACGGATTAATCTTGGCTTAGAATCTGATTTAGCTATTAAATGTCTTAAAGCAGCATGATCAGTATGGACATTCACAGGGTGTCCTAACAAGTAAGACCTAAACTCTTGTAAAGCAAAAACAACAGCTAAAAATTCTTTTTCAACCAAAACCTGTAAAATAAAATCTAAAGGGAAACGTGACACTATTCTAATAAAATGCACTAAAATATAGCTAAAAATTAACATAGAGGATAGCTAAAATAGGTGAAAAGGACTCAAATGAAAGTGTAAAATACACATTCATCAAACTCCCCAAACCGAACCTTTGCTTGTCCTCAAGCAACTAAGCTAGACTCTAATGCAAAAAACAATGCAAGACACAAAATTGAGTCTCATGCCAAATAAAATGAACTAATCTACTGAATCTATCAAAAAACATATGAACAAAAACAATATAAATCAAAGCATGAATATAGGTTGAAGAATACCTCGATTGACTTATACACATCCACATAAGCACTTATGTCAAGACAAGATAGTCTCTCGTAACATTCTCTACCTGGACCTAGTCAGTGACGACGTAATGAAGCATGCTAAGATACGAATGGTTGTCCCGTGCCTATGAAACTGAGGACTTACTGTTGTTCCACCATGTTAAGACTTTTCCTCAAAAGAGGTCGAACCAGTACTGGCTCTCATCAAACGAAGGAGGGTTCCCTATAAAAGATAACACTCTCCTATTCTACCCATCTCTCAAGTAAAAGTCTTAAGCTATTCACCACTTCCTGAATGGCAGGACGAGGGTGGTCTAGAACAGATGACACTCAAAACAAAAAGATAAAAAATAGAAAATTACAACACGATTACGAACATTACAAGAATTGGAAAATGAGACACAACACTTTGCTAAACAAGAATTTCTTTTTTGGACCCTTCTTTGCTTTTTTGGGGTCTTTTCTTTTTTTCTTTTTTTTCTTTCCAGTTTCTTTTTTTTTCTTTTTTTTTCTTTTTTCCTGGAATTTTTCTTTGTTTTTTTTTTTAGCCAGCAGTAGCATAACAAAAAGAGAGACAAAATGACTCACACGACTTCCCCAAACCTATTCGAAAGAATAGGTTGGAGTACAAAATTTACGGAAAAGGAAAAATAAACTCACGATACGGAAATGAAAAACGAAAACAAGTCTAATGATGGTGTAACCCCCTCCCCAAACCTATTCGGAAGAATAGGTTATAAACAAAGGATCACACAACCTCACACTACCTCCTTCCTAGGCATTTAGCAATCTCAAAGCATGGTGAAGACTTGTTGCCTCTTAGGTACATAATTACTCGGGAAAACAACCATAAGACCCTAACATGCATCATCCTATTATAAAGGCCTTCGTGAACCGCAGTAGAGAACACACCACTAAGTGATGTCGAGACTACCAAGCTTAACTAAGTGCAATACATAAATGTGACAAGCCAAGCGAGAAAAACCTCAAACAAATTCATAGAGATGAAGCATACGATTAATGGCATAGTTGGTTGATCTACCCAATAAAAAAGTTCAAAAAATTCGGCAATAAACTCCATATAAAACATGCAAGACTATCCTAGGATGAATGTAGTGAATGCAACCTAAAAAATCTAAGAAATCGGGAAACGTGCAAATGCAAATGGATAAAACATGTAAGGTACTATACTCATCCTACCAATACCAAGCTCCAAACTAACAACACTAGATCACTTAAATCCCATCCCCCCTCATGAAATTAACGCTAGTCCCTAGCAGTAAGAAAATGAGGAAATAAGATGTGATACTAGATGTTACCCCATGGTTTGGCCTCGGTCGGCTGAGTATGTTGTTTGTGAGTTATTGGGACTGCTCTGGGAGCTTTATAGTGTGTCATCAAGTCTTCTGGTAGGCGTGGTAGTTTCAATTATAGGCCGGATAGGAACAACTCCTCCATTAGTATCATCATTGCCTGTATGGCCTTCATTGTCACTACTGTCACGCACATCCTTACCAGTAGAGTTGCAGTGTCGAGTAGAATCCTCAAGATTAGCCGCCGCTGTTATGGAATCCTCCATCCTGTAGCCCTCCAATAGGATGTGAACTGTTGAAGGGGAAAGAGCAGTGGTATCAGGACCTCCCCCGCCAGCGTTTTACACCCCGAGGTGGTTACAGTAAGCTGCTCGGATACTCAGAAGTCTTCTACCATCTTTTCCAATGTCGACCACATTCTCTACGGTTGATCCGACCGATGTCTATATGATGCTCCCTTTAGAGGCAGTCAAGGGGCACCCCAACGAGGGGCTGGGTACCCATGTCATTATGTTTTGGAACCAAGCTAGCGCTTCAGAACCTTCTAGCAACTGCGAACTCGAGATTGAATCCGTCGCGGCTAGATTGTCCCGGTGCCTTCCAGTTCACTCGAACTTTGCAGTCCTTGTGATGGATTGCTGACGTAATAATGGTTTCTGTCCCTTCGGTGGTGCATGAATAGGCATAGGAGTCCTTACTCCAGGTGTACTCTAGCTCCTCCTCTTGGATAATCCACGACGTTGTTGCAAAACCCCTTGGCTCGAACGCACATCTAACGAGGTCACTCTTCTTGACATGGTTGTAATCGATCCCCCTCCAATACTTCATAGTAATCATACGGGAATGCTCCTTTCCCTTGGCATGGTTCCTACAAACAACAGTTAGTACCTCGTATGACACAAAACTGACCCATGCATATGCTAGTGTAAGATCAAAACACACAAGTGATAGAATCAACAAACGAGCTCCCCAAACTTTTAATGTCTAGCCTAGCTTCTTCATCATGCAACATGCCAATGTAACTACTACATGCAATACATCACATTATGCTCTTACTAGACAATCAATATTCTAGATAACAAGGCTCAATTCATACCATAGTAGCGAAAAATTCTAGCATCATAAATCCTCATACTCAACAATTAAGCATTCTATCATCAAATCTATCATCATCACATCAATAAACACAATCATATGCAAGAAATCTAAGATAAAGATAGATTGCATAACAAGATATATCATCTAGTAGCAAAATTCCCAAATCAACAATCCAAGCATAATTGAGCATGCAAATGATAGTAAATAACACTTCTAATCACACAAACAACCTACCCATGCATCAAATAAGCATAATTGAAGCTCAAATTAGAAAACCCCCAAATTTGAAAATTAGGGTTCATAAGAAGATACCTCAGATCTGAAAATCTAATGCATTAGGACGAAATCTGTTCGGATGAAAAGATAGATCACGTAATAGGCTTCGATTGAAGCTCAAGAACACTAAATTTGGTCAAGAAATGAAGAAGTTATGATGTTTTGAAGTAATTTTCGCAAGTTTCGAATTTTGGGGAGGAAGGATGATGAAAATATGAAGAAATGAGGAGAGAAGGGGGAGACCCGCGTTTTAGGTCTTCTGGGACCGTGGGGCGAGTCGCCCCATGCGGGGCGATTCGCCCCCCATGGGGGGCGATTCGCCCCCTGCTCCCCGATGTGGGGAGACGGTCCTTTCATCAGAAAACGCGGTTTTTAATTCCCGAAACAAATTTTTTCATAAAACCACTTGAAAAATCTTACTCAAACATAAGCATATACGACACAGACATGAACAAATTCACATATGAGAAGCAAATTTTTCAAGAATGAATGCATGCAAAAAAGCAGTAAAGAAAGCGATAAAAATTCTGGGTTGCCTCCCGGATAGCGTCATTGTTTAGAGTCTTTGACTCGACTCCTTTCTGCGCCTAACTCTTCTTTTTGCGGGTACTAGGCTTCCCCTTCATTGATCTCCTCTCCATGCCACGAACCTGTGAATAAGAAAGAACATAGGCTGCAAGACCTTAGTAGTGAGTAGTGTAAGAATTATCAGGCGGATCAGGTGGATCAGATATGGCTTGCAACACGTGTTGCTTGCCATCCACTTCAATAGTGCAAGTTCTTTGGTAGATGTCCATCACGGAGCGTAGTTTAGTCAAGAACGTTCGCCCTAAGAGTATGACATCCCCCGTTCCTGGTGCAGACGCTGGCATAACTACAAAATTGGTGTATACAGAAGCTTCACCAATCTTGACCAACACATTTTTCACAACGCCTTCGGGTCTCATAAAGGATCCATCCGCCAGTTGCACAATAGCCCTATGCTCAGATAGTTTTCCAAGGCTACTCTTTTCAAACACATTCAAAGGGAGTATGTTTGAGTAGGATCCCTTGTCTAGTGTGGCACGAACATCTTCAAGCTCACCAATCCCTACCTTAACATCGAAACTTTTAGGGAGTGGCTCGGGATCCCCTTGCTCCTCATCACTTTCGTCAGAACCAAGGTCCTTCTCCTCTTCCTTAGCCTGTAGAAGTTCTTCCTTCTTGCAACACTCGCACTTAGCAACCTTCTTGATGGTGATTTCGTCAGGTAGATCACCAGCCAATGTAATGGAATTCGACTTCTCAGTGTTGCTAGGCAGTTTGCCTTGTTCCCTACTTGCTCCTCGGTCGATCAACTCTTGCATCTTTTGATGGGCAAGCCTAGTGCTCTCTTCCAACCTATGAAGCCTTGCCCTCGTCTTCTCGGAATCTTCTTCGTAACGTTTGAGAAAACTTTGGGTGTGATCAACCATCTTTTGCAAGTTCTCCATCAGTTGAGCCGACTTCGACTTCGGTGGCTCTTTCGGAGCGGGGTTTTCGCAGTGGTCATTACCATAGTTAAGCCTACTACGGTCTTGGTTAGGGCCATAAGTTTGGCTAGCCGGTGCATATCCTTGATTGTTTCGAAATCCTCTTCTCCAAAATCCACCTCGAGGATTCCTACCGTCTTGTCCGTAGCTAACTTCTTGAGTACCAAACTCCGTAGCAAAGGCTTCCTCTTCGCCTCCTCGAGCCCAGTTGCCATCATCATACGCAAGCTCCGATCTACACATATGAGCCCCATGCCCATAGTTCTTGCATATTCGGCATACTTCGTTCGAAATAGTTGTTCCAGTGGCGCTCTTGAGGACTTGCTTCAATTCGTTGGTAAAGCACTCGAATTGATCCCCATTCCCCCTATACATAGGGGCCTCTTGAGTCGGTGGAGCTTCAAGTCCACGTCTCCTAACCATCGCTCTTGGGTCCTTGAATTGCGAACCCTTAGCAAGCCTTTCGAAAACTGCCCAGACGGCTTCTGCGGTTTCCTCCCAAATATTGCCTCGGCATTGGAAATCCACCACTTGTTGGTTCTCGAAGGTTAGTCCATTGTAGAAGTGTTGGACTAGGTCGGAAAGTTCGAAACCATGGTGAGGGCATTTGTTTGTGAGATCTTGGAACCTCTCAAACGCGGTGTAGATGGTCTCATCATAGTCTTACTTGAATCCAGTGATTTGCGCCTTTAGCGTGGTAGTCAAGGTGTGAGGGAAGTATTTTTCCATGAAAGCTGAAAAAACCTTCTCCCAAGTGTCCAGCGAGCCTGCTGGTAGAGAGCTCAACCATGACTTGGCTCTGTCGCCAAGTCCCATAGCAAAAACCTTCATCCTCAACTCATCCGTTGTTATTTCAGCTCCGGGTCGCGGGAGTTGGTTGACGAAATCATCGATATCGTGCAAGTATCCCATCACATCTTCCCTTGATAAGCCATAGAACCTCGGAAGTTGTTGGAATGCGTGGTTCTTGATTTCCAGATCTCGAGTTGTAGACGAAAGAACAATCACCGGTCCCCTCATACGATCCTTGGTGGGATGAACCCATGCTTTCAATGGTCTAGCTTCTGCCATTCCGTCGATTTCCTTGAAAAGACTGTGTAGAGATTCAGAGAAATCGGTATCCTTTATTTCCTCTAGTGCACGCCTTTGAAGTAGTCGCCTTCTTTGGTGGTAGACTCTGTCGATCTCAGCAAGTGGTGTTCCCCTAGATCGTGTATGTGGCATACACTATCTGTAACAGACTAGGAAAGCAGTATCAGAGAGAGATTAAAAAGGAAAACTAAAACTACTAGAATTAGGAATTGACAGATGAAAATATAAACAAATTAAACAGAAAAAAGGAGTATAGGCCCCGGCAACGGCGCCAATTTGACGAACGCGCGGATGTCATGCTCCAAGCGAATCAAATAAATTTGTTATTTAGCCAAAGGCAATTCACAACTACAACGAAAACCGTAGTGTAGCAGTAGAATGACCTCGAGTGTCGTTCTCTAAGGACTATAACTAGCTTTATCTATTTAACTAAAGAATATAAAACAGCAGACGGTTAAAGCAAAGGTTTTTCTAATAGATAATGGAGATTGGTGATATTATGATCCTTCAAAGCATAACGGGTCAATAATCATGCGTAAATTCCTCGGTCTTGCATGGAGATCTTTGATCAATCGAATGTCCTGTTGCAATTATTAAGCACTACGAAGATAAAGATACTGACAAGTCAAGCACTATTGTCCAATTGTGTTCCGTAATTATTCAACACTACGAAGATATAGATGTGCATAGGTCGACGAGGGTCCAATTGTGCATAATAATTAATACAACATACGAGAATATAGGCTGAGCCTGATCAACGAAATAAAGCAATAACA
Source organism: Plantago ovata (assembly GCA_028274465.1). Taxonomy (NCBI): domain Eukaryota; kingdom Viridiplantae; phylum Streptophyta; class Magnoliopsida; order Lamiales; family Plantaginaceae; genus Plantago; species Plantago ovata. The sequence goes on along the minus strand of CM051456.1, from coordinate 59,546,348 downwards.
CGGAGTAAAATGCGCGATATAGCCATTAGCATGATTATCTTCCCTTCGCTAAGAATCAATTCACATACTACCACCAACGATAAGTTTAGCTACTCATAGTTGTCATGCAATCAACAGAAATCATAGAAGAAAACATGTTGAAAGATATATAAAAATAAGTAGAATAAACTGTAAGATACAATGTTAACGAAGGTTGTCAATCTCCAAAGAATTGCGATCCTACAAGCTCCAAACTGCTATGAAAAAGTATCTCCTAAGCTACGAACCCCCAGAACAGGCTTTGGGAAGTCACTACCTAAAACTACAGAGAAAGGTGAGAGAATAGGTCTTGAAAAGTATGAATTTCGGAGAAAAACTGAGCAACTATATATAGGCTTCGAAATAGTGTGGGGCGATTCGCCCCACACACCGGGCAATTCGCCCGGTGTGGGGCGATTCGCCCCACGTCCCGGGCTGTTCGCCCGGGAGTAATTTTCGCGGAATTCCGCATTTTTGGATTTCTTCCCCTTTTCGGACTCGGTTTCTGACTTCTAGTGGCCTTCTAACCTCCAGATTCGACCTCTAGACTCCAAATCCTATCCGGAAACCTTCAGATACTCCAAATAGGCTTCTGGAACACCAATTCCTTGTCAACTTCAATATAATTTCCCGGAAATTCTCGTTTTCAACCAAAACCTGTAAAATAAAATCTAAAGGGAAACGTGACACTATTCTAATAAAATGCACTAAAATATAGCTAAATTAACATAGAGGATAGCTAAAATAGGTGAAAAAGACTCAAATGAAAGTGTAAAATACACATTCATCAGCCCTATCCACTATGGTCAGATCAAAGTCTTGTAACAATAAGACCCAACGGATTAATCTTGGCTTAGAATCTTGTTTAGCTATTAAATGTCTTAAAGCAGCATGATCAGTATGGACATTCACAGGGTGTCCTAACAAATAAGACCTAAACTTCTGTAAAGCAAAAACAACAGCTAAAAATTCTTTTTCAGTAGTTGTATAGATAACTTGAGCTGAGTCTAGGGTCTTACTAACATAGTAAATCACACGATACTGCTTATCCACCTTTTGGCATAAAACAGCCCCCATAGCAAAATTTGAGGCATCACACATTATCTCGAAAGGAAGTTTCCAATTAGGTGGCACAACTATAGGGGCAGTAATTAATCTTGCCTTAAGTGTGTTAAAGGCTTCTAAGAAATCTTCAGAAAAATAGAAACTCACATCTTTTGCAAGCAAGTTGCTTAAGGGTTTTCCAATTGTCGAAAAATCTTTGATAAACCTCCTATGGAATCCTACATGACCAAGAAATGACTGAAGTTCTTTGACACAAGTGGGTGGGGGAAGCTTCTCAAGTATTTCTATCTTTGCCTTATCAACTTCGATCCCCCTATCGGAGACCACATGTCCTAGAACAATGCCTTCCCTAACCATGTAATGACTTTTCCCCCAACTTAGAGTTAAATTGCATTCGATACACCTTTTTAGAACAAGATCTAATCTATGCAAGCATTCATAAAACCAATCACCAAAAAGGAAAAAATCATCCATGAAAACCTCAACAAACTTAGTCACCATATCAGAAAAAACAGAAAGCATGCACCTTTGAAAAGTGGCGGGGGCGTTACATAGCCCAAATGCCATTCTCCTGTAAGCAAACGTTCCGAAAGGGCAAGTGAATGTCGTCTTCTCCTGGTCCTCTGGCGCAGTCGGGATTTGATAGAAACCTGACAAGCCATCAAGGAAACAATAAAATTTTCGCCCCGCGAGGCGGTTCAACATGTCATCGATAAATGGGAGAGGAAAGTGGTCTTTCTTTGTGGAGGCATTTAATCTCCTATAGTCAATGCACATCCGCCAACCTCTGGTTTTCCTAACTGGCACTAGCTCTCCCTTCTCATTCTCCTCTATTGTAATCCCAGATTTCTTAGGTACAACACGTACGGGGCTTACCCACCTACTATCAGGAATGGGGTTGATCATATCGGCATCTAGCAACTTAATCACCTCCTTCTTCACTACTTCTTGCATGGTTGGGCTTATCCTACACTGAGGTTGCCTAACGGGTTTGGCATCTTGTTCTGGAGTGATATTGTGCACACACCGTGTAGGGCTTATCCCCTTTATATCACTAATTCCCCATCCTATGGCTGCATAATTTTCCTCCAGGACTTGGACTAGCCTACCTTCTTCTATGCTAGATAGGTGTGAAGAGATTATTACAGGCTTTTTCTCATTTTTCCCTAAGTACACATACTTAAGGTGCCCAGGAAGGGGTTTTAGTTCTAAGCTAGTCTCTTCTGGAAGTCGGTTATCTCCCTCTTCTTCCTCTATGGGTTCTAGCACCCCTTTCCGAATGGGATTTCGGGTGTGCTACCCATTCTCTCGACTAGTTCCCTTGCTTCCTCAGACATGTAACACGTCTCTACCTGCATGGTTAGTGCCTCTTCAAGAGGTTCAATATTATCATGGCAATGGTGAAATTCAGAAATCACAGAATCATAGCAATCAATAAACTTCAATTCTTCTATAACTTCTTTATCGACAATACTACATCCTACCAATTGAATTTTCTCACCCATTACCTCCATGGTGATTTTCTTGCCTTGTAGTTCAAGGCATGTATTGGTAGTGTCCATGAATGGTCTTCCAAGAAGCACCACGTGTTCGCGAACATGGCTCTTTCCTTCCTCGGCTGACTTCATCACTACAAAATCTGCAGGAATTATCAATTTGTCTACCTTCATGAGGATATCCTCAATTATTCCCACAGGACATTTCACGCTTTGGTCCGCCATCTGTAACACCATCTCGGTTGGCTGCATTTCTCCAAGGTCTAGGGCTTTGTATACTGAGTAGGGCATCAGGTTGATGCTAGCTCCTAAGTCGAGCATAGCCTTGGTGGACCGTCCATTCCCCATGGTAATATCTATGATGAAGCTCCCTAGGTCTCTTTGCTTCGCAGGAAGCCCCGCTATAGAATTCACTGTCTCCATCTCGGTCACGTCTCCCCTAGTGCAATCCTTTTGTTGCTCTTCACCTCCAAAAAGAACTTCGTATAGGCAGGAACATTCTGGATTATCTCCAATAGAGGAACATTAACTTCGACTTTAGAGAGGCGCTTGAATAGCGGTGACTCCTGTATATCTTTCTTGGCTGGCTTGATCCTACCAGGGAATGGCATGTGAGGTTTTGGGGGCACATAAGGGTTGGGAGACTTATGAAGTCCCTCCTCAATATTTGGTGTGTCCCCCTTCTCCCCATCATTGTCGTCGTCTTCAGATGTGCGGGGTGCATCGTCCTACACTTGAGGGTCTGTTGAGCCCTCACCAACTTCATTCTCCTTGCTTATCCCTGCATTGTTAGTAACAGTAGATTTAACATGTTTAGGACGTACAAAATTAGGGATTTTAGTTAACTTTCTACTAAGGAGGAGTCGGTTTAGTTCCTCGAACTCAGGGATTTCGGTGGTAACCGCTGGGATGTGCTCCGCATCATCAAGGTTGTCGGCGACGGGCGAAATAGGGGAGCTGGGGTCGTCCAGCTCCCTGGAGCTGTGGGGTGGACCTCCCCCCACCTCAGGCAGTGCGCCTGGGAGTGGCAGGAGCGTCCCCAGCTCTCTGGCGTTGTGGGGCACACCGCCCCCTACCTCTGCCGGTGCGCCTGGGAGTGCCAGGGGGTAGTCTCCTTTCTGCTGCTGTGAGGCGCACCGCCCCCCACACCAGGCGGTGTGCCTGGGGTGGCCAGAGGGCACGCCGACATTTTGCTTGTGAGTGGCGCACCGCCCCCCACACGAGGCGGACCGCCCCTCACGTTCAGTGGGGCGTCCCCTGTGTTTTGGTCTCCGAACTCTTGTGCATGAATTTCTTCTACCTTTTCACACTTTAACAAAGTTACTTCCTCCATTAGTCGCTCAGTTACTGCTACACCCTCAAAAACATGTGCTATACGAAGGTTCTGTTCAACTTGTCTTGCATGTGCGATTTCAAATACACTCTCAGTGGCTTTAATTCCTGCATAGATTGCAAGTTCATGCTCCTCACTAATATCTTCTTCTCCAAACTCCTCAGATAAGCTTTCAGCTCCACCTCGGTCTAGTCTCTCACTCGCGATGTGACTTGGTGTTAGTCTCTCAGACTGCGCGGATCCTCTGGCATACTTACGGAAGACCTTTTCTGCCTCTTCAACCGTACATTCTTCCAATCCTCCGCACAACCCATCCACCCTAAGCCTAACCTCATCACGTAACCCACCAACAAAATGCCAAATCAACTCCCCATCGTCGAAACGATGATGGAGGCACTCTCGTTTATACTTTTCAAACCGATCATAGGTGTCACAAAACCGCTCATCTTCTCTTTGTTTGAAGTGTTCAATCCTTCCTCGCAAGGCCATTGTCTCTTGGTAAGGCATAAATCGTGCCAAGAACTCCTCTACTACTTGGTCCCAAGTCTTCAGTGATCCTGGTGCTAACCTTGCCATCCACAGCCTTGGCTCATACCCCAAGGTGAAAGAAAATAATTTCCTGCATACTTGGTCGTCTTTAAACCCTTTCGCTGGAATTCGGGCTATTTACACCTCATAGGATCGAATAAAACTCAATGGATTCATCCCTACTCCTTCCTCAAACCTTGGTATGTTCCTTACCACGGAACTTGTCACCTCATACCCGGTTAACTCATCCTCCAGGTTTATAGCTGATCCTCTCTTAACCTGCGAAAATTGGGGCGGCATGCGAGCCCTCATGGACGTCATACCTGGATATCTGTGACAGGAGTAACTCACAACCAAAAATCAGTGTTGTTAGTTCTGACCAAAATTTGGAATTCAACTTCTAAACTAGACAACTAAGATCACTTATCCTGGAAATTGAATGTTGAAAATATAAACGAGCTAAAGAGTAAAAAGGAGTTATAGTCCCCGACAACGACGCCAATTTGATGAACGAGATTGTCATACTCGAACAATCAAATAAATTTGTTTTAGCCAAAGGGCAACTCACATCTACACAAAACACGTAGTACAGAGGTAAGATGACCTTGAGTGTCGATCTCTGGGAACTTAACTAGCTTTAACTAAATAACTAATATAAATTCATAAAAAAAATTGACTCAGCTTAACTTAACGATAAATGATGAGAGCTGGTGATAGTATGTTCATTCTAAGCATCGGGTTCTAATTATGCACGAAAGTGCAACTCGTACTGCTTTAAAAGTAATTCGAATTAACAAATAACAAAAGACAGATTTGTAGATGTGTATTTTGAAAGCTTCCTATCCATACTAATACTTGGCTAAGGTTGTCAGTCTTAGTTCAAGCAGTACTTGATAATTATAATTATTGAATCGATGATCTTGAATTGTCCTAATGTTTCTAACACTTTCATACGAAGATATTGACTTAGTCGGATCAAAGAATCGAATTAAGATAATCAAACAAGTAAAAGACTCAGAAACTCAATCATGCACAATATGAACCCTAGCTACGAATTTACATACTATCACCAACTAGAAACTTAACTACTCATATCAAAATCTAAATCAACACAAGCAATCATATATGAAAACATCATTGAATTGAAAATATAGAGTATGAAAAAGGTGAGATACAAAGTTACCACCGAGGTTGTCAATCTCCGGTGAATGGCTAAACTCACAAGTTTCTAGAAAGGTGAGATCAAAAGATGTACGAATCTCTACCTTGGTGCTCCCAATTGCTAAGATAAAGTAGTTCTAAGAGAAAAAATACCCAGAACAAGCTCTAGAGTTTATGTCTGCAAAATAATGATCTAGGATATGAAAATTCACAACTTTACAAAATATATATATATCTGTCGGACGCTCCCAGGCGGACCGCCTGGCACCAGGCGGACCGCCTGGCACGGGCAGAGAGTTGCACGTGCCTTTTCTTCCTCCAAGTCTCCAATTTTGGCCTTGGGGACGGTTTGAGCTCCGAAACTTGGTCTTTTGATCTCGTTGCACCAAAACTTCATTGTTTCTCCATGATTCATATCCAAAAGTGCGATTTTCACCTAAATCCTGAAAATATTAAAGAAAATGGAAACGTGACACTATTCTAACAAAATGCACTAAAATGCATGCAAGAGGATAGCTAAATTGGTGAAAAAGACCCGAATGATAGTGTAAAAAACACTGTCATCAATCGAGTGTAGGTATTCAAATGTACGCCAAGCGAGATGAAAACCTTCATTCGGCAACTGACTGAATGTGGTGATAACACTTCTATCCATACAAGCATCAGCAACATGCCCATTCTCCCCACAAACTTTGTAATACAAGTTATTCATGTATACCTACACACACAAAGACAACCATAGAAGAGTAGTTCCGCAACAAAAGTAAAAAGCTAAACTTCATATATACACAACTCAACCAAGAGAGCAACAAGAACCAATAGAGCACAAGCACACAAATTAACCAAGCACCAAATTTTGAGATAGAGAGAAAGAAATGAGATAAGAAAGTGAAGTTGGCTGAAAAACCAAAACAAAATACGAACCAAAGGAGCTATGTCCCCAGCAGCGGCGCCAAATTTTGATGTCGTTTGAATCAAAATTAATATTTGTTTATTTAAGTCAAAGAACACTCAACACTACACAAGACTAGTGCAATGGTAAGTTGTCCCCGAGTGTCGTTCTCTCGGGACCTAGCGTGGCTTTGTTGGTTATTTTGCAAGTATTTCAGTCAACAAGATCAGTTTGATAGAGTTTTGTGAAGCAAAGTTTGTAAACTTAAAGGCTTAACCAGTGCACAGACTAGAATAAGGATTTGCAAACTATTAGGAGACAGATTAGTGGTAGCAACATGGATCAATCATGTAATGAATCACACATATGCTTGTAAGTTAAGTGCGTAAAGTCTTCAACAAGTTCTAAAATGTAAACCGTCTAGACAAGTTTAAGACATACTTCTTGAAAGGTTCCTATCGATACTTTAGAAGTGGTGTCCCTCCATTATTTATCTAGCATGCTGCATACTCAAATCATATATCATAGCCTTAATCGACCAAGAGTTGATCACATACTCATATTTGAAGATATCTTATTGGCAACTATGATAAACGTAAGATATGCAGCAAGATCGAATCAAAACCTCATACAAGCATAATGTAATTCATATATGATCGACTCCACATTGTACCACCAGCACAATAAGATTAGCTATTCATACATCAATTCATATGAATAATAAATAGAATACATCAATTCAAATACAAGAAAGGGTTTTGATACAATATTACCACAAGCTGTCACTCTTGAGTGGAATCGCTAAAAACCGCTCCGTAGATGAATGGGTAATGTAATCCAAGTGCTTAATCTTCAATCTCTAATGTATTACAAGCTTCCTATGTGTAGATCTGAGAATTGGGGCTTGAGAAAGCTCCCAAAACACAAAGTAAAACCTCAAGAATGAAAAGGGGTAACTGAAAATTGAGTTTTAAACCCAAAATCCCATCTAGGAAACGATTACGGGCGTTTCGCCCCCAGAAATAGTCCGCAAAACAGAACCTGTGCGAAAAATGATGTCTCTGGGGCGATTCGCCTACAGAGCCAGGCGAATCGCTCCACATGAAATAGATATGTAGGGCTCATCTCATAACGTATTGGTGCGTGTGACCTACCGTTGGATAGATCTTTGAGTTAGCTATGCGTGTGCGTTCGTTTCAGGTCAATCTAGTACTATATGAAGAAGTTATTGCCGAAATGGATTGACTGTTCCAATCTTGCACACTTGAACGGATCAAAAGACCTTCATCCGAACTTCTACACTTGCTTCCAAGTTAAGGCTAAGTTATTTCCCAGGTGAAATTATTGGAAACGCGATCTCCAGTCACTTTATTAGGGGCTCGGGCACTCACAGGCACGTCCGTGGAAGTCAAGGTGCTCAAACATAATCAAAATACATCCAAAATGCTACGTTTAAGCTTAATTCCACCATTTTGTACCTAAGCACCTGAGAAATGCAAAAAAAACAAAACGTGACACTATTCTACAAAACTACCAACAAAACTAAGCTTAAAGATAGCAAAAGAAGGCAAAAAAGACAAGATGAACGTGTCAAAAATACATTCATCAGTGTACATAGTATTTATGATTGTCATAAAAAAAATGTCTATCTCACCAAACAACTCCCTGAGGCGCCATGGGTGCATTAATGGGATAGACACATCATCGATCCTAGGTGCATACCGAGTCAGTCACATGAAAGGACCTTACCACCGCCGCATTGAGTGCAACAGGCTTCACACGAAAGGTAGCTTTAAGGTTCCTCTCAAACGTCCTCATGTATTTATATTGCAAGTGGAATTGTCTAGGAATACCATGAGGCCTAGTGTCTTGTCTAGCTTAATACAATGAGACCCTATGGGTCACACTACGTGGTGAACCAGCTTATCCGCATGACTGTGGAACAAGAATTATAATTAACATGAGTTAATTATAATTAGTCATGGCCATAATTAATATTATGAGAATATTAATTAAATTGTATTTTGGAATACAATTAAGTGGTAATTATATTTTAGAAATATAACTAAAGGAGTATTTGAAAGATATTAATTAGATTAAAATGTGCACTTGTATAAGATTTAAATTGAATTTAAATTGTCAATACTACACATAAAGGTGGGTCCCAAAATGTGGGACCCACCTCCCTCATGTGGCCGCATTGGGAGGGAGAAGGAGTCCCAATTAAACATGTGTGTAAATAGATTTCCTAGCTAATTGAGTTTTGAATTAATTAGGAGTTATTAAAAGTGTTACCTATTTAGAGTTTGGAACTTAAATGGTAATAGCTTGACTTGTGCAATAAGAATTAGAATTCTTATTTCTTTCAGAAATCTAATAGAGCCTTCTATAGGCTTCTATTGACTACTATATAAGAAGAGTAATAGAGAGCTAAATTCGTACATTCACTCATTCTTCTATTCTCTCTCTCAGGCCTTCTCCAGCAGTTCATACTCAGTTTGGGCCTTAACTCCGCCACATCAGCATTCCACTCCATTTCAACCCCAACACTCCAACAGTTACTCCTCTTCAACCTTTTTTTTCTCTTTTATTTTCTCATTTCTTTTAAAACTTCATTATTAATTTTATTTTTATTATTATTAATTAATTACAATTACATTATATCAATTTTAAAAATAAAAATACTTTGAAATAATTACTAGAATAAATTCTATCATTTAAATATATTGCATTTGATCTAAAAAAATTAAGATTCATTTTAAAGGTCAAATAGTAGTGTTGTGTAGGTCTTAATTTAATCTTCATTTTCATGAATTTTATTGGCATAAATATATAACATGTAAGAAAAAAAAGAAAAAGAAGTGGTAGACGTTTAATTAATTAAGATTAAAGACACACTAAACATTAGGAGTTAGGACTAAAGACTAGTCGAGAAAAGAACAAAATAAATGAAACAGTAAACAAAAGAAAAAGAAAAAAAGGACAAAAACAATTTAAAAATAACGGAAAGTTTACTTTCTGGTTATATTTTTCCAACTTAATTACATATTAATGTCATCAATATTCTTCCTTACATTGTAAGTATAGAAAACCAAACTTTATTACATACAAGTGATGAAAGTTGAATTAATTTACTAATAAGTAATTTTGATTAGACAAAAATAGCCCTCTCCCTTTAAAATCAATTAAGCGTAATACTTAATTAAATAATAGAATAATTATGGTTATTTTTGCTAAATAAATGGAACATAACTTGAATGTCTGCTAATTATAGAAAATCATCAATCTTTACATTCATGATCACTTTGACTAAATCAATAATCCACTAATTTTGTCCATGACACCTCCGACTAAACATTGCACACATCCCTCCTTCACTATAATTAGGATCTCCATTAATGTGTATAATGAAAACAATCAGCATAAGTACATTCCTTATTACTTTCTTCTCCATGTATCAATCCACAAATCCATCCTGACACTATTGTTTACTTGTACAAAATTTTAAAATAACGTGTTCATGTATCATATCTAAAAAATAATGAATCATACACCGAATTACAAAAATTATACATCAAATCTCTAAACACACATCACCATTAGTAATTTATTCATGTACTTATCTTATTTTCCATGTATCAAGTTGTTGAAATCAACGTATATTGCATATACTAATTAACACATTTCAAAACTTTCATGTATTTGAAGCAAAAAGAAAAAAAGAAGCATGTACTACTATATTATGCACCGCCTTTTTGCATGGATCAAATATTAGTAGATCATGTATCAAAGAATTTAAAAATCTAGCTATTTTTTCCTATATAAATTTTGTTATAAGACAATGTGCATGCACAATATATGCACAATAGAAACATCATGCACCATGATTGTTAAATCATGTACTTCTTACAAACCAAAGATAGATTACCTACTATAATCCCAAAAAATCATGTACCATGGTTCAGAAATTATGTACCACATACTCTAAAGTAGTGGTGTACTCACATAAACAATCATGTATATTTCATGGGCAAAGAAACAATGGACAATTGTACACATTTAGATATATATCGTGTAGTACGATTGATCGTATACCTAGCCAAATGAGCAAGCATATAGTCCTGAAAATATTGTGGCATCACAATGGTACATTATAGTTCGAAAAATACCGACTAAATAAGGTACATACAATGCGACAAGCCTAAGCGACAAAACTATATCTATCAAATAAATATCGACTAAATCACGCTCGTCTTCCCGAATGAAACAATTTGTACGTAATTCATTAGTCTCCTCCGAAATTGTAATATAGCCAGTTCGATCAACGAGGTATTTTCTTCAACTTTTGTCGACTTCAACATAGCCAAATATCCAGAGTGAGTGCATGAACCTATGCTCTTTTCAATACATGGAGGAGGAAGACTATGGGACATGATTCCCACCGAGCAAACTTTGATTGCAGCCGAATTACACAACCATATGGGATACATCAGCATGAAACAAATTACAAAATACAAATTAGAATCACAAATAAGAAGAAACAAAATTTTAGTAAGAAGAACAAGATAAACAATATAGATTTGCCCAAGAAACTAAAAAGGTACCATATTTTGGCAAGCCGGTCAATTTTGCACTTTCGTAAATGGGAATTGGATTGCTCGGTGATCAATCATGTACCTCCATCTGATCGCGTACCATTAAAATAGGTACTGGCGTGGCTTCAAAATTGACAGTGTAGTTTGGTGCCTGATATCATACGTATAGTTTGAAGTTACAGATTTCAATTACTTTGACTAAATTGTAGCTAAAATTTTGGGTATATCATTTCAAACGTCACTTTTTTTAAAAGAAGATTTTGAGTATCACTAAGATGTAATTAAGTTTAAAACACATCACCTAAAAGTAATTGACCTTAAAAATAATATAAAAGAGGTCAGCAGCATTTGCTTCTCGCATCAAATGATGCGGCGAGAAGCAAATTGATGCTCCCATGAAGCTCTCCAACAAAGCCTCATGAGCCTCAAGTGCCCATTTGAGGCTTTGTTGGAGAAGGCCTCACTAGAAGAAAATCTCTCCTCCCTCCTTCATACTCCACAAGCGTCGTCGCCCTCCTGTTGACCAAGTCAAACTTAAGTTTGACTCGAGAATCTCCTAGCATTCTCTCAATAAGCTCATTCGTTCATCCGTGGATACCACGGTTGAGGAAAAACGAAGTTAGATTCTAACCTTTATTTTGCAGGAATTCAACAAGACGAATTGGACATCTTCGACTTCACTGAAGGCGGAGAATTTGCTGATTACTACGAAGACTTGGTTGAGCTTGATCCTACATCTAAATCCATAGTAGTTCTTGCTTTTGAATTTGTAACGCCCCGGTCCAAGTGCACCCAGCTCCCGGCAGGGGTATCACCCCGTGTAACTAACCTTCAAGATTAACCATCCATCTTTCGGAAATTACACAAAGACATTGCAAACTAAAACGAAGAACTCTAAGATCCCATACAGCAAGTCACCTTTTACTCAAGCTAAAATATTTACAGACCTGATGTATAGCCATAGTTCACGACTTGACAACACTAGAACATCCAAAATATATACATGAGATGATTCTACTACACCTTACATCCGACAAGTTTTAACAGTACAACTGAAACGCGTATGTACACATGTACAAAAGTAGTTCTTGGTTCCATAGTCTAGACTGCTATTTACATAGGTCCATCTGCCACGGACTTCACTCTGTAAAAGAAGAGAAGGGAGGAAAAGGGTAAGTCATGATGACTTAGTGAGGTGAATGCCTGGGTAACAACACGAAAGATAGGATACACAAAATGTTATTTCAGGTTAAGGACTGGTCAAGCAAATGATGAACGAGATAGATTTCTAGAATGAGATTTAAGTATGGATGCATGTCTGATACCAGCCATATGACTCCAAGAACAATACTACTTTATAACTTCAAAGCAGGTGATCAACCCGCAAACTGGCTGATGGCATATCCCAGGCGACACACCATTTTAGATCGACGAGCACACCCAGACTCCGAATGTACTCGAGGTCTAAACTATGGGATCTGCAGCAGGGTAAGGAACACTGACGACCCTTGCTGCCCAGCAATTACTCGCCGCAGTCCCGGGGTCCAACTGAACAAGGACTAGCTGGGTAAATAGATTACATGCTTGGGTCGGAAGAAAAGATTCATGGAACATGATATTCATGCAGTTGAGTGTTGGAACTGATATGGTTCAGACCAGGGTTATAAGCGTATGTATGTTCGGTAGTTGAGAACGTAAAATCGAAATGAAAGAGAGACGGTAAAAATATGCATACAGGACAAGAGAAGTATAGAATATTAGGCCCTCACCTTGCTCGTAATTCTCAGTGCTAAGATTCTCCAGAGTTGTCTCGCAAGTCTCGTTATGAACTTCGATACCTATGCATAGACATCGGTCCTAGGAAAAAGTATGTAAGGCACTTGAAGAATCTCGCTTCAGAAGCTGCGGAGGAAAGCATTATTGTCGCCTTTGCGACGATGCTCTAGAGGAAAGTACCACGCTCCATAGGAAAGCACTAATTACCTATCAACATTTGGCGCCGTATGTGGGAACCGATCAAAAGGTTACCCTCGCCCTACTAGCGCGGTCCGAAGGATGGTTAATCCCATAAGAAATACCCGCCTTGCGACCGCTGTCGTCGAACCTGTAACATCCCGTTTTTTTAATTATTTATTTTATTAATTAATTACCTGAATAATTTAATTATTTAGTAATTTAATTAATTGTCATTACCGCGTTATCGAATTCGAACTACAAGACTTTATTATTAGTGGATCGTTTGCATCTCAATTTTGGGCTAAGAGATTTTCAGCTTTGCAAGACTTATCTGAGCGCAATTGGTCTTGGCCCATTCGTGGCCCATGTCTCAAGACTCGCCCATCTCTTTAGTTAACCCTAACCCTATTCAATCACCACTACTCCCCACTCCTCATTTGCATGCCACCATTGAAAGAAACATAGAAACAAAGCTACTTCTTCTCCTTTTCTCTCATCATCAGCATAATCAAATCTTCATCCATCATCACCTCCATTATCATCACCTTCACAGTTCCTCAACATCCCAACACCACCATTGGATTATCATCATCATCGACCTCAACATCATCATCAACACAATAGAACCACCACGCACCGCCTCTGCTTCCCCTTAACGCCACCATCATTTTATCATTATCATCATCAAATAGTCATCATCGTCATTCGAGCTCATCATCATCCTCTGCCCGTGGCCTCCGCCCAAGCTGACGGCTCTATTATGCTCCGGTTCGCGGTCCACATCGCCACCATTACTCCGATCCAGCTGCGTCGATCTGTCCGTACCTCAACTATTTGTGCTCTGTTTTGCATCTCTGTTCCGTTTCGATTCTGTATTCCCGGTAAGCACTCCTCCGCCTCGTCTCCTCCTTAACTCTTCTTCATTTTCGACATCATTTCTTCATCCCCATTGATTCTGACTCACGATTTGGGGTTAAATCCCGCGTTTTATTGTTTGATTTGTTAACAGATTCGATCTCGTAATTTCACCCCAAAAGGTAAATTACTCTACTCTGTTTTACTTTCGTACTGTTGTGTTTGGAATAGTTTTGCCCTTACCAAGTTCCGAACTTGACTATTTTACCCCTGGTTCGATTCTACTAGCCGACCATTTTGACCTTACGTAATCTGGGCTAATCTGGACTTGACCTTTATGCCCTCTCGTATTGATATGGACTGTTAGTGTAGTTTAATTCGACTTGAATCTGATTTGACGGTTTTACCTTTTCGCTTTGTTGGGACTGAGGTTAGTGAATTGTAAAACCCGACCTTGCACTGTTTGAAGTGAAATCTAATATTCTGGACCTTCTGTACTGCTTTGTATGTTGTTGAAAATTAAATGACTAAGTTGCAATTAGTAATCTAGGGGCTTTTTGTAATTTTAGATTCTGTTGGGACTTGTTTTGAATTTCTAAAACTACTGAGAGGACTGTTTTGATTTCTGAAACTCTGAGGACTTGTTTGAAATTTCTAAAATTACTTCTGAAATTTAAATGTCTTTTCTGGAAGTTAACTAGTTATTAATTTCTTTCCACAACCTATTAAATGAATTTCTTACTAGCCTAGTTGGTTTAGTGCTAACTAGTTCAACCCTAAGGTCATGAGTTTGAACCCCACCTTCGCCATCCTTTCTTTAACCTTTTAACTTTTACAGTTTGGACTTTCCTTTCGAATCCTAGATAGTAACTAGTCGTTTTCTATATAGGTGATCAATCCGTTATTCCGTAATTCGTTGTTCTTTCCGTGGTTCTTGCTCGCACTATTTAAGGTGAGTGTTACTGTCTGTTTTCTAAAACTACAAGGAAGTTATGTGTTAATTGCTTACTATGTTACTGTACTTATTGTTTGTTCCTATTTTACATGTATACCTACAACATGTTACTTTCATAAGTATAATCGCACGTTTGAAATGCTATGCATGATTGTCTTAATGCACCGAACTTTCTGAATTGATTATTGCACTTGTATTATTACATGCTATAGTTTGTTGTCTACTGACTCTTCAACTGACTACTGCTTTCTTAACTGTCCATTGCTTTTTCTAAAAACCTTCTCGGTCTCCGAGCATTGTTTACTATTAACTGTTTGACCGGATTATTAGGTTGATGATTAGGTAGACTTGGGTAGTGTTGACTATCAGGTTTATTTATGAGTCACCTAGTCTAATCCCTTAAGACGCGAGGCAGAAGAAGCTAATGTCTATTTGGGTCGTAGGATTTTTCCTGAACGTACGCAGGACACTGTACTGGCTAGAATTGAATTCCTTCTAGACGAGGTGATAAGGGCTATTGGGAGTAGGAGCAATAAGGTGGGCTGCACCAACTATTACTGCATTGTTTTCAAAAGAACTGGCTTACTGATTCTGACTTCTGAACTGATTGATTTGCTTGTTTACTGAATTGATTGTGTATTGTCCATCTGTTACTGTTGTCTGAATCTACTGCTTGTAATTTGCCTTTATGTCCTTAAACTGAAATCGTTTCTACAAAAATGCATAAAATCATCACTACATGAGCACCACTGAGATCCTTTATCTCACCACTCTTTTCAAAATACTTCCTTGTAGGTTCGACTTCCGATGAGCTTGAATAGGCGTCTGGCGACTCGAGAGTGTGGGGGTTTTACTGCTCTGGGTTATTTCAAATAAGAAGAAACTTTGTCTTCACTTGTTATTTTCGATTGAACTCAATTTTCTTTTAGCTTCCGCATTTATTTTCTCTTTGAATTGTAAGCTCATTTGAGAGACAAAACCTTTACTTACCGTTATTTTTTAAAAGACCGTTCGATTTTCTGATTAAAAATTATTTTCAAAATTACCGTACCGTTACAGATGATATCAGAGCCTGAGTGCAAACTCAAGCTTTCTAGGATAGGATCTTCTGGCCTTTGGGGTGTGTGTGTGAGGGTCCGAGTCGCTACATATGTTGAGTGGTCTTTGTCCTGTCTCTTTTACTGTCTAGTTCTCCGTACTAACTCTGAACTGTTCTACTGTCCTGTTTTTCGAGAATGTCGTACTGTTGTTAAAGTTGACCATTGACTGAGTTCTTGACCGACTTACTCTATTTTGTCCTAAAGTTTTCAAATGACTTATCTGTCTATTTAGTTGGAATTTTCGTACTTTCTCCTTTGCATGATACTACTGTTGACCATGTTTTCTTTTATTGAGACTATTCGATTGATTATGTTGCCTTAAATGCATGTTGTTTATGTGTTATATTTAAAAGTATGTTACTTTTTACGTTATTGATTGCATGCTTTGAACTTTCATTTATGTAATAGTTTGGCCTTAAGTTTGTGCCTTAGTTCAAGCAACGCCTTAGGCTAGTCACACTCGAGGATGTTAATTACGTTACTTACCTTAGACTAATTGCGATAGGATGGCTCCAAGGAACAACACTCGCAACGGCAACAACAACAACAACAACGGCAACCCCAACAACGACAACAACAACAATGCTAACACTTCGGACCAAGTTGAGCGGATCATTGCCGCTTTGGGAAACTTCAGCGAGACCATGCGACTCGTTGGGCCACCACCTGCTCAGCCAGCTCCCCCACCACCGCCATCGACTCAATCGATCGATCAAGCTGCTGAACGTTTCACTCGTTTTCATCCCGACAGGTTTGATGGGGCGCCCGATGCCCGCAAGGCTGAGCTCTGGCTAGAGAGCATGGAGAACTTGTTCTCAATTCTGCATTATTCGGACGAGAGAAAGATTGAGTTTGCAGCGTTCCAGTTCGTGGGAGCAGCGAGAAATTGGTGGAGGACTGTCGATGCAAGGTGGAGACAAGAGGAAGTCGACCGCACTTGGAAGAACTTCGAGAAGGAGTTCATGGACAAGTTCGTGCCTCGTCTGGTTCGTGAGAACAGGAGAGATGAATTTTAGGATTTGGCGCAAGGAAACATGAACGTCGCCGACTATGACTTAGAGTTCACTCGACTGTTGAAGTATGTGCCGCACTTTCAGAATGGCGAGAGGGAGAAGGTACGTCACTTTATGAAGGGCTTGAAGTCAAAACTCCGTTACAACCTGTTTGGGATCCAGTTGTCAACCCACGCGAAAGTCGTGGAAATAGCTGGTGAAGTGGAGAGTGGTTTGGGAGAACTAGAGAGCTACGTGAAAGTATATATCTCCTAGAGACAACCTACGATAGGGACGATATGTACTTGATCACATTCAGTTATTGTTATTTATTTATGTTCATTTATTTATACATTATTAAATACAATTGGCATTACATTTTATGAATATATTATTTGGTTGTTTGAATTATTCAATAAAATGTTTCCAATGACTTAAGGTAATCACCAAGTTAGTGGGAGCTTGTGTGTTAATAATTAAGTCCTAAAATAAGCCACTAGCTGAAGGTCATTGAGATACGGGATATCAATGATGCGATTGAAGTTAGCATATGTTGCATTAGATCCTTCGAGGATGTAGTAGGTCTCACTGCTACGAATGAACTTGGTTATTCATAATGAACATATGAACACTTTGGAGAGTGTTGGCATGGCCAACCGAGAAATCATTTGATAAAGCTATTTAAGTGTCTATGGTAGTATCGGTGTGTAAGGTGATGTTAGTAGTCCTTAGACTTGAGGCCAATACTACATCATATGTGGAATAATGTACTTTGACCATGCGCAACGCTTGCACTCTTAAAGTAGGGTAGATACGGCATGCGTTGGGTATATTAGGAAGCATATGGTCTGAGTGATTGGGCCAAGATAGGATTTATTCCTCCGTAATAGATACAAGGAAAGAATACGCACTTCTCATATTTAGTGCGATCACAAAACCGGTGGCCACCCGTATGTGAATATGTCAAAATGGTATTTGGACATAATTCATAGATCGACTAATAAGATTGAGAGACAGTGAATGAAGTTATTAGAATAGACACATAACCATATTCTAGACTCATTCGAGTATTCGTGAATGAAGGGACCGTATCATCAAAGTTCCTTACGCTACATCTGGTTTGTTTTTCCTCACAAATGTTCCTTGCATATTAATATTGTCTGATAAATTGTCTAGGAATTTATTATGACCTTAATTGGATTGTTGCTTAATATGCAAGGCCCTATGGGTCACACTTCAAGGTGGTGTTTCTACAAACGAGCTATGTATATTGGATTAAATATTAATTAAATTAATATTAAATTATTATACAAAATATATAATGGAATTATTATTAATTAGATTAATATTAATTTATTATATGCGAAATATATTTTAGAAATATAATTAATTGATTTAAATTGGATTTAATTAATTAATTGAAGACTTGTGCATTTGGGCAGAATTTGGGATGAAGCCCAGAGGAGAGAGAGATGGATTAAACAGCTGGCCGGTGATGGATTAAACAGCTGGGCCGACCGACGTGTGATCTGCACGCGCCAGAACAGTACGAATTCAGCTGTCCCACGTGACTCTCTCCCTCTCTCCTTTATTTCCTCCCTCTTCCTTTATTCATCTTTGACTGATATATATCTGATGATTTATCTGTTTGTTGGTTAGTAGATGACTTTTGAAGTCTCCTAGTCAATTAGATTTACTTGGTAAAAATTATACGTGATTTTTTTAACCAACTTACTCACTAAATCAGAAAGAAAGAACATTAAGTCTTCATTCATATCATACGTAGAAAATATTCTCTGATAGTCAGAAACTCATTTTCTCTCTAGAAGCTCAAAATATACAGAAGAACCTCCTAGCGTTCTTTGTAGAAAACACTGCCCGTGGATACCGAGGTCGAAGGAAACAATCAAGCCTGTTGATGAGCCATCTTGGAGATTCCATTGAAGGAGATTTATTTGAAGAAGAGGAAGAGATCCAGTTACCAGACGAAGAAATTGCAAGGCTCTGTCAGGAGATTGACGAACAGATAGGTGGTGAATTTGCATCTCTGCTGGAAGACACGTGAGTAATCTTCTTCTGTCAATAATAAACGTGATATAATCATATCAGTTTAGTGAGAAATAAAATTTTTAAACTTCCGCTTCTTAGCCTTGGAGTCAAATTTTTCTCACATTTACTACAGTGGTAATCAGAGCGAGGCTTGTCATGAATATATTCCGTTTATATTGTCATATAATAATTTTGTTGTGGATATTTATGCTATGTTGTGTTAAATTCCAGATTCTTAATTGGAGTTAAAAAATAGATATATAGAGAACATAACTATATATCTATATATATATATATATCCGTATAATATATATATATTATAATATGTATATATATATATATATATATATAACTAGATATACATATATACATATACATATATGATATATATATATAGTATATATATATATATATATATATAGATATATATATACTACTATATAATAATATATATATATATATATAGATCTATATATATATATATAATATATATATATATATAATCTATATATATATGAATATACATATATATTATATATATATACTATATCATATATGTATATATTACATATGTCCACCCATTAAATCATCACCATCATCATTCTTTCCATTCCATCATCTTCTTCTCCTTTGTCCCTTTAAGATTCAATGTTTGATTTGTTTATGGGTTATGGAGCTTTTTTTTAATAAGTAACATTACAAATCTAGAATAAATTATAAATAATCACGCACTGGGTGAGAATTGAACCTATGACCTCTAGAGTCATGACAACTCAATCTAACCAATTGAGCTAGACCTCATTGGAGTTTGAAGACTCCATTAATGGTGATTTCAAGCTTTTTAAACATTAACTCCGAATCAAGTCAAAATTATATGGAGAAGAGTCGCTGGAACATGGAAAGAATGAACCAAGCAAGAATCGGGCCGAACGGAATCGACTTGGTTGATTCCGATCAACCCGATCGAAATTATAAAAAAAAAAAATTGTTTTCGATTTTTGAAACAGTTTGAATGCTTGCGAATTCATCTTGGATGGTGTATTGTGTTTAGAACATCGTTATGGACCTTAAATTCAGGTTGAGATGATGATTAAAGTTTTGGAAATCTTTCTTAAGTTACAGGGACTCAATTGAATTTTTGCAGAGAATATGGTGGTGTCTAATGAGCAAGAAAGAAGAATTCAGGGACTTGTGTCCTAATTTGACAGTTTCTGTCTTATTGGGGCTTAAGCCCTTGAACTTCTAAACTTTTCGAATTTGCCCCAAAGTTTGCTAAATGTTTTAAAATTGATCCAGAAACTTAATTTCAACTTTCTGCGAATTATAAAGAGGTCCCTGGAGTTTTAGAAACTTGTTATTAAATTTATAAATGGTTTATAAATTTTATTTAAATCATATTAATACTTTTGGAAAGTGATTAAAATGTTTAGAGACATAAATATAAGTTTACAATCTTTAGTAACATGTTTATTGGTTTATAATTTGTTTATAATCTACATAATAATATATTACTTTAGAAGATTATATTATTATTAAAACTTGTTTTAAATATTTTCGAAATTCTTGGAGAATTTATAAATTAGATTTATGACTTACATATAATGATAATAATCCAAAACAACTACTTATATGCTCCAACTTGGTTGTATCACATGTGTTGAATGTCTACATGAGCAATTTAATTATTTAAATATTGTATTTAAATATTGTTAATCCGCATTTATTGTATGGGTAGGTGGCACCCATTAGTTTCCGGACCGCATCTGTCATATGCATGGGTAGGCGGCACCCATTACTTGCTAGTCCGCAATTGAGATGTATGAGTAGGCGGCACTCATTACTTGTTGGACCGCATTGCATGAGCCTTGGGTAGGCGGCACCCATTATGTGATGCATGTTAGGGATCTTGGTCAAGCGATTAAATATCCCATTTAAATGTTCCCCAACCAATTTAAGTCTCGATTAAATCGCATGATGTCATCCATCATAATTGAAGGTTAAATGGACTTACTAATCTCATGGGTAATATGCACCATAGTGCTTACTCTGTTTGTCGTAATAAAGTTGCCTTCATAGGACCATTGTTGGTGCCGTGTGATGGTTATGACTTACTTCAATTATGTCAAGTTGCCATAGCGTCAGGCATAATTTGAGGACATCGATCAAAATAGTTTTGATCAACCAAGAGATGTATTGTACAATTGGTTTGGAGACCTACATGTTTGGTTATTATAGTGATCAGCCATAACTGGGACTATAATAGTGCAAGCATGGATCTTGGCTCATTACAACTATTGTAAAATAATGGTTCGTACTCTCTAAAGATGTCAGGAGTATGTGAAAATAGTGAGAACTGAATAAAGCTAAAGTCCTAGTTTATTTAGTCGCTGATTGTGATCGTAGAAATTAATTTTTGAGTTTTAATTTCAGTTTTATTTATTTACTTCTCTAGGTCTGAAAAGATGGCCAATTTATCCATAAGAATGATCTTGGAGAAATGCACTCTTACTGGTCCAAACTTTATGGATTGGATCCGTAACATTCGTTTGGTGCTTAGGCAAGAGAAAATTGAGTACGTCTTGGACGAGCCAATCCCCACTCCTCCTACTGTTGCTGCTGAGGTTGCTAAGTTTGACAAAGCTGCTCACCAGAAGCACAAAGATGATGCTGCTAATGCACAGTGTGTTATGCTAGCTGCAATGACTATGGAGCTGCAAAGGCAACATGAAAACGTGATGCCATATCAAATGCTCGAGCACCTCAAAAGACTCTTTGGAACTGTTTCTAAGAGTGTTGAATTTGATCTTCTTAGAGAAATCTTCAAAATGAGGATGTCTGAAGGAGGGAATGTATCTGAACACGTGCTCAAGATGATTGGACTCATTGAGAAACTGACAACTACTGGAATCAAATTTGAGAACCGTGTTTCAGTCATCATCATCCTTCAATCATTGCCGGATTCATATTCCACATTCATCATGAATTACAATATGAATGCCAAAGATGCTACACTGCCTGAAGTCCATAATATACTTAAGACCTATGAACAGGCTCAACCTAAGAGGAAGTCTGTTATGCTGGTTGGATCATCTACGAATGCTCACCCTAAGGGCTATGGCTCAAAGGGTAAGGCTAAGCAAAACAAGAAGCCAAAGGTTGGACCTTAGGCTAAGGTTTTTAAGCGTAAGGCTGGAAATCAGAAGAAGGTGGTGAACATGGAGAAGGAGACGTATCTTTACTGCAAGCAAATAGGACACTGGAAGAGAGACTGCCCAAAGGCAATTGCTGATGGAGTTGTGACGACGCATGGTGCATATGGCTCCCATCAAGGTATGTTTGTCATTGAGATAAATATGTCTATACAAAACTCGAATTGTTGGGTATTAGATACTGCTTGTGGCTCACACATTTGTAACAATTTGCAGGGGCTCATTGATAGACGACAGGTTAGACCAAGGAAAATTGATCTACGCGTAGGAAATGGATCGTTCGTTGCTGCCCTACGTGTTGGAACTTATAGATTAAATTTACCCTCGGGTTTTGTTTTAGAACTGAATAATTGTTATTTCGTTCCTTCAATTGTAAGAAACATTATTTACATTCCAATGTTAGACAATGAAGGGTTTTCCTTCCGTTTTGCCAATAATAATTGTTATTTTTCGCATAATGGTATTGATATTGGAGATGCTCCTCTTATGAATGGTTTGTACTTACTTGAATGTAGACATAATTTATTTCATATACAAAACAAACGACCAAACCTTAATAATCCAAGAAACACCACTTATTTGTGGTATTGTAGACTTGGTCACATTAATGAGACAAGAATTGCAAGGTTAAGAAAGTTAGACTATTTAGCACCATTTGATTTTGAATCATATGGGAACTGTGAATCATGTCTCAAAGGTAAAATGATCAAGAAACCGTTTTCCGGAAAAGGTACTCGTGCTAAACAAGTACTTGAGTTAGTTCACTCTGATGTGTGTGGACCCTTTAAAACTCAAGCTAGGGGTGGGTATTCTTACTTCATAACCTTTACCGATGATTTCTCTAGATTTGGCTATGTGTATCTTCTGAAACACAAATCTGAAGCTTTTGAGAAATTCAAAGAGTATAAGGTTGAAGTAGAGAAACAACTTGAAAGAAGTATTAAGAATCTTCGATCTGATCGAGGAGGAGAATACTGAAGTAAGGAATTTCTAGATTACTTAAAGCTTAATGGAATTCAATCACAATGGACTCCACCTGGAACACCACAAATGAATGGTGTTTCTAAAAAGGAGGAATCGAAATTTGTTAGACATGGTAAGATCCATGATGAATTTCACAACTCTTCCAATCTTCTTTTGGTGATACGCGTTACTAGACTCAATCTATATTCTGAATAGGGTTCCATCCAAATCAGTCGAGAAAACACCATATGAGTTATGGTATGGCAAGAAGCCAAGTCTATCACACATGCATGCCTGGGGTTGCCCGGCATATGTGAATAGAATGCTCGTAGGAAAACTGAAACCCAAAAGTGAGAAATGTTATTTTATTGGATATCCTAAGGAAACTAAGGGTTACTACTTCTATCTGCCTGAGGAACATAACATCATTGTTTCCAGACAGGCTGTCTTTCTGGAAGATGATTATGTCTTCAAGCAACATAGTAGAAATGAGTTAGAACTCGAGGAAATCCAAGAACAATAAAATAACATTGAGGTTGAGGAGTTGTCAAATAGTTATGATAATGATTCAGAGGGAGCTCAAGGAGGATCTTATGGCTCAAGCACATCTCTGGGTAGATATCTGCCAGCTAGTGGGAGCATGATTTGACTAATTCCCAAAATGCCCCCACCAAGCCGACATTGACTGAACCGACTGGAACGGTTCAATAGGTCATGTCGGAACTGATAGTGTATATGTCCTAGAGATAGTCTTTATTAAGGGTAGACAACCCTTATTAAGGGCATATATGTACTATTACACAGGTCAACGTAATATAATATATGTTTGTTGTTTGACTAATTAGTATCGCTTTCATATTTATATTACACCAAGCATACATCATGTCATATCTCTATTCCTGTCTATATTGATATTAAACATTCCCATCTTCTTGGTCACACAAAGAATATCCTAGCATTCTTTTCGATAAGTTGTTCATTCGTGGATAACAAGGTTGAGGTTCAAGGAGCTGGAAACTAACTTTTATTGTCTTGCAGATAATCAAAGTATTGCAGATATCTTCGACTTCGACGAAGGAGAAGATTCACCGGACTATTACGAAGACTTGATACCTGTGCTTTCTTTTGGAGTATTGTAAGTCTTCTGATTAATGTGTTTGATATATATATATACGCTATATGCATGATCAATTAACATGCATGTTAACAAAATTTTGAAATTCCATTGCGTACCCTAGGGGTAACTCTGACCATATTTTCTTACAGGAACCAACTCCCCATGATACAGTTGCAACCGTTGCACCTGAACCACGTGCAACTGTTGCATCCGACCCGCCTTCAACTGTTCAACAGATTGAACAAGTTGAACCATCTCACAATCAGAATATACAGCCAGTTGACCCAAACGAACCCGCACTCCGTCGGTCTAAAAGGTTAGAAGTGAAAGCTTCCTAGAAGATAAGTTTACTCTTGGAGGATGACAAGTTTGAGCTTGACTTATCTCACAAAGATGACCCTAAGACTTACAAAGAAGCAATGTTGGACATTGATTAAAGAAGGTGGTAAGAAGCCATGAAATCCGAAATAGATTGTATGAAAATCAAGTATGTGACTTGATTGATGCACCAGAAGGGGTTAGACCTATCGGTTGCAAATGGGTTTTCAAAAGGAAAACAGATGCTGATGGCAACATACAGACATACAAGGCTAGGCTGGTGGCAAAAGGTTATAGTCAACGATATGGTATCGATTATGACGAAACTTTTTCACCAGTAGCCAAGCTTAAGTCTATTCGAATTTTATTTGCTATATCAGCATACTATGATTATGAGATTTGACAAATGGATGTGAAAACTGCTTTCCGTAACGGAAATCTCGAGGAAGAGGTGTATATGATAGAACCTGAAGATTTTACATCTAAGTCAAATCCCAAATTAGTTTGTAAGCTAAAGAGATCCATTTATGGACTAAAGCAAGCCTCAAGGAGTTGGAATATTCGCTTTGATGAAGCAGTCAAATCGTTTGACTACATCAGATGTGCGGAAGATCCATGCGTTTATGTTAAACGCAGCGATGCTGGAATTGTTTTCATGGTTATATATGTTGATGACATATTAATCATGGGAAACAATGTTCAAATGTTACGATCCACAAAGGAGTGGTTATCTAAGACTCTCTCGATGAAAGACTTAGGTGAAGCCTGTTACATTCTTGCAATCAAAATCCATAGGGATAGATCCCAAAGATTAATAGGGTTGTTACAATCCACATATGTTGACAAAATAGTGAAACGCTTTAATATGGATGAATCCAATAAAGGTTTCTTACCAGCTAGACATGGCGTCGCTCTCACTACAAAGGATAGTCCTTCTACTGATGAGGAGATCGAACACATGAAAAGGATCCCATATGCATAAGTTATTGGATCTATCATGTATGCCATGAATTGTACAAGGTCGGATGTGACCTATGCACTTAGTTGTACTTGTCGACACCAACAGAATCCAGGTATGAAACACTAGACATTTTTAAGTATCTTAGAAGAACTAAAGATTCCTTTCTGGTATATGGTGGACAACAAGAGTTGCGAATGAGTGGTTATGTCGATGCTGGTTTCCAATCGGACCCAGACGACTACAAATCACAAACTGGGTATGTGTTTACACTCAATGGTGGGGCCGTCACTTGGAGGAGCTCAAAGCAATCCACCTTGGCTGATTCTACGACCGAATCCGAGTACATTTCTGTTGTAGAAGCCTCAAAGGAGGTTGTCTGGATTTCAGAATTCCTAGAGGAACTAGGGGTAGTTCCTAATAATAGTCCTATAAGGTCTACTGCGACAACGAAGGCGCTGTTGTTGATGAACGTGGGAATGTCGGATTCCAACTAATCAAATAAATTTGTATTTAGCCAAAGGCAATTCACAACTACAATGAAAACCGTAGTGTAGCAGTAGAATAACCTCGAGTGTCGATCTCTAAGGACAATAACTAGCTTTATCTAATCTAACTTAAGAATATAAAATCAACAGACGGCTTAGCAAAGGTTTTTCTTAGCAGATAATGGAGATTGGTGATAGTATGGTCATTCAAAGCATAACAGGTTAATAATCATGCATAAATTCCTCGGTTTTGCATGGAGATCTTTGATCAATGAATTGTCCAGTTGTGTTCCGTAATTATTCAACACTACGAAGATAGAGATTTAGATAGATCAACGAAATAAAGCAATAACTCAGAGTATAATGCGCGATATAGCCATTAGCATAATTATTAACCCTTCGCTAAGAAATCACATACTATCACCAACGAGAAGTTTAGCTACTCATAGATGTCATGCAATCAACAGAAATCATACCACGAATGAATGAAAACATGATGAAAGATATATAAATATAAATAGAAAAACTGTAAGATACAATGTTACCGAAGGTTGTCAATTTCCGAAGAATCACGATCTTACAAGCTCCAAAACGCTAAGAAAAAGTATTTCCTAAGCTAAGAACCCCCAGAACAGGCTCTGGAGAATACCTGATGAAACGCAGGATTGTCGGTCCCGATTAATCAAATAAATTTGTTATTTAGCCAAAGGCAATTCACAACTACAACGAAAACCGTAGTGTAACAGTAGAATGACCTCGAGTGTCGTTCTCTAAGGACTATAACTAGCTTTATCTAATTTAATTAAAGAATATAAAACAGCAGACGGTATAGCAAAGGTTTTTCTAACAGATAATGGAGATTGGTGATAGTATGATCCTTCAAAGCATAACAGGTTAATAATCATGCGTAAATTCCTCGGTTTTGCATGGAGATCTTTGATCAATAAACTGTCCTGTTGCAATTATCACACACTACGAAGATATAGATTCTGATAGGTCTAAGACTAAAGAATTGTCCAATTGTGTTCCGTAATTATTCAACACTACGAAGATATAGATATGCATAGGTCGAAGACCGGTCCAATTGTGTGCAATAATTAATCAACATACGAAGATATAGATTCCGCTAGATCAAAGAAATAAAGCAATAACACGGAGTATAATGCGCGATATAGCCATTAGCATAATTATCAACCCTTCGCTAAGAATTCACATACTACCACCAACGATAAGTTTAGCTACTCATAGTTGTCATGCAATCAACAGAAATCATAGAAGAAAACATGTTGAAAGATATATAAAAATAAGTAGAAAAACTGTAAGATACAATGTTACCGAAGGTTGTCAGTCTCCGAAGAATCGCGATCTTACAAGCTCCAAACTGCTATGAAAAAGTATCTCCTAAGCTATGAACCCCCAGAACAGGCTCTAGGAAGTTCCTACCTAAAACTACAGAGAAAGGTGAGAGAGAAGGTCTGGAAAAGTATGAAAAACGGAGAAAACTGAGCAACTATATATAGTGTTCGAATTTGTGTGGGGCGAAGGGCCCCACACACCGGGCGAGTCGCCTGGTGTGGGGCGATTCGCCCCACGTCCCGGGCGATTTGCCCGGGAGTATTTTTCCGGAATTTCCGCGTTTTCGACGCGTTTTTGGATTTCTTCTCCCTTTTCGGACTCGGTTTCTGACTTCTAGTGGCTTTCTAACCTCTAGATTCGACCCCTAGACTCCAAATCCTATCCGGAAACCTTCAGATACTCCAAATAGGCTTCTGGAACACCAATTCCTTGTCAACTTCAATATAATTGCCCTGAAATCCTCGTTTTTCAACCAAAACCTGTAAAATAAAAGCTAAAGGGATACGTTACACTATTATAATAAAATGCACTAAAATATAGCTAAATTAACATAGAGGATAGCTAAAATAGGTGAAAAAGACCTAAATGAAAGTGTAAAATACACATTCATCAAACTCCCCAAACCGAACCTTTGCTTGTACTCAAGCAACTAAGCTAGACTCTAATGCAAAAAAAAACAATGCAAGACACAAAATGGAGTCTCATGCCAAATAAAATGAACTAATCTACTGAATATATCAAAAAACATATGAACAAGAACCATATAAATCAAAGCATGAATATAGGTTGAAGAATATCTCGATTGACTCATACACATCCACATAAGCACTTATGTCAAGACAAGATAGTCTTTCGTAACATTCTCTACCAGGACCTAGTCAGTGACGACGTAATGAAGCATGCTAAGATACGAATGGTTGCCCGGTGCCTATAAAACTCAGGACTTACTGTTGTTCACCAAGTTTAAGACTTTCCCTCAAAGAGGTCGAACCAGTACTGGCTCTCATCAAACGAAGGAGGGTTCCCTATAAAAGATAACACTCCCCTATTCTACCCATCTCTCAAGTAAAGTCTTAAGCTATTCACCACTTCCTGAATGGCAGGACGAGGGTGGTCTAGAACAGATGACACTCAAAAACAAAAGACAAAAAATAGAAAATTACAACACGATTACGAACATTTCAAGAATTGGAAAATGAGACACAACACTTTGCTAAACTGCTATTTGGCTTTCTTTTTTGGACCCTTCTTTGCTTTTTTGGGGTCTTTTCTTTTTTCTTTTTTTTTTTCTTTCCAGTTTCTCTCTTTTTTTTTTTTTTTTTTCTTTTTTCCTGGAATTTTCTTTTCTTCTTTTTTTTTCGATTTTTTTTTTAGCCAGTAGTAGCACCACAAAAAGAGAAACAAAATGACTCACACGACTTCCCCAAACCTATTCGAAAGAATAGGTTGGAGTACAAAATTTACGGAAAAGGAAAAACAAACTCACAATACGGAAATAAAAAACGAAAAACAAGTCTAATGATGGTGTAACCCCCTCCCCAAACCTATTCGGAAGAATAGGTTATAAACAAAGGATCACACAACCTCACACTACCTCCTTCCTAGGAATTTAGCAATCTCAAAGCATGGTGAAGACTTGTTGCCTCTTAGGTACATAATTACTCGGGAAAACAACCATAAGACCCTAACATGCATCATCCTATTATAAAGGCCTTCGTGAACCGCAGTAGAGAAAACACCACTAAGTGATGTCGAGACTACCGAGCTTAACTAAGTGCAATACATAAATGTGACAAGCCAAGCGAGAAAAACCTCAAACAAATTCATAGAGATGAAACATACGATTAATGGCATAGTTAGTTAATCTACCCAATAAACAAGTTCAAAAAATTCGGCAATAAACTCCATATAAAGCATGCAAGACTATCCTAGGATGAGTGCAGTGAATGCAACCTAAAAAACTAAGAAAGCAGTAAACGTGCAAATGCAAATGCAGACGGATAAAACATGCAAGGTACTATACTCATCCTACCAATACCAAGCTCCAATCTAAGAATACTAGATCACTTAAATCCCATCCCCCCTCATGAAATTTACGCTAGTCCCTAGCAGTATGAAAATGAGGAAATAAGATGTGATACTAGATGTTACCGCATGGTTTGGACTCGGTCGGCTGAGTATGCTGCTTGTGAGTTATTGGGACTGCTCTGGGAGCCTTATATGTGATCATCGGGGCTTGTGGTAGTGGCGGTAGTTCCATTAATAGATCAGATAGGACCAACTCAACCATCTGTATCATCATTGTCCCTATTGTCTTCATTGACACTACTGTCACGCACATCCTCACTAGTAGAGTTGCAGTGTCGAAGAGAATCTTCAAGATTGGCCGCCTCTGTTATGGAATCTTCCACCCGGTATCTCTCTAATAGGTTGTGAACTGTTGAAGGGGAAAGGGCAGTGGTATCAGAGCCTCCCTCTCCAATGTTTTACACCCCGTGGAGGTTACAGCGAGCTGCTCGGATATTCAGAGGTTGTTTTCCATTTTTTCTGATGTCGACCACATTCTATACTGTTGATGCTCCCGATGTCTATATGATGCTCCCTTTAGAGGCAGGCAAGGGGCACCCCTAAGAGGGGCCGGGCACCCATGTCATTATGTTTTGGAACCAAGCTAGCGCTTCGGAACCTTCTAGCAACTACGAACTCAAGATTGAATCCGTCGCGGCAAGATCGTCCTGGTGCCTTCCAGTTCACTCGAACTTTGCAGTCCTTGTGATGGATTGCTGACGTAATAATGGTTTCTGTCCCTTCGGTGGTGCATGAATAGGCATAGGAGTCCTTACTCCAGGTGTACTCTAGCTCCTCCTCTTGGATAATCCATGACGTTGTTGCAAAACCCCTTGGCTCGAACGCACATCTAACGAGGTCACTCTTCTTGACATGGTTGTAATCGATCCCCCTCCAATACTTCATAGTAATCATACGGGAATGCTCCTTTCCCTTGGCATGGTTCCTACAAACAACAGTTAGTACCTCGTATGACACAAAAACTGACTCATGCATATGCTAGTGTAAGAACGAAACACACAAGTGATAAAATCAACAATCGAGCTCCCCAAATCTTTTATGTCTAGCCTAGCTTCTTCAACATGCAACATACCAATGTAATTACTACATGCAATACATCACATTATGCTCTTGCTAGACAACGAATAACCTAGATAACAAGGCTCAATTCATACCATAGTAGCGAAAAATTCTAGCATCATAAATCCTCATACTCAACAATTAAGCATTCTATCATCAAATCCATCATCATTACATCAATAAACTCAATCATATGCAAGAAATCAAAGATAAAGATATATTGCATAACAAGATATATCATCTAGTAGCAAAATTCCCAAATCAACAATCCAAGCACAATTAAACATGCAATTGATAGTAAATAATGCTTCTAATCACACAAACAACCTACCCATGCATCATATAAGCATAATTGAAGCTAAAATTAGAAAACCCTCAAATTCAAAAATGAGGGTTCATAAGAAGATACCTCAGATCTGAAAAAACTAATGCATTAGGGTGAAATCTGTTCGGATGAAAAGATAGATCACGTAATAGGCCTCGATTGAAGCTAAAGAACACTAAATTTGGTGAAGAAATGAAGAAGTTAAGAGGTTTTGAAGGTAAAATCGCAATTCTCGGTTTTTGGGGAGAAGAAGGTGGAGAGAATGAAGAAAATGAGCTAAAAAAGGGGAGATCCACATTTTTGACCATCAGGGACTGTGGGGCGAGTCGCCCCAGGTGCGGGGCGAGTCGCCCCCCACGTGGGGCGATTCGCCCCCCACTCCCTGATGCGGGGAGACGAAATCTCCGACAAAAACGCGGTTTTTAATCCCCGAAACCATTTTTTCTCATAAAACCACTCGAAAAATATCACTCAAACATAAGCACATACGACACAGAGATGAACAAATTCACATATGAGAAGTAAATTGTTCAAGAATGAATGCATGCAATAAAGCGGTAAAGAAAGCGATAAAAACTCCGGGTTGCCTCCCGGATAGCGTCATTGTTTAAAGTCTTTGACTCGACTCCTGTCTGCGCCTAGCTCTTCTTTTTGCGGGTACTAGACTTCCCCTTCATTGATCTCCTCCTCATGCCACGAACCTGTGAATAAGAAAGAACATAGGCTGCAAGACCACAGTAGTGAGTAGTGTAAGAAATATCAGGCGGATCAGGTGGATCAGATATGGTTTGTGATGATGTCGTTTTTCACCAATTAAATTTGTTTAAAAGCCTAAGAACACTTATCACTACACAAACTAGAGTGCAATGGCAAGTTGTCCCCGAGTGTCGTTCTCTCGGGACCTAACGTGGCTTTGTTTGTGGTTTTTGCTAGTTATTTCAGTCAACGAGTTCAAATGTTTATAGAAGTGTTCTCTTAGAACAAAGCAACGAGAAATCAGATTGTTGTAATCAAGTTTGGAAAACGGTTGGTGGTAGAAATCAAATACACATGCATGGGTTACGAATATGCTCACAAGTTCAGTGCGTAAAACCTTCGATCAAGTCTTCTAAGCAACTCGTCTAGGTAACTTTCAAGACACACATCATAAAAGATCACTATCAATAATTTAGAGGTGCTTGTCACCAACACCATTTATCTAGCATGCTGTAAATCTCTAACATACTATCCTATAGCTTTCATTGACCAAGAGTTTGTCAATATACTCAATTCGAATATATTTTATAGGCAACTAAGAATCATATGAAGGAATTTGCAGCAAGATTGACTCACAATCTCATGTAAGCATAAACATAACCCATAGCATGCATATTCTACATTCTACCACCAACACAAAGGATTTAGCTACTCATATTCATCAACATAGACATCAAATCATATGAATTGTAAATAGAATACATCAAATCAAACTACTAGACAAGAGATAATGATACAATGTTACCACCAAGCTGTCACTAATCGGTGGGTATTGATGAAAATCTCTCCGTAGATGAAACAACGGATGCAATCCAATGCCAAAACCTTTAATCTAATCTAAAATACAATGTAATCTGAGTTTTCTCTGAGTTTTGGGGCTTAGGAGCTCTCCAAAACGAAGCTACAGTTCAAAAGTATCTCCAAAAGTAACAGAAGATCAGATCTAAGAAGGAAAATCCGAAAACGTAACCGCTGCCAAGCGGACCGCTTGGAGAGTCCAAGCGGAGCGCTTGGCAAGCGAAGCACTTTGGCCCTCCAAGCGCTTCGCTTGGCTGCTGTGCCAAAGCTCCTGGAAAATGAAGCGGAGCGCTTCACTATTCCAGGCGCTTAGCTTGGCTCTTGGGCAGATTTTTGTTTTCAAACTCAATCTTTTTGCCCTCGTACGGCCCTCGGGTGCCTTGGACTCATCCTTCTCGATGCTTATTGATGCTCAAACACTTACGAACAAGCCACGGAGATTGGGGAACTTCAACGGGGCCATCTTTTCCATCAAAAAGGCTCGTTTTTAGCTCCAAAAACGCCGTTTCGTACCTAAGTGCCTGAAAATGCAGAAAACACAAAACGTGACACTATTCTACAAAACTAACCAAAAAAACAAGGCTAGAAGATAGCAAAAGAAGGTAAAAAATACAAGATGAACGCGTCAAAAATACGTTCATCAGCTTGCAACACGTGTTGCTTGCCATCCACTTCAATAGTGCAAGTTCTTTGGTAGATGTCCATCAGAATGCGTAGCTTAGTCAAGAACGTTCGCCCCAAGATAATGACATCCCCCGTCTCAGGTGCAGACGCCGACATAACTACAAAATTGGTTTATATAGAAGCTTCACCAATCTCTACCAACACATTTTTCACAACGTCTTCGGGTCTCACAAAGGATCCATCCGCCAGTTGCACAATAGCCCTATGCTCAGATAGTTTTCAAAGGCTACTCTTTTCAAACACATTCAAAGGGAGCACGTTAGAGTAGGATCCCGTGTCTAGTGTGGCACGGACATCTTCAAGCTCACCAATCCCGACCTTAACATCGAAACTTTTAGGGAGTGGCTCGGGATCCTCTTGCTCCTCTTCACTCTCGTCAGAACCAAGGTCCTTCTCTTCTTCCTTAGCCTGTGGGAGTACTTCCTTCTTGCAACACTCGCACTTAGCAACCTTCTTGATGGTGATTTCGTCAGGTAGATCACCAGCCAATGTAATGGAATTCGACTTCTCAGTGTTGCTAGGTAGTTTGCCTTGTTCCCTACTTGCTCCTCGGTCGATCAACTCTTGCATCTTTTGATGGGCAAGCCTAGTGCTCTCTTCCAACCTATCAAGTCTTGCCCTAGTCTTCTCAGAATCTTCTTCATAACGTTTGAGAAAACTTTGGGTGTGATCAACCATATTTTGCAAGTTCTCCATCAGTTGAGCCGACTTCGACTTCGGTGGCTCTTTCGAAGCGGGGTTTTCGCAGTGATCATTACCATAGTTAAGCCTACTACGTTCTTGGTTGGGGCCATAAGTTTGGTTAGCCGGTGCATATCATTGATTGTTTCGGAACCCTCTTCTCCAAAATCCACCTCGAGGATTCCTACTGTCTTGTCCGTAGCTAGCTTCTTGAGTACCAAACTCCGTAGCAAAGGGTACCTCTTCGCCTCCTCGAGCCCAGTTGTCATCATCATACGCAAGCTCCGATCTACACATGTGAGCTCCATGTCCATATTTCTTGCATATTCGGCAAACTTCGTTGGAAATAGTTGTTCCAGTGGCGCTCTTGAGGACTTGCTTCAATTCGTTGGTAAAGCACTCGAATTGATCCCCATTCCCCCTATACATAGGGGCTTCTTGAGTCGGTGGAGCTTCAGGTCCACATCTCCTAACCATTGCCCTTGGGTCCTTGAACTGCGAACCCTTAGCAAGCCTTTCGAAAACTGCCCAGACGACTTCTGCGGTTTCCACCCAAATATTGCCTCGGCATTGGAAATCCACCACTTGTTGGTTCTCGAAGGTTAGTCCATTGTAGAAGTGTTGGACTAGGTCAGAAAGTTCAAAACCATGGTGAGGGCACTTGTTCGTGAGATCTTGGAACCTCTCAAACGCGGTGTAGATGGTCTCATCATATTCCTGTTTGAATCAAGTGATTTGTGCCTTGAGCGCGGTTGTCAAGGTGTGAGGGAAGTATTTTTCCATGAAAGTTGAAAAAACCTTTTCCCAAGTGTCCAGCGAGCCTGCTGGTAGAGAACTCAACCATGACTTGGCTCTGTGGCCAAGCCCCATAGCAAAAACATTCATCTGCAACTCACCCGTTGTTATTTCAGCTCCGGGTCGTGGGAGTTGGTTGACGAAATCATATATATCGTGCAAGTACCCCATCACATCTTCCCTTGCTAAGCCATAGAACCTCGGAAGTTGTTGGAATGCATGGTTCTTGATTTCCAGATCTCGAGTTGCAGATGAAAGAACAATCGCCGGTCCCCTCATACGATCCTTAGTGGGTTGAACCCATGCTTTCAGTGGTCTAGCTTCTGCCATTCCGTCGATTTCCTTGAAAAGACTGTGTAGAGATTCAGAGAAATCGGTATCCTCTATTTCCTCTAGTTCACGCCTTTGAAGTAGTCGCCTTCTTTGGTGGTAGACTCTGTCGATCTCAGCAATTGAATCAGCAAGCGGTGTTCCTCTAGATCGTGTATGTGGCATACACTATCTGTAACAGACTAGGAAAGCAGTATCAGAGAGAGATTAAACAGGAAAACTAAAACTAATAGAATTAGGAATTGAATGCTGAAAATATAAACAAATTAAACAGAAAAAAGGAGTATAGTCCCCGGCAGCGGCGCCAATTTGATGAAACGCAGGATTGTCGGTCCCGATTAATCACATAAATTTGTTATTTAGCCAAAGGCAATTCACAACTACAACCAAATGAGCATGACATGCAAGTAGGTTGAAGAATGCCTTGATTGCGAATATACACATTCTCATGTGCACTTGGTTAAACAAAGGAGTCTCTCGTAACATCTTCTACCTGGACCTGGTCAGTGACGACACAATGATGCATGTTATCATACTACAATTGCCCCGTGCCTATGAAACCGAGGGCTTACTACTGTTCACCAAGCGAGACTTTTCCTCAAGAGAGGGCGAACCAA
The DNA here is from genome assembly GCA_028274465.1 of Plantago ovata. Taxonomy (NCBI): domain Eukaryota; kingdom Viridiplantae; phylum Streptophyta; class Magnoliopsida; order Lamiales; family Plantaginaceae; genus Plantago; species Plantago ovata. The sequence goes on along the minus strand of CM051456.1, from coordinate 59,510,811 downwards.
TACTGGCTCTCATCAAACGAAGGAGGGTTCCCTTAGAAAGATAACACTCCCCTATTCTACCCAGATTCTCAAGAATGAGCCTCTTTCAACCACTTCTTGAATAGCAAGACGAGGGTGGTCAAGAACAGGCCTTGGACAAAGGCGACACGAAACGAAAGATAGAATTTACAACTCGATAACTTCACAATAACAAATATTTACATGACACTTGACACTTTACTAGACTGCTTTTGGCTTGCAACGACCCTTCTTTTGCTTTTGGGTCTTATTCTTTATTTTCTTTCTTTTTTTTTTTTTTTTTTTATATATATATAGGGGCAAGCAGCAGTACTAAGTGTCAAAAACACCTCCCCAAACCTATTCGAAAGAATAGGTTTGAGGACAAAGACGAAAAAGAAAAAGGAAAGACTCTTTTACAAAGACACCTCCCCAAACCTATTCGGAAGAATAGGTTGGGACACAAAACAAAAAGAAAAAAAAAGGAAACTTTACAACGACTCAAAGACGAAAGACAAGATCAACGAAGCAACCCCCTCCCCAAACCTATTCGATAGAATAGGTTTAATACAAGGAATCGCACACCTCACACTACCTCCTTCCTAGGCATTTGGCAATCTCTAATCGAGGTGAAGAACTTGTCGCCTCTTACGTACATAATTACACGAGCTACAACCATAGACTCTAACATGCATCATCTTATAAGGTCATCGTGAACCGCAGTAGAAGAAACACCACTCGAGGTGATGTCGAGACTACTAAGCTTAACTAGTGCACAAGTGAATGTGACAAACCAAGCGAGACAAGCCTCAAACTACTTGCAAAGTGATGCAACATATGATAATGGTCATAAGCACTTAGTCTACACAATAGAAAAGTTCGAAAGAACTTGGCAATAGACTCCACACAACAACGTGCAACAACTAATCTAAGGATGATATGCATGCAAAAATTTGAAAAAACACGACAAATCACATGAACTTGAGTGAAATCAGGCATGTACGAACCACACAAGCATATAGTACTGAAAATCCAATACCCCCTCCCCAAACCTAAACTTTTGCTCGTCCTCGAGCAAAGAAAAGTTGAATGAAAAGGAAAAATTGGATTGAAAGTACACTTCCCTGAGATAAAGGTTCGTGTTTAATCTCCTATATATGAGTAGTACCTGAAAGGACTCAAGAAACATGTGAAAACGGGTGCGCAAAGGTGAGAAGAATGGAAAAAATGAGGAAAATCTGGGTACATGGTCCAGGCGGACCGCTTGGAGGGAGCCAAGCGGTTCGCTTGTCAAGCGGAGCGCTTGGGAGGCTCCAGGCGCTCCGCTTGAAATTCCAGTAAGAATGAAATTCTTACTGGAATTCCAAGCGGACCGCTTGGGCTTTCCAGGCGCTTCGCTTGGATCTGTTTCCAGATTTTCGATGTGTTTTCCTATCTTAATCACCTAAGGCACCAAGACAAACACTAGACTAAACGAATCACGAAAAAAGGCACACAGGCCACAACTACAAAAACAAAGAAAGCTAACTAAATGCAAAACACTTACCACCTCGGGTTGCCTACCGAGAAGCGCCTTTGTTTAAAAGTCGTTGGCTCGACTCTTCACAACTCATGCGGGATTGATTTCGCCTCGGGTACTAGACTTCCCCCTCCAATTGCTTCTCAAAGCATCAATTCCCTGCACATCTTGACGAACATAAAGTGGACCAAAAAATCCTACAAGTTCGTTAGTATCAACATAAGCACGTGAATCAACAATGGTTCGCAACGTGTGTTGCTTGCCATTTACCTCAAAGTGACATGTTCGGCGATACATGTCTATGACCATACGCACTTTGTTGATGAAGGCTCTACCCAAGAGAACCACATCCTTGAGCTTAGCAGAAGATGTAGGCATAACGATGAAATTAGTCTTCACCTCTACACCGGCAACCCTCACCGCCAAGTTCTCAATCACACCCAACGGCTTTTTCATGGACCCATCCGCTAATTGCACCATGCATTTCATAGGTCTCAAGCCAGACAAACCCGACTCTTCATACACGTTCAAGGGTATAATATTCACCCCCGCTCCCGTGTCTAGAGTTGCCACTATTCCGTCCTTCTTCCCCAAGCCGATTTCAACATCGAAGCTCTCTTGGATGGGCACTTCCACCATATCCACCATCTCATCCTCAGACGATGAGTTTTCTTTCACCTCTTCAACTATCGCATCAGATTGTGCGACAACTTCCTCTTCCATAACCACCTTAGGAGTCTCGACCTCCTCACTCACCTTGCAAGTTTCAGTTATCTTGCAACTTGGCACCTCAACTAGTGCATTATCTCTCACAACCGTGATCTCCACGGGCAAATCAGTCACCACGGTTATGGCCATAGCCTTCTCCGTGTTCCGAGAAACTTCCCTTGCTCTCTACTAGCCCCCCCCCCCCCCCCCCCCCCCCCCCCGATCTATCAGCTCTTGCAACTTCTTATGGAGGTTGCTACTACTAGCCTCAAGCTTCTCAAACCGCTGATTGTTAGTAGCTTCATTACGATAGTAATGCTCCATAAACTTATTTGTCTTCAACACAAGATCGTTGAGAGAAGAGACAAGAGGTGAAGGAAGCACCCCTCCACCTTGTGGTCCCGAACTAGCAACCTGAGGTGGAGGTGTAGGATTAGAAGGCGGTGCTCCTTCATACCAATTGTTCCCATAGCTGAGACGACTTCTATCTTGATTAGGCCCATAGGCATTTTGATCCAGGTTATGAAGATAACCACGGTTGCCTTGATTCTGGTACCCACCTCGGGGTCCACGGCTTTGTGGCCTCATATTGCCATACCCTTGCCCGTAGTTCACATCTCCAACTACTTGCTCTCCCTCAGCAGCATACACTTCTTGACGGACATCGTTCGTGATATATTGCTCTCTAGCAAATTCAGAACAGCATAAATAGGCCGGGTGCCCATAGTTCTTGCACACACCACAAACTTCCGTAGAAGGAGAAAGAACGCTTTGCCTCAAAGCTTGCTTCACTCATGGGCGAACCCATCGAAGGCATTTTGTTCTACCACTACCTTGGCCTCACCTCTTTGCTCCTTTTGGAGCACACGAGCCCTCACATTCCGGTTTTGGGAATTCCGGTACATCATGTCCAGCTTCACTTGAGCTTGAGAAGGAAGCAACTCCCCTATACTACCTCCACAAATACTATCCACTTGAGATTGAATCCCGGGATGTAAACCATCGTAAAAGAATTGGAGAAGCTGACCTTTATCATACCCGTGATGTGGGCATCGATGATGCAACCCCATGAAACGATCATAGGCCTCGTGGAAAGGCTCATCATACCTCTGCTCGAAGGAGCTAATTTGGCTCTTCATAGCCATCGTCTTGGAAGCTGGGTAGTAACACTACATGAACTTATCAAAACATAGATCCCATGTTGTCAAAGACCCGGCCTCCAAAGTATTAATCCAAGCCTTTGCACGATCACCTAGCCCCATAGAAAAGACCTTCAAACGGAGATCATCATCCGTAACACCAGCTCCTGGTCGCCCAAGATGGAGAACAAAATTCTAGAGCTCATTCAAGAACCCAATCACGTCCTCATTAGCCATCCCATAGAATTTGGGAAGTTGTTGGAACATGTGATTCTTGATCTCCAAGTTCCTTATGGCATCATTGAGGACAATTGCTGGTCCTCTAGCCCCAACCGTAGGCTTAGTACGTGTACGTATAGGCCGCTCCGCCATTTCACCGTCCAAGTAAACAGATTCAAGAATTGGCTCCAAAAGATAAGAAGAAGACTCTTCCTGAATACCAGAAGTAGAAGCTCTAGATGCTACTCCTTCAAACTCGAGATTCAAATTCCTCCTTCTCTTTTGAAAGAAACGATCGATCTCGTCTACAAAAGGTTCAATAATAGGTCCACCCGTTCGGGTTCTAGGCATGCACTCACCTGAAATACAAGATAGTGAGTATCTCAAGCAAAAAGAAACAAAAACAGAAATGAGACAAAGAAGAGATGTTGGCTGAAAAAACCAAAACAAAAACACCAACCAAAGGAGTTAAGTCCCCGGCAGCGGCGCCAAATTGATGATGTCGTTTTTCACCAATTAAATTTGTTTAAAAGCCTAAGAACACTTATCACTACACAAACTAGAGTGCAATGGCAAGTTGTCCCCGAGTGTCGTTCTCTCGGGACCTAACGTGGCTTTGTTTGTGGTTTTTGCTAGTTATTTCAGTCAACGAGTTCAAATGTTTATAGAAGTGTTCTCTTAGAACAAATCAACGAGAAATCAGATTGTTGTAATCAAGTTTGGAAAACGGTTGGTGGTAGAAATCAAATACACAGGCATGGGTTACGAATATGCTCACAAGTTCAGTGCGTAAAACCTTCGTTCAAGTCTGCTAAGCAACTCGTCTAGGTAACTTTCAAGACACACATCATAAAAGATCACTATCAATAATTTAGAGGTGCTTGTCACCAACACCATTTATCAAGCATGCTGCAAATCTCTAACATACAATCCTATAGCTTTCATTGACCAAGAGTTTCTCACTATACTCAATTCGAATATATTTTATAGGCAACTAAGAATCATATGAAGGAATTTGCAGCAAGATTGACTCACAATCTCATGTAAGCATAAACATAACCCATAGCATGCATATTCTACATTCTACCACCAACACAAAGGATTTAGCTACTCATATTCATCAACATAGACATCAAATCATATGAATTGTAAATAGAATACATCAAATCAAACTACTAGACAAGAGACAATGATACAATGTTACCACCAAGTTGTCACTAATCGGTGGGTATTGAAGAAAACCTCTCCGTAGATGAAACAACGGATGCAATCCAATGCCAAAACCTTTAATCCAATCTAAAATACAATGTAATCTGAGTTTTCTCTGAGTTTTGGGGCTTAGGAGCTCTCCAAAACGAAGCTACAGTTCAAAAGTATCTCCAAAAGTAACAGAAGATCAGATCTAAGAAGGAAAATCCGAAAACGTAACCGCTGCCAAGCGGAGCGCTTGGCAAGCGAAGCGCTTTGGCCCTCCAAGCGCTTCGCTTGGCTGCTGTGCCAAAGCTCCTGGAAAATGAAGCGGAGCGCTTCACTATTCCAGGCGCTTAGCTTGGCTCCTGGGCAGATTTTTGTCTTCAAACTCAATCTTTTTGCCCTCGTACGGCCCTCAGGTGCCTTGGAGTCATCCTTCTCGATGCTTATTGATGCTCAAACACTTACGAACAAGCCACGGAGATTGGGGAAATTCAACGGGGCCATCTTTTCCATCAAAAAGGCTCGTTTTTAGCTCCAAAAACGCCGTTTCGTACCTAAGTGCCTGAAAATGCAGAAAACACAAAACGTGACACTATTCTACAAAACTAACCAAAAAACAAGGCTAGAAGATAGCAAAAGAAGGTAAAAAAGACAAGATGAACGCGTCAAAAATACGTTCATCAGCTTGCAACACGTGTTGCTTGCCATCCACTTCAATAGTGCAAGTTCTTTGGTAGATGTCCATCACAACGCGTAGCTTAGTCAAGAACGTTCGCCCCAAGAGAATGACATCCCCCGTCCCAGGTGCAGACGCCGGCATAACTACAAAATTGGTGTATACAGAAGCTTCACCAATCTTGACCAACACATTTTTCACAACGCCTTCGGGTCTCACAAAGGATCCATCCGCCAGTTGCACAATAGCCCTATGCTCAGATAGTTTTCCAAGGCTACTCTTTTCAAACACATTCAAAGGGAGCACGTTAGAGTAGGATCCCGTGTCTAGTGTGGCACGGACATCTTCAAGCTCACCAATCCCGACCTTAGCATCGAAACTTTTAGGGAGTGGCTCGGGATCCTCTTACTCCTCTTCACTCTCGTCAGAACCAAGGTCCTTCTCTTCTTCCTTAGCCTGTGGGAGTACTTCCTTCTTGCAACACTCGCACTTAGCAACCTTCTTGATGGTGATTTCGTCAGGTAGATCACCAGCCAATGTAATGGAATTTGACTTCTCAGTGTTGCTAGGCAGTTTGCCTTGTTCCCTACTTGCTCCTCGGTCGATCAACTCTTGCATCTTTTGATGGGCAAGCCTAGTGCTCTCTTCCAACCTATCAAGTCTTGCGCTAGTCTTCTCAGAATCTTTTTCATAACGTTTGAGAAAACTTTGGGTGTGATCAACCATCTTTTGCAAGTTCTCCATCAGTTGAGCCGACTTCGACTTCGGTGGATCTTTCAAAGCGGGGTTTTCGCAGTGATCATTACCATAGTTAAGCCTACCATTGTCTTGGTTAGGGCCATAAGTTTGGTTAGCCGGTTCATATCCTTGATTGTTTCGGAACCCTCTTCTCCAAAATCCACCTCGAGGATTCCTACTGTTTTGTCCGTAGCTAGCTTCTTGAGTACCAAACTCCGTAGCAAAGGCTTCCTCTTCGCCTCCTCGAGCCCAGTTGCCATCATCATACGCAAGCTCCGATCTACACATGTGAGCTCCATGTCCATAGTTCTTGCATATTCGGCAAACTTCGTTGGAAATAGTTGTTCCAGTGGCGCTCTTGAGGACTTGCTTCAATTCGTTGGTAAAGCACTCGAATTGATCCCCATTCCCCCTATACATAGGGGCTTCTTGAGTCGGTGGAGCTTCAGGTCCACGTCTCCTAACCATTGCCCTTGGGTCCTTGAACTGCGAACCCTTGGCAAGCCTTTCGAAAACTTCCCAGACGGCTTCTGCGGTTTCCACCCAAATATTGCCTCGGCATTGTAAATCCACCACTTGTTGGTTCTCGAAGGTTAGTCCATTGTAGAAGTGTTGGACTAGGTCAGAAAGTTCAAAACCATGGTGAGGGCACTTGTTCGTGAGATCTTGGAACCTCTCAAACACGGTGTAGATGGTCTCATCATAGTCCTGTTTGAATCCAGTGATTTGCGCCTTGAGCGCGGTAGTCAAGGTGTGAGGGAAGTATTTTTCCATGAAAGTTGAAAAAACCTTCTCCCAAGTGTCCAGCGAGCCTGCTGGTAGAGAACTCAACCATGACTTGGCTCTGTCGCCAAGCCCCATAGCAAAAACCTTCATCCGCAACTCACCCGTTGTTATTTCAGCTCCGGGTCGTGGGAGTTGGTTGACGAAATCATATATATCGTGCAAGTACCCCATCACATCTTCCCTTGCTAAGCCATAGAACCTCGGAAGTTGTTGGAATGCGTGGTTCTTGATTTCCAGATCTCGAGTTGCAGATGAAAGAACAATCGTCGGTCCCCTCATACGATCCTTAGTGGGTTGAACCCATGCTTTCAGTGGTCTAGCTTCTGCCATTCCGTCGATTTCCTTGAAAAGACTGTGTAGAGATTCAGAGAAATCGGTATCCTCTATTTCCTCTAGTTCACGCCTTTGAAGTAGTCGCCTTCTTTGGTGGTAGACTCTGTCGATCTCAGCAATTGAATCAGCAAGCGGTGTTCCTCTAGATCGTGTATGTGGCATACACTATCTGTAACAGACTAGGAAAGCAGTATTAGAGAGAGATTAAAAAGGAAAACTAAAACTAATAGAATTAGGAATTGAATGCTGAAAATATAAACAAATTAAACAGAAAAAATGAGTATAGTCCCTGGCAGCGGCGCCAATTTGATGAAACGCATGATTGTCGTTCCGATTAATCAAATAAATTTGTTATTTAGCCAAAGGCAATTCACAACTACAACGAAAACCGTCGTGTAGCAGTAGAATGACCTCGAGTGTCGTTCTCTAAGGACTATAACTAGCTTTATCTAATTTAATTAAAGAATATAAAACAGCAGACGGTATAGCAAAGGTTTTTCTAACAGATAATGGAGATTGGTGATAGTATGATCCTTCAAAGCATAACGGGTTAATAATCATGCGTAAATTCCTCGGTTTTGCATGGAGATCTTTGATCAATAAATTGTCCTGTTGCAATTATCACACACTACGAAGATATAGATTCTGATAGGTCTAAGACTAAAGAATTGTCCAATTGTGTTCCGTAATTATTCAACACTACGAAGATATAGATATGCATAGGTCGAAGACCGGTCCAATTGTGTGCAATAATTAATCAACATACGAAGGTATAGATTCCGCTAGATCAAAGAAATAAAGCAATAACACGGAGTATAATGCGCGATATAGCCATTAGCATAATTATCAACCCTTCGCTAAGAATTCACATACTACCACCAACGATAAGTTTAGCTACTCATAGTTATGCAATCAACAGAAATCATAGACGAAAACATGTTGAAAGATATATAAAAATAAGTAGAAAAACTGTAAGATACAATGTTACGAAGGTTGTCAGTCTCCGAAGAATCGTGATCTTACAAGCTCCAAACTGCTATGAAAAGTATCTCCTAAGCTATGAACCCCCAGAACAGGCTCTGGGAAGTTCCTACCTAAAACTACAGAGAAAGGTGAGAGAGAAGGTCTGGAAAAGTATGAAAAACGGAGAAAACTGAGCAACTATATATAGTGTTCGAATTTGTGTGGGGCGACGGGCCCCACACACCGGGCGAGTCGCCTGGTGTGGGGCGATTCGCCCCACGTCCCGGGCGATTCGCCCGGGAGTATTTTTCGGGAATTTCCGCGTTTTCGACGCGTTTTTGGATTTCTTCCCCTTTTCGGACTCGGTTTCTGACTTCTAGTGGCCTTCTAACATCCAGATTCGACCCCAGACTCCAAATCCTATCCGGAAACCTTCAGATACTCCAAATAGGCTTCTGGAACACCAATTCCTTGTCAACTTCAATATAATTGTCCTGAAATCCTCGTTTTCAACCAAGACCTGTAACATAAAAGCTAAAGGGAAACGTGACACTATTCTAATAAAATGCACTAAAATATAGTTAAATTAACATAGAGGATAGCTAAAATAGGTGAAAAAGACCTAAATGAAAGTGTAAAATACACATTCATCAATTCCTACCTAAAACTACTGAGAAAGGTGAGAGAAAAGGTCTGGAAAAGTATGAGCAACTATATATAGGCATTCGAATTGTGTGGGGCGAAGGGCCCCACACACTGGGCGATTCGCCTGGTGTGGGGCGATTTGCCCCACGTCCCGGGCGACTCGCCCGGGAGTGTTTTTCGGCCAGATACGCGTTTTCAACGCGTTTTTGGATTTCTTCCCCTTTTCGAACTCGGTTTTTACCTTCTAGTGACCTTTTAGCCTTCAGACTCGACCCCTAGACTTCAAATCCTATCCGGAATCTTTCAGATACTCCAGTTAGGCCTTCGGAACACCAATTCCTTGTCTACTTCAATATAATTTCCCTAAAAACCTCATTTTTCAACCAAAACCTGTAAAATAAAAACTAAAGGGAAACGTGACACTATTCTAATAAAATGCACTAAAATATGGCTAAATTAACATAGAGGATAGCTAAAATAGGTGAAAAAGACTCAAATGAAAGTGTAAAATACACATTCATCAAACTCCCCAAACCGAACCTTTGCTTGTCCTCAAGCAACTAAGCTAGACTCTAATGCAAAAAACAATGCAACACAAAAAATGGAGTCTCATGCCAAATGAAATGAACTAATCTACTGAATCTATCCAAAAACATATGAACAAAAATCATACAAGTCATAACATGAATATTGGTTGAAGAATGCCTCGATTGACTCATACACATTCACATAAGCACTTATGTCAAGGCAAGATAGTCTCTCGTAACATTCTCTACCTGGACCTAGTCAGTGACGACGTAATGAAACATGTTAGAATACGAATGGTTGTCCCGTGCCTATGAAACTGAGGACTTACTACTGTTCACCAAGTTAAGACTTTTCCTCAAAGAGGTCGAACCAATACTGGCTCTCATCAAACGAACGAGGGTTCCCTAAAAAAGATAACACTCCCCTATTCTACCCATCTCTCAAGCAAAGCCTTAAGCTATTCACCACTTCCTGAATGGCAGGACGAGGGTGGTCTAGAACAGATGACACTCAAACGAAAAGAAAAGATAGAAAATTACAACACGATTACGAACATTACAAGAATTGGAAAATGAGACACAACACTTTGCTAAACAGCTATTTGGCTCTTTTTTGGACCCTTCTTTGCTTTTTTGGGGTCTTTTCTTTTTTTCTTCTCTTTTTTTTTTCTTTTTTTCTTTTCCACTTTTGTTTATTTTTTCTGGAATTTTTCTTTTTTCTTTTTTTTTCGATTTTTTTTAGCCAGCAGTAGCACAATTATAAAGAAACAAAAATGACACACAAACGACTTCCCCAAACTTATTCGAAAGAATAGGTTGGAGTACAAACTTTACGAAAAAGGAAAAATAAACTCACAACACAAAATTGAAAAGTCTAATGATAGCGTAACCCCCTCCCCAAACCTATTCGGAAGAATAGGTTTCAAACAAAGGATCACACAATCTCACACTACCTCTTTCCTAGGCATTTAGCAATCTCAAAGCAAGGTGAAGACTTGTTGCCTCTTAGGTACATAATTACTCGGGAAAACAATCATAAGACCCTAACATGCATCATCCTATTATAAAGGCCTTCGTGAACCGCAGTAGAGAAAACACCACTAAGTGATGTCGAGACTACAAAGCTTAACTAAGTGCAATACATAAATGTGACAAGCCAAGTGAGAATAACCTCAAACAAATTCATAGAGATGAAGCATATGATTAATGGCATAATTAGTTGATCTACCCAATAAAAAAGTTCAAAAAATTTGGCAATAAGCTCCACATAAAACATGCAAGACTATCCTAGGATGAATGTAGTGTATGCAACCTAAAAACTAAGAAAGCAGTAAACGTGCAAATGCAAATGCAGACGGATAAACATGCAAGGTACTATACTCAACCTACCAATCCCAAGATCTAAACCATCAATGGCAAGCTCTAAACCATCAATGTCAAGCTCCAAACTAACAACACTAGTTCACTTAAATCCCATCACCCCTCATGAATTTAAAGCTAGTCCCTAGCAGTAAGAAAATGAGGAAATAAGATGTGATACTAGATGTTACCGCATGGTTTGGCCTCGGTCGGCTGAGTATGTTGCTTGTAAGTTATTGGGACTGCTCCAGGGGCCTTATAGGTGATCATCGGGGCTTGTGGTAGTGGCGGTAGTTCCACTAATAGATCAGATAGGGCCAACTCCTCCATCTGTATCATCATTGTCCCTATTGTCTTCATTGTCACTATTGTCACCAACATCATCACCAGTAGAGTTGCATTGTCAAAGAGAATCTTCAAGATTGGCCGCCACCGTTATGGAATCTTCCACCCCGTATTGTGAACTGTTGAAGGGGAAAGAGCAGTGGTATCAGAGCCTCCCTCTCCAATGTTTTACACCCCGAGGAGGTTACAGCAAGCTACTCGGATACTCAGATGTTGTCTTCCATTTTTTCCTATGTCGACCACATTCTCTACGGTTGATGTCCCCGATGTCTATATGATGCTCCCTTTAGAGGCAGTCAAGGGACACCCCTAAGATGGGCTGGGTGTCCATGTCATTATGTTTTCGAACCAAGCTAGCGATTCGGAACTTTCTCACCACTGTCGACTCAAGACTGAATCCGTTGTGGTGAGATCGTCCCGGTGCCATCCTATTCACTCGAACTCTGCAGTCCTTGTGATAGATTGCTGACGTAATAATTGTTTCTTTCCCTTCGGTGGTGCACGAATAGGCATAGGAGTCCTTACTCCAGGTAGATTCTCGCTCCTCCTCTTGGATAAACCGCGACGTTGTTGCAAGAGCCCGTGGCTCGAACGCACCTCTAACGAGATCACTCTCCTTGACATGGTTGTAATCGATCCCCCTCCAATACTTCATAGCAGCCAAACGGGAGTGCGCCTCTCCCTTTGTGGCATGGTTCCTACAAACAACAGTTAGTACCTCGTATGACACAAAACTGACTCATGCATATGCTAATGTAAGAACGAAACACACGAGTGATAAAATCAACAATCGAACTCCGCAAATCCTCCATGTCTAGCCTAGCTACTTCAACATGCAACATACAAATGTAACTACTACATGCACATATCACATTATGCTCTTGCTAGACAACCAATAACCTAATAGTAAGGCTCAATTCATATCATAGTAGCGAAAAATTCTAGCATCATAAATCCTCATACCCAACAATTATGCATTCTACCATCATATCCATCATCATACATCAGTAAACACAATCATATGTATGGAATCGAAGAAATAGATATATTGCATAACAAGATAAAAACATCTAGTAGCAAAATTCCTAAATCAACAACCCAAGCAAAATTGAGCATGCAATTGATAGTAAATAACGCTTCTAATCACATAAACAACCTACCCATACATAATATAAGCCTAATTCAAGCTCAAATTAGAAAACCCCCAAATTTGAAAAATTAGGGTTCCTAAGAAGATACCTCAGATCTGGAAAACGAATGCACAAGAGTGAAAGTTGTTCGTATGAAAAGAAAGAGCACGTAATGGGCTTCGATTGAAGCTAAAGAACACACAATGTGATGGAATAATGAAGAAGTTATGAAGGATTGAAGATATTTTGAAAATTGGGGAATTTTTTGGAGTAAGATGAAGGAGATGAAGAAAAATGAAGAATTTGGGGGGCAACCCCGTTTTTCATCTCTGCAACAACGAAGGGCGAGTCGCCCCAGGCGTGGGGCGAGTCGCCCCGTGCGGGGCGAATCGCCCCGCACGTCCAGAGAGCGTGGAGCTCTCTGGACTTGTGGGGCGATTCGCCCCCCACCTCCTGAGGTGGGGAGACGAAACTTTTCGACGAAATCCGGTTTTTAAGTCCCCGAAAACCATTTTACTCATAAAACCACTCGAAAAAGCTCACTCAAACACAAACATAAGCACATACGACACAGAGACGAACAAATTCACATATGAAAAGCAAATTGTTCAAGTATGAATGCATGCAAAAAAGCAGTGAAGAAGCGATAAAAACTCTGGATAGAGCCATTGTTTAAAGTTTTTGACTCGACTCCTGGTTGCGCCTAGCTCTTCTTCTTGAGGGTACTAGACTTCCCCTTCATGGATCTTCTCCTCATGCCACGAACCTGTGAATAAGAATGAACATAGACAGCAAGACCACAGTAGTTAATAGTGTGAGAAGTATCAGGTAGATCAGATATGGCTCGCAACACATGTCGCTTGCCATCCACCTCAATGGTGCAAGTCCTTCGGTAGATGTCTATAACGGAGCGTAGCTTGGTCAAGAATGTTCCCCCCAATAGAACAACATCCCCCATCCCAGGTGTAGACGCCGGCATAACTACAAAATTGGTGTATACAGAAGCTTCACCAATATTGACCAATACATTCTTCACAACGCCTTCGGGTCTAACAAAGGATCCATCCGCCAATTGCACATTCATAGGGAGCACATTAGAGTAGGATCCCGTGTCTAGTGTAGCACGGACATCTTCAAGTTCACCAATCCCGACCTTAACATCGAAACTTTGAGGGAGTGGCTCGGGATCCTCTTGCTCCTCTTCACTCTCGTCAGAACCAAGGTCCTTCTCTTCTTCCTTGGCTAGTGTAGGTTCTTCATTCTTGCAACACTCGCACTTAGCAACCTTCTTGATGGTGATTTCGACAGGTAGATCACCCACCAAGGTAATGGACATCGACTTCTCAGTGTTGCTAGGCAGCTTGCCTTGCTCCCTACTTGCTCCTCGGTCGATCAACTCTTTCATCTTTTGATGGGCAAGCCTAGTGCTCTCTTCCAATCGATCAAGCCTCGCCCTAGTTTTCTCAGAATCTTCTTCATAACGTTTGAGAAAACTTTGGGTGTGATCAACCATCTTTTGCAAGTTTTCCATCAGTAGAGCTGTCTTCGACTTCGGTTGCTCTTTCGGAGCGGGATTTTCGCAGTGGTCATTACCATAGTTAAGCCTACTACGGTCTTGGTTAGGGCCATAAGTTTGGCTAGCCGGTGCATATCCTTCATTGTTTCGGAATCCTCTTCTCCAAAATCACCCTCGAGGATTCCTACCGTCTTGTCCGTAGCTAGCTTCTTGAATACTGAATTCCGTAGCAAAGGCTTCCTCTTCGCCTCCTTGAACCCAGTTGCCATCATCATATGCAAGCTCCAATCTGCACATATGAGCCCCATTCCCATAGTTCTTGCATATTCGGCAAACTTCGTTCGACACAGATGTTCTAGTGGCGCTCTTGAGGACTTGTTTCAATTCGTTGGTAAAGCACTCGAATTGATCCCCATTCCCCCTGTACATAGGGGATTCTTGAGTAGGTGGAGCTTCATGTCCACGTCTCCTAACCATTTCCCTTGGCTCCTTGAACTGCGAACCCTTAGCAAGCCTTTCGAGAACTGCCCAGACGGCTTCCGCGGTTTCCTCCCAAATATTGCCACGGCATTGGAAGTCCACCACTTGTTTGTTCTCGAAGGTTAGTCCATTGTAGAAGTGTTGGACTAGATCAGAAAGCTCAAAACCATGGTGAGGACACTTGTTCATGAGGTCTTGGAACCTCTCAAACACGGTGTAGATGGTCTCATCATAGTCCTGTTTGAATCCAGTGATTTGCGCCTTAAGCGCGGTAGTCAAGGTGTGAGGGAAGTATTTTTCCATGAAAGCTGAAAAAACCTTCTCCCAAGTGTCCAGTGAGCCCGCCGGTAGAGAACTCAACCATGACTTGTCTCTGTCGCCAAGCCCCATAGCAAAAACCTTCATCCTCAACTCATCCGTTGTTATTTCAGCTCCGGGTCGTCGGAGTTGGTTGACGAAATCATCGATATCGTGCAAGTACCCCATCACATCTTCTCTTGCTAAGCCATAGAACCTCGGAAGTTGTTGGAATGCGTGGTTCTTGATTTCCAGATCTCGAGTTGCAGACGAAAGAACAATCGTCGGTCCCCTCATACGATCCTTGGAGGGTTGAACCCATGCTTTTTGTGGTCTAGCTTCTGCCATTCCGTCGATTTCCTTGAAAAGACTGTGTAGAGATTCAGAGAAATCGGTATCCTCTATTTCCTCTAGTGCACGCCTTTGAAGTAGTCGCCTTCTTTGGTGGTAGACTCTGTCGATCTCAGCAATTGAATCAGCAAGCGGTGTTCCTTTAGATCGTGTATGTGGCATACACTATCTGTAACAGACTAGGAAAGCAGTATCAGAGAGAGATTAAAAAGGAAAACTAAAACTACTAGAACTAGGAATTGAATGCTGAAAATATAAAAAAGCTAAATAGAAAAAAGGAGTATAGTCCCCGGCAACGGCGCCAATTTGATGAACGTGGGAATGTCGGGTTCCAACTAATCAAATAAATTTTTATTTAGCCAAAGGCAATTCACAACTACAACAAAAACCGTAGTGTAGCAGTAGAATAACCTCGAGTGTCGATCTCTAAGGACTATAACTAGCTTTATCTAATCTAACTTAAGAATATAAAATCAACAGACGGCTTAGCAAAGGTTTTTCTTAGCAGATGATGGAGATTGGTGATAGTATATGGTCATTCAAAGCATAACAGGTTAATAATCATGCATAAATTCCTCGGTTTTGCATGGATATCTTTGATCAATGAATTGTCCAGCTGTGTTCCGTAATTACTCAACACTACGAAGATAGAGATTTAGATAGATCAAAGAAATAAAGCAATAACTCAGAGTATAATGCGCGATATAGCCATTAGCATAATTATTAACCCTTCGCTAAGAAATCACATACTATCACCAACGAGAAGTTTAGCTACTCATAGATGTCATGCAATCAACAGAAATCATACCACGAATGAATGAAAACATGATGAAAGATATATAAATATAAATAGAAAAACTGTAAGATACAATGTTATCGAAGGTTGTCAATCTCTGAAGAATCGCGATCTTACAAGCTCCAAAACGCTAAGGAAAAGTATCTCCTAAGTTAAGAACCCCCAGAACAGGCTCTGGAGAATTCCTACCTAAAACTACTAAGAAAGGTGAGAGAAAAGGTCTGGAAAAGTATGAAAAACGGAGAAAACTGAGCAACTATATATAGGCATTCGAATTGTGTGGGGCGAAGGGCCCCACACACCGGGCGATTCGCCTGGTGTGGGGCGATTCGCCCCACGTCCCGGGCGACTCGCCCGGGAGTGTTTTTCGGCCAGATACGCGTTTTCGACGCGTTTTTGGATTTCTTCCCCTTTTCGGACTCGGTTTTTGCCTTCTAGTGACCTTTTAGCCTTCAGAGTCGACCCTTAGACTTCAAATCCTATCCGGAATCTTTCAGATACTCCAATTAGGCCTTCGGAACACCAATTCCTTGTCTACGTCAATATAATTGCCCGAAAAACCTCGTTTTTCAACCAAAACCATTAAAATAAAAACTAAAGGGAAACGTGACACTATTCTAATAAAATGCACTAAAATATATCTAAATTAACATAGAGGATAGCTAAAATAGGTGAAAAAGACTCAAATGAAAGTGTAAAATACACATTCATCAGTTGCACAAGCAAAGGAACCAAGATCCACTAACAAGAATAAGCATGTACCTAGGAAGTATCGTCTAATTAGAGAGATAATAGCTAGAGGAGAAGTATCTATAGAACGAGTTTCCACTGAGGAAAATGTGGCAGATCCTTTCACCAAAGTGTTGAACATTGATAAACATGTTAAACATTTCAACAACATAGGTGTTAGACACGTAGGTGATTGGCTCTAGGCCAAGTGGGAGAATGAAAGTATATATGTCCTAGTGATAACCTACGATAGGGACGATATGTACTTGATCACATTCAGTTATTGTTATTTATTTATATTCATTTATTTATACATTATTAAATACAATTGGCATTACATTTTATGAATATATTATTTGGTTGTTTGAATTATTCAATAAAATGTTCCCAAGGACTTAAGGTAATCACCAAGTTAGTGGGAGCTTGTGTGCCAATAATTAAGTCCTAAAATAAGCCACTAGCTGAAGGTTATTGAGATACGGGATATCAATGATGCGATTGAAGCTAGCATATGTTGCATTAGATCCTTCGAGGATGTAGTAGGTCTCACTGCTACGAATGAACTTGGTTATTCATAATGAACATATGAACACTTTGGAGACTGTTGGCATGCCCAACCGAGAAATCATTTGGTAAAGCTATTTAAGTGTCTATGGTAGTATCGGTGTGTAGGGTGATGTTAGTGTAAGAAATACGGTCAGAGTTACCCCTAGGGTACGCAGCGGAATTTCAAAAATTTTCTTAACATACAGGTTAATTGATTATGTATATGCCGTATATATGTAAACACGTCAATTAGAAGACTAACCTTACTTCCAAAGCAGCTTCCAAGTCTTCGTAATAATCCTGTGTATCTTCTCCTTCGTCGAAGTCGAAGATATCTGCAATACTCTGATTATCTGCAAGACAATAAGAGTTAGTTTCAAGCTCCTAGAACCTCAACCTTGGTATCCACGGATGAACAGCCTATCGGAAGAATGCTAGGATTTTCTTTGTGTGACCAAGAAGACGGGGCGGCGGTTTTCCTCCGGCAAGGGTGGCGCGCGCGTGTGGCTTGTAGAGGAGGGGAGAGATTTTTATTTTCTCTAAGAAAACTGGGTAGAATAATTCTCTAAGAATTGATTGTTCAGAATACTGAAAAAGTTCTCTAATGACTTACTTATATAGTAGTCAATAGAAGTCTAAAGCATAAGCAATTATACTTCATAAAGGAATAAGAATCTAATTCTTATCGCACTAGGAAACCAATTTCAAGTCTAGATTCATTCCCAATCAAATTAAAACTCAATCAGGAAAATCTAACTTATCACTTGGACTTCTAATAGAGGAAGGAGTCGAGCTCCTTCCCCTACTCTAGCTCGCGCGCGCGCTCCTTCCTAAGGGAGATAGGTGGGTCCCGATTTTGGGATCCACTTATAGTTCTAAGGCAATTCAAACTCCAAGTAGATTTTGCCCACGTGCATATGTTAATTCTAAATTAACATATCCTTTCAAATCAAACCTCTATTATATTTTTAAAATATAATCTTTAATTGTATTTACATAAAATACAATTAATTAGTCAATTCAATTAATAACTCCAAATCATTAATTGAGCCACTAAATATTATAATTAATTCCAAATCAATTATAATCCATCAATCACAATTAATTCCAAATTAATTGCGATTCCATCTTCAATGAAATTCTGATAAGCTGAATCACCACATAGTGTGACCCATAGGGCCTCATTGTATTAAGCAAGTCCTAGACTAGGCAAAATGGAATTCCTAGACGGTTCCATTTGCAATATTAATACATGAGGACGTTTGAGAGGTTTCTCAAAGCAAACCCTTTCGTTGCGAAGTCTGTTGCGCTCAACGCGGCGATGGTAACGTCCCTTCATCTGACTGACTCGAATGCATCTAGGATCGATGATGTGTCTATCCCAATAATACATCCACGGGCGTCTCAGGGAGTTGCTTGGTTACTAAGATATACTTATAACCATCATAATATATCGATGCACTGGCCAGTGACTTTACCAACACAACTATGAAGACTATGAGCAGTACTCTCCTGTTCTACACATGAGAGATGAATCCTTCACAGAAACACTTATCATCCCCATTTGTATGTAGCCATAATCCTGGATCGTGTCTTAGGTCAACTGCTTATTCATAGCTGACATCGACGGGTCCACCAAGGATATAGGGCAACAAATGTGATGATAAAGTTCTGTAAGTCCAAAGGACGACTGGCATCACTTCGACAACTTACCGGTTCCCATAGACACTTCGGTGTAGAGTATACATCGATGGGAGTGTCCGGTGGGTACTTCCATTGTTCGATAATTATTCTTCGAACAACTATGCGCAGTTATGGGAACGTTTCTCGATTGTCAAAAAATCCGTTCCGTGGCCGTGGGATCGGCTCACACTTGCTCCAACAAGTATAACCTCCACGCATACTAGTCTCATCTGATTCATTCAGACCCCTACATCCGAGATGAACCTCGAATAGGGAGAGTTTGGGATAGATGATAACTCACATAGCTCCCACTATCTGTGTGATCGGTCATCTATCTGAGGGGACATGTTTAATATCAATACAGACAGAAATAGAGATATGACATGCTGCATGCCTGGTGTAATATAAATATGAAAGCGATACTCAATAGTAAAACAACAAACATATATTATATTACGTTGACCTGTGTAATAGTACATATATGCCCTCTATAACGGCTGCATGCCCTTAATAAGGACTGTCTCTAGGACATATACACTATCAATCTCCCACTTGGACTAGAGCCAGTCACCTTTATGCCTAATACCCAGATTAGCATAATGTCTTAAGTGGACGTCCACTGATAAGACCTTGGTGAAAGGATCTACCACGTTGTCCGTGGTAGAGACACGTTCTATACTAACTTTTCCTTTATCAATAATCTCACGTATAACGTGATATTTTCTAAGTACATGTTTGTTCTTGTTTGTAGATCTAGGCTCCCTAGCTTGAGCGACGGTGCTCGTATTGTCACAATAAATCGTTATTGGACTAGGAGCAGGAAGAACCCTATATTCCTTCAAGAACTCTGACATCCAGACAGCTTCTTTCGATGCTTCTGATGCAGCAATGTACTCGGCTTCTGTGGATGAGTCAGCAATCGTGGCATGCTTAGAACTTGATGAATGTGTATTTTACACTTTCATTTGAGTCTTTTTCACCTATTTTAGCTCTCCTCTATGATAATTTAGCTATATTTTAGTGCATTTTATTAGAATAGTGTCACGTTTCCCTTTAGTTTTTATTTTACAGGTTTTGGTTGAAAAACGAGGTTTTCCGGGCAATTATATTGAAGTAGACAAGGAATTGGTGTTCCAGAAGCCTATTTGGAGTATCTGAAAGATTCCGGATAGGATTTGAAGTCTAGGGGTCGAATCTGGACGCTAGAGGCCACTAGAAGTCAGAAACCGAGTCCGAAAAGGGGAAGAAATCCAAAAACGCGTCGAAAACGCGTTCTGGGCCGAAAATTACTCCCGGGCGAGTCGCCCGGGATGTGGGGCGAATCGCCCCACACCAGGCGAATCGCCCGGTGTGTGGGGCCCTTCGCCCCACACAATTCGAAGCCTATATATAGTTGCTCAATTTTTCTCCGTTTTTCATATTTTTCCTGACCTTTTCTCTTACCTTTCTCTGTAGTTTTAGGTAGGAATTTCCCAGAGCCTGTTCTGGGGGTTCTTAGCTTAGGAGATACTTTTTCTTAGCAGCTTGGAGCTTGTAAGATCGCGATTCTTCGGAGATTGACAACCTTCGGTAACATTGTATCTTACAGTTTTTTCTACTTATTTTTATATATCTTTCATCATGTTTTCATTCATTCGTGGTATGATTTCTGTTGATTGCATGACAACTATGAGTAGCTAAACTTCTCGTTGGTGATAGTATGTGATTTCTTAGCGAAGGGTTGATAATTATGCTAATGGCTATATCGCGCATTATACTCTGAGTTATTGCTTTATTTCTTGATCTATCTAAATCTCTATCTTCGTATTGTTGAATAATTACTGAACACAATTGGACAATTCATTGATCTTTTGATCTATCTAAATTTATATCTTCGTAGTGTTGAATAATTACAACTGGACAATTCATTGATCAAAGATCTCCATGCAAGACCGAGGAATTTATGCATGATTATTAACCCGTTATGCTTTGAATGACCATACTATCACCAATCTCCATTATCTGTTAAGAAAAACTTATGTTAAATCGTCGGCTATTTTATATTCTCAAGTTAAAACAGATAAAGCTAGTTATAATCCTTAGAGATCGACACTCGAGGTTATTCTGCTGCTACACTACGGTTTTCGTTGTAGTTGTGAATTGCCTTTGGCTAAATAACAAATTTATTTGATTAATTGGGACCCGACAATCCTACGTTCATCAAATTGGCGCCGTTGCCGGGGACTATACTCCTTTTTTCTGTTTAATTTGTTTATATTTTCAGCATTCAATTCCTAGTTCTAGTAGTTTTTAGTTTTCCTATTTAATCTCTCTCTAATACTCCTTTCCTAGTTTGTTACAGATAGTGTATGCCACATACACGATCTAGAGGAACACCGCTTGCTGATTCAATTGTTGAGATCGACAGAGTCTACCACCAAAGAAGGCGACTACTTCAAAGGCGTGAACTAGAGGAAATAGAGGATACCGATTTCTCTGAATCTCTACACAGTCTTTTCAAGGAAATCGACGGAATGGCAGAAGCTAGACCACTGAAAGCATGGGTTCAACCCTCCAAGGATCGTATGAGGGGACCGGCGATTGTTCTTTCGTTTGCAACTCGAGATCTGGAAATCAAGAACCACGCATTCCAACAACTTCCGAGGTTCTATGACTTAGCAAGGGAAGATGTGATGGGGTACTTGCACTATATCGATGATTTCGTCAACCAACTCCCACGACCCGGAGCTGAAATAACAACGGATGAGTTGAGGATGAAAATTTTTGCTATGGGACTTGGCGACAGAGCCAAGTCATGGTTGAGTTCTCTACCAGCAGGCTCGCTGGACACTTGGGAGAAGGTTTTTTCAGCTTTCATTGAAAAATACTTCCCTCACACCTTGACTACCGCGCTAAAGGCACAAATCACTGGATTCAAACAAGACTATGATGAGACCATCTACACTGCATTTGAGAGGTTCCAAGATCTCACGAACAAGTGCCCTCACCATGGTTTTGAGCTTTCTGACCTAGTCCAACACTTCTACAATGAAATAACCTTCGAGAACCAACAAGTGGTGGATTTCCAATGCCGTGGCAATATTTGGGAGGAAACCGCAGAAGCCGTCTGGGCAGTTTTCGAAAGGCTTGCTAAGGGTTCGTAGTTCAAGGACCCAAGAGCAATGGTTAGGAGACGTGGACCTGAAGAACCACCTACTCAAGAAGCCCCTATGTATAGGGGGAATGGGGATCAATTCGAGTGCTTTACCAACGAATTGAAGCAAGTCCTCAAGAGCGCCACTGGAACAACTGTTTCAAACGAAGTTTGCCGAATATGCAAGCACTATGGACATGGGGCACATATGTGTAGATCGGAGCTTGTGTATGATGATGGCAACTGGGCTCAAGGAGGTGAAGAGGAAGCCTTTGCTACGGAGTTTGGTACTCAAGAAGCTAGCTACGGACAAGATGGTAGGAATCCTCGAGGTGGATTTTGGAGAAGAGGGTTCCGAAACAATCAAGGATATGCACCGGCTAGCCAAACTTATGGTCCTAACCAAGACCGTAGTAGGCTCAACTATGGTAATGATCACTGCGAAAACCCCGCTCCAAAACAGCAACCGAAGTCGAAGTCGGCTCAACTGATGGAGAACTTGCAAAAGATGGTTGATCACACCCAAAGTTTTCTCAAACGTTATGAAGAAGATTCTGAGAAGACTAGGGCAAGGCTTGATAGGTTGGAAGAGAGCACTAGGCTTGCCCATCAAAAGATGCAAGAGTTGATCGACCGAGGAGCAAGTAGGGAGCAAGGCAAGCTGCCAAGCAACACTGAGAAGTCGATGTCCATTACCTTGGTGGGTGATCTAACTGTCGAAATCACCATCAAGAAGGTTTCTAAGTGCGAGTGTTGCAAGGGGGAAGTGCCCCCACAGACCAAGGAAGAAGAGAAGGACCTTGGTTCTGACGAGAGTGAAGAGGAGCAAGAGGATCCCGAGCCACTCCCTCAAAGTTTCAATGTTAAGGTCGGGATTGGTGAACTTGAAGATGTCCGTGCCACACTAGACACGGGATCCTACTCTAATGTTCTCCCTATGAATGTGTTCGAGAAGAGTAGCCTTGGGAAACTATCTGAGCATAAGGCTATTGTGCAATTGGCGGATGGATCCGTTGTGAAGAATGTATTGGTCAAGATTGGTGAAGCTTCTGTATACACCAATTTTGTGGTTATGCCGGCGTCTACACCTGGGATGGGGGATGTCGTTCTCTTGGGGCGAACGTTCTTCACTAAGCTACGCTCAGTGATAGACATCTACCGAAGGACTTGCACCATTGAGGTGGATGGTAAGCGACATGTGTTGCGAGCCATATCTGATCCACCTGATCACTTCAATACTTCTCGCACCATTAACTACTGTGGTCTTGCTGTCTATGTTCATTCTTATTCACAGGTTCGTGGCATGAGGAGAAGATCCATGAAGGGGAAGTCTAGTACCCTCAAGAAGAAGAGCTAGGCGCAAGAAGGAGTCGAGTCAAAGACTATAAACAATGGCGCTATCCGGGAGGCAACCCGGAGTTTTTATCGTTTTTTTTACCGCTTTATTGCATGCATATCATTGTGTTTTATTTTATATTTTCGTATGTTTTTGGTTTCTCACGAGTTTCTTTGAGTACTATAGTTACAGGTACAAGTTTAGCTCTCACCTTAAATCCACTTTCGACGTTCGGGACGAGCGACGACGTTCAGGTTTGGGGGGTTATCGCTGGGTATTCGTATACTTGTTTTGCTTATGATTACTCGTGAAACCTTTTGTTTGCATTTGCATTTGCACGTTTACCGCTTTCTTAGTTTTTAGGTTGCATTCACTACATTCATCCTAGGATAGTCTTGCATGTTTTATATGGAGTTTATTGTCAAATTTTTTGAACTTTTTTATTGGTTAAATCAACTAACTATGCCATTAATCATATGCTTCATCTCTATGAATTTGTTTGAGGTTTTTCTCGCTTGGCTTGTCACATTTATGTATTGCACTTTGTTAAGCTTGGTAGTCTCGACATCACATAGTGATGTTTTCTCTACTGCGGTTCACGAAGGCCTTTATAATAGGATGATGCATGTTAGGGTCTTATGGTTGTTTTCCCGAGTAATTATGTACCTAAGAGGCAACAAGTCTTCACCATGCTTTGAGATTGCTAAATGCCTAGGAAGGAGGTAGTGTGAGGTGTGTGATCCTTTGTTTACAACCTATTCTTTCGAATCGGTTTGGGGAGGGGGTTACACTATCATTAGACTTGTTTTTCGTTTTTCATTTCTGTGTTGTGGGTTTATTTTTCCTTTTTTTGTAAATTTTGTACTCCAACCTATTCTTTCGAATAGGTTTGGGGAAGTCGTTTGTGAGTTATTTTGTTTCTCTTTTCGTTGTGCTACTGCTGGCTAAAAAAAATCGAAAAAAATGGAGAAAAAGAAAAATTCCAGAAAAAAAGAAAAAAACTGGAAAAGAAAAATAGAAAAAAAAAAAAGAAAAGACCCCAAAAAAGCAAAGAAGGGTCCAAAAAAAGAAAGCCAAATAGCAGTTTAGAAAAGTGTTGTGTCTCATTTTCCAATTCTGGTAATGTTCGTAATCGTGTTGTAATTTTCTATCTTTTCTTTTGTTTTTAAGTGTCATCTGTTCTAGACCACCCTCGTCCTGCCATTCTGGAAGTGGTGAAAATCTTAAGGCTTTGCTTGAGAGATGGGTAGAATAGGGGAGTGTTATCTTTTATAGGGAACCCTCCTTCGTTTGATGAGAGCCAGTACTGGTTCGACCTCTTTGAGGAAAAGTCTTAACTTGGTGAACAGCAGTAAGTCCTCAGTTTCATAGGCACGGGACAACCATTCGTATCTTAACATGTTTCATTACGTCGTCACTGACTAGGTCCAGGTAGAGAATGTTACGAGCGACTATCTTGTCTTAATATAAGTGCTTATGTGGATGTGTAAGAGTCAATCGAGGCATTCTTCAACCTATATTCATGTTTTGATTTATATGGTTCTTGTTCATATGTTTTTTGATAGAATCAGTAGATTAGTTCATTTCATTTGGCATGAGACTCCATTTTTTGTGTTGCATTGTTTTTTGCATTAGAGTCTAGCTTAGTTGCTTGAGGACAAGCAAAGGTTCGGTTTGGGGAGTTTGATGAATGTGTATTTTACAGTTTCATTTGAGTCTTTTTCACCTATTTTAGCTATCCTCTATGATAATTTAGCTATATTTTAGTGCATTTTATTAGAATAGTGTCACGTTTCCCTTTAGTTTTTATTTTACAGGTTTTGGTTGAAAAACGAGGTTTTCCGGGCAATTATATTGAAGTAGACAAGGAATTGGTGTTCCAGAAGCCTATTTGGAGTATCTGAAAGATTCCGGATAGGATTTGAAGTCTAGGGGTCGAATCTGGAGGCTAGAAGGCCACTAGAAGTCAGAAACCGAGTCCGAAAAGAGGAAGAAATCCAAAAACGCGTTCTGGGCCGAAAATTACTCCCGGGCGAGTCGCCCGGGATGTGGGGCGAATCGCCCGGTGTGTGGGGCCCTTCGCCCCACACAATTCGAAGCCTATATATAGTTGCTCAGTTTTTCTCCGTTTTTCATATTTTTCCAGACCTTTTCTCTCACCTTTCTCTGTAGTTTTAGGTAGGAATTTCCCAGAGCCTGTTCTGAGGGTTCTTAGCTTAGGAGATACTTTTTCTTAGCAGTTTGGAGCTTGTAAGATCGCGGTTCTTCGGAGATTGACAACCTTCGGTAACATTGTATCTTACAGTTTTTTCTACTTATTTTTATATATCTTTCATCATGTTTTCATTCATTCGTGGTATGATTTCTGTTGATTGCATGACAACTATGAGTAGCTAAACTTCTCGTTGGTGATAGTATGTGATTTCTTAGCGAAGGGTTGATAATTATGCTAATGGCTATATCGCGCATTATACTCTGAGTTATTGCTTTATTTCTTGATCTATCTAAATCTCTATCTTCGTATTGTTGAATAATTACTGAACACAATTGGACAATTCATTGATCTTTTGATCTATCTAAATTTATATCTTCGTAGTGTTGAATAATTACAATTGGACAATTCATTGATCAAAGATCTCCATGCAAGACCGAGGAATTTATGCATGATTATTAACCCGTTATGATTTGTGATGATACTATCACCAATCTCCATTATCTGTTAAGAAAAACCTTTGCTAAATCGTCTGCTATTTTATATTCTCAAGTTAAAATAGATAAAGCTAGTTATAGTCCTTAGAGATCGACACTCGAGGTTATTCTGCTGCTACACTACGGTTTTCGTTGTAGTTGTGAATTGCCTTTGGCTAAATAACGAATTTATTTGATTAATTGGGACCCGAAAATCCTACGTTCATCAGAACTCTTCCAACAGATAGCTCCTCCGTTCAATTTGAATACGTATCCTGTCTGTGACTTAAAGTCATCAGGATCTGATTCAAATCCAGCGTCGACATAACCAGACATCTTTAATTCTGGTTCTCCACCAAACACCAAGAACATCTCTTTAGTCCGTGGAAGGTACTTAAGAATGTTCTTTACAGCAGTCCAGTGAGGTACTCCTCGATTCTGTTGGTGTCGACAAGTGACACTAAGCGCATATGCCACATCGGGCCTTGTGCAATTCATTGCATACATTATAGACCCTACTGCCGAAGCATAGGGCACACAACTCATTGCATTTGTTTCTTCATCAGTTTTAGGACTATCCTTAACTGATAAGACAACCCCATGCCTAGCTGGGAGAAAGCCTCTCTTTGAGTCGTCCATCTTATAACGCTTCAGTATTTTGTCGATGTAGGTGGAGTGTGTCAATCCTAACATCCTCTTGGATCTATCTCTAAAGATCTTGATCCCTAGGATGTAGTTCGCTTCACCCAAGTCCTTCATTGAGAAGGTACTGTTAGTAATTGTAGGAAATTACCTCTAAGGTTAATGCAGCGGAATTCAAAAAATTTCCTACATGGATCGTTGATTGAATGATTATTTAACATGCTTCATATAAATGACTTACCCGTTATCCAGCTTCCAGCTTCCATTAATGAATGATCTAATCATGAATTTGTTCTTCAAAGAACAATTGATGATCTTCTAAAGATGCTGACTGAACTCAGAACAATTCTAAGCTGCCTACGTACCCTCAGGATCAAGTCAAACGTAGTTCAATTCTTCGTTGATGAATTCTCCATGGATGCTAGGAAATCCATATTCATAATCTACATTAAGCAAAACAAGAAATCTCAAAGATCATAATAAAATGAGAATTATTCAAAGAAGAAAAGAAAAGAGTTAGAACGAATACAACCGTGTAGAAGAAACCCAAAAGAGAAGGAAAGCTCTAAGCCACAATCAGCAACAACACGTAAAAACCCTTACTTTCTATCTACTGCGGCCGCAGCCCTAGATAGGTAAAACGCTGATATAATGTTTTACATGGGCCTGGCCCAGTTGGTATGTGTGCAGACTAATTTTCTGGAGGTCACGGGTTCGAAGCCCATCACTAGCAACCTTTTTATTTTGGGCTTTTAACACATGAACCTCATTCTAAATTGGTTCAAATGCACATTCTAACTTTAATTAAATTAAATATAATTTAATCTAATTATTCTTTTCTTCTTTTATTAATTAAATCCAATTTAATTAATTTACTTTCTAAAAGTATAAATTAATTAAGTACATTGAATTCAATTCAACTTAATTAATTAATTCTATCAAATAGAACATTCTCAACAATATTAAATTAAATATTTATCAATCCAATTGATATTTTATTTAATATAGTAATTACGTCATAAATCCAATTTTAACTTAATTAACGATTTCCATCAAATGAAATGTCATTTACAATAGTAAATCAAATATTATCAATCCAATTGATATTTAATTTACCCTAATGCTTAATCGGGAGAATTATCACCTAGTTGTATATGACCCATAGGCCCTCACATATTAGGCAATGATCAAATCAAGGTCTCAGTGAATATTCCTAGACAATCGTCACTAGACAATACTAATATGTAGTAACGTTTGTTGAGGAGATACAAACTGCCTGTGATGTAGAGTACTTTGATGATACGGTCCTTTCATTCTCGAATACTCGAATGAGTCCAGAATATGGATTAGTGTCTATTCCAATAACTCATCCATTGTCTTTCAATCTTCTTAGTCGACCGAGATGATTATGTCCAAATACCATTTTGACATATATCTTTGCAGTGGCCACTGACTAACGATCGCACTAATATGAGATGTAGAGTATTCTCTCCTTGAATCCATTCGGAGGAATGAATCCTGATCTTGGTCCAATCACTCACACCATATGCTTCCTAATATACCCAACGCATGCCGTATCTACCCTACTTTAAGAGTGCAAGCGTTGCGCATGGTCAAAGTATATTATTCCACATATGATGTAGTATTGACCTCAAGTCTGAGGACTATTACATCACCCTACAATCCGATACTCCCATAGACACTTAAATAGAATTTACCAAATGGTTTCTCGGCTGGGCATGCCAACACTCTCCAAAGTGTCCATGTGTCCATCATGAATAACCAAGCTATTCGCAGCAGTGAGAACTACTACATCCTCGAAGGATCTGATGTAACACATGCTAGTCTCTATCGCATCATTGATATCCCATATCTCAATGACCATCAACTAGTGGCTAATTTTAGGACTTAAGTTGTGACACGCAAGCTCCCACTAACTTGGTGATTATCTTTAGTCCTTGGGAACATCTTACAGAATAATTCAAACAACCAAATAATCTATTCAGTAAATGTAATGCCAATTGTATTTATGTATGCTTAAATAAATGTAACATAAATAAATACCAATAAGCTGAATGCGGTAAAGTACATATCGTCCTTAATGTTGGTTGTCTCTAGGACATATATACTTTCAATCTCCCACTTGGCCTAGAGTCAATCACTCATGTGTGTCCAACATTTAGATTCTTGGAATGGCTAACTTGTCTCTCCAAAGACAAGGTTTTGTGAAAGAATCAGCGTAGTGTCCTCACGGAGAAATTACTTTATTTGTTTATGTTGCAATCTATCAGTGGTTTCCAAACCAATGATAGTGTCTCAGTAGATCCATGCTAGTATCATAAGATCTTGGTTCCTTTGCATGTGCAGTCGCCTTAGTATAATCGCAATTTCACAATTCGATTACTAACACTTGGAACTACCCCTTGTTCTTCTAAGAACCTTCTAGCATAATCATACATGACATAGGTTGTTGAATCTATACATCATTAGATCTAATCTAATATGATACTATTACTACGATGAATACAAAATTATAATTGCAATAAGTCCAATCAACACATTTATAATGAAGCTTACTACTCATATATTTAGTATATATATAAGCTAAGGTCCCACTGTCCATGAAATCCGTTGATAATTCTAAGTCACCTTGACTGTTTGATGTATCACATTTGTACATTTTAGGCGATGGTTGCACTATACAACATCGTGTATATGTACAGAGTTCATACTTCAATAAGACAATCTATTATTGACAGTATAACCATGTGATAATAATAATAGATTCTCCTAGAATTCTATTATTGTTTATCAACACATTATTTATTCAAAATAGTGAATATCATGAAGAATTTGAATATTCTCTCGAACCTATCCAACAAGGTTTCAATATGAAAATATCCTAGAAACTTTCATTCAAGCCCCCTCACAATGAAAGTCTTGAATGACCAATATTTTAACTGTTAACGTGGAAGCTATTTCATATGATGTTGGTATCAATCATTTTCAATCATATAGATAAGAGCTTCTCACAAACACTTCTAAAGATGTACAGATGATTCATCTACTTTTGAAATAAGTTAAACTAATTTACTTATTTCAAATGTAAATGATCAAACTCCTAGAGGCTTGCATAAGTCCACAATGGTCTTATCTTATTTGATTTGCATATCCATACATGATTTGAATTCGACACTAAGGCCTATAACTGTGTCAAACACACTTTACAATAAAGTTTCTCCTCAGAAAGTGGTATAGGCTTGTTATCGAATATATCATGCAATTATTAGATGCTTATGCAAGTAAAATCTTATAGGACTAGTCTATAATCCAACCAATAGATAATATATAGTATGTCTCCCAAACTCAACTATATAATTTTGATTATCCTACACTATGTAGGCATAGACTCCGTTGTTGATATAATACTTTCCTAAAAGAAACTACTACTATGTAATAATAAAATATCAACTTACTTAAGTTCTAAACTTAAGTAATATCTAGTCCATCTCTTAAGATCCTATGGATTTAAGCCACCTCTCAAAATCGATATCAAATATCATTTTGTTAGCTATAGGTTATAAACTCATCCCTGCGTATGACAGTAAATAATCGTAATCCTTCTAAAGGATTCCATACAATTCAATTTGTCACGACAATTTACTTAACCTAGGAGTTTGTTCATCTGCGTTCGAATTCGTTTAATAATCCTGAATGTTATGAGGCACTCTAATATTGGGACACCCAATAAATTATAGTGATCAAGGTAACACTCAAATGCTATCCTTGCTACGAATAATGTGCAACCTTTAAGTTGCAATGTTTCAACTTATGGGAATAACTTATTCATAAAAAGATTACTCTCCAAATGCTTTCATTAGCTTATGGGCATTACCAAGTAACTTACTCCCACTAACCTCAAGCACCGTTGACTCTTCCTCTGAATCTTTGTCATAGTTAAGTGACAAGTTATCAGCCTCATTAGTTAATTTGTGCTTTTGAAACCATTTCAAACTTTGTACTTCTATCCAGTTTATTCCTTGTAAACTCCAAGTACTAAAAGAATAGCATGTGTCAAGGAACAACATCCAATTTGTCTCTTATAAAGATAGAGATAAAGTTTCACAAATTAACACATTCTAAAATCCTATTAATCATGAAGAACTTTAATACATATATGGGACAACCCCATATTCAGCTATGTAATAAAGAATCTTACAACATAACTATTATGTGTCTCTAAGACTGATTTAGTAAGGATATAATTAGGACACATATTGAGCTTCAATTGCACGTATAACAAAGTATATGGGTTAATATGTCGAACATAGCATTTCCGTTTCAATGGAACCCATCATGGGAGATTAACCATGTCTGACAAGGTTTAATTAATTCCACTCTATTAGAACCCATGACCTTTCATAACAATCCATAACCATGTTCTAAGTATTATTCTATTGACCCAATCAAAGAATAAAACACTTCGTATAACATGTTTAATCTATTCAACATTGTGACCTTGTACTTCTCAAGGGCAGTGAACTCGCATCTTCATAAGTGCAAGTGTTTAGACCAAGGGAAATATAAATCACATGGTGAATTAGAACAATTCCCAATTTAAATGCTCACACATGCCTTGCAATGTGTGTCTTCTCAAATTGTTATTTTGTATTCATCCTTTTCCAAAAAGATCTAGTGAATACCAATTAATTATAAGATAAAACTACAATTCATATGTTTCAAAACAAATGGTGTTAAGTAGTCTAACTTACTTAACACTTGTCATTCTTATCTCACAAGTTCAACCAAGTTGACAAATAACATAATTTTGGGAAATTGGTTTGTTATGTTGGTCTTCTTATCGTGTATTGACAAAGTCATGTCTTATGATTAAAAACTTTTGATCCATGTTCTTGAAGACGTCTACCTCTATACTATTAGTGTAACTAAATAGTAGGTAAATCCATTATCGTCTTAACAAGTACAGGAACAATGTTCTTAACATATGAAATTAATAGTCAAATAATTTCATTTGTAATTAGTATCCAATACTAAAATTACTTCATAGACATAACCAACTTTCAATACGCAATAATGTGCTTGAATCTCTAAGCAATAATTGCTTTAAGTTCAAGGAATCAAACTTTGCTACCCATACTCTCATTGAATTACTATAATTTCAATAGAGTGAATTATTCGTTAGACATTTACTCTTTCTTCCAAGGCCATTTTAAGATAAATGGAAATATACTTAGATCAGCTCTTAGTATATTTATTCTACTTTTCATTCCTTGCGGATTGGTTTAATAGAACCGCTCACTATGAGCACCATTACCCATGGATGATGTTCTTGCAAAAGACTATGAGTAGTAAGCAGCTTTAGTCAATTTCACTTCTATTGTATTTAATATTCACTATGAAATTAATACAAATCATGAAGTGACTTAATAACAAATTAATTGAAGAAATGTTAAGCAATATTCTCTAAGAATTTCAACATCCTCAATTGACTTTCTTATTCCAAATAATATGAGAGCTTGTGAGGAGAAATCAAATTTCAACATTTAAAGACAATACACATTGACTATCATAAGAACTTGTACTCCCACTGAGTTAGCCAAACTCTATAATAGAGGTTGACCAAAGTCATTGTTCATCATACATGTTCTAAGAGGTATCTTCTATAATGTCTTCATATTCTCATGTTGTGTAAGCTACTTGTGTACCATACACGCCTAAGTCGAATACGTTACGTAGTTGTCCTTGTCTTTAATATAAGTATTCTTGTCCAACTCGAAATACTCAAATTCAAACACAAGACAATCTTGGGTACGTGCATGTCCAAGACAAACTCAATTAAATCAAACGCAAATCACAGTACAGTCAAAATGTCATTGGTAAATAAATTAAACTAATAGTATTCATCAATGCCATTCTACAACAACCTTATAAAACATAATGTAAATAAAGCGTGAATTAAATTTAACTCAACTTAAATAACAATTCTCAATATCCTAATTCAGCGACTAAATAATCAAGGCCTTTTGACTTATTTAGTTCCATTAATTTTATCATATTCACCGACCCCATTGGAAGAATACGGATTCATTTCTAATATGAATCTTAATAACCAAGATCCAAATATGCACTACTACAGCCCCTGCTATGGCTGATCACTGTAATAGCCAAATAAGGTAGGTATCAAAACCAATTGTACAATACAACTCTTGGTTGACCAAAGCTACTTTGATCGACGTCCTATAGACTATGCCTGACGCTATGGCGACTCGACATAGCCCAAGTAAGTCACAACCATCACACAGTACCAACTATGGACCTATGAAAGAGACTTTCCACCGGCAAACAGAGTAAGCACTATGGTGCATATTACTCATGAGATTAGATGGTTCCATTCATCATTCAATTATGATGGGTGACGTCGTCCGATCAAATCGAGACTTAAATTTTAGATGGGGAACATTTATGTCGGGGTATTTAATCGCTTAAACAAGATCTTAGATAACTATCAAACATAGGGCGCCGCCTACCCACACATACAATTCGCGGGCAAACAAACAATGAGTGCCGCCTACTCATGCATACAATATGCGGACAAGCAAGTAATAGGTGCCGCCTACCCATGCATATGACAGATGCGGTCCGGAAACTAGTGGGTGCCGCCTACCCATACATAGCGGACATAAAGTGCTATACTGATTTAAAGTAAATCATATAGGCAATCAAACATATGTGAGCAAGTACTTGTGAGTTTAAAGTTTGCAAGAAAATATAATTTGTCTCATCTTTATACTTCTAAAGTATTTATAAATGTTTTATTTCAAAATAAAACATTTACTAATTTCCAAGAAATTAGAATAAATTATAAATCCAATTTATAATAATTTATAAGTCATAAATCTCATTTATGAATTATCCAGAAATTTATAAATATTTAAAACAAGATTTCTATAATAATATAGTCTTCTAAAGAATATATTAATATTTAAACATAGTTTATAAACTATTTATAAACTAACCATCAAGTTTTAAATATTATAAACATCAAGTATGCCACCAAACATTAATATAAGCCTCCAAATGTTATATTAGGATACAAATCTAATTTATAAACTATTTATAAATCAAATATTGAGTTTCTAAAACTCTAGGGGTCCAATTTAAATTTTCAGAGGACTTATACGAATTTACTACAACTTATCAGGGTTAAATTAAACATACCAAGTATTAAAGGGCTAATGTACAATTTCTAGAAGTACAAATCTAATTTAATTGGACTGAATTGAAGTTTTAAATAATCAGGGACTGAAATTAGTAGTTTCAACAGTGCAGGGGCCTCAGCCACAATAAGACAGAAGAATATGTAGAATTGTAACAGAGGTCCCTGATCTTCTATATTCTTTCAAACCAACCCCAATATTTTCATAACATTCAATTCAATCCCTGGTCTTCTGAAAACATGTAATTGAGTCCCTGTACTTTCCAAAAGCTTGCACCCATGTCCAACAATGGTGCTTCGATCTTAAATTTGATTGCCCAATCAATCCTAGAGTTCCAAACACAAATCCAACAATCAATCCATTGCTAAACATCATCCATCCATATGAATCATCAACAGATCGGATCAAAAGGCATCAAGAATCAAAATCCCCAATTCGAATCGCCATTCCCGTTCGCGATTCCTTATTCGGAACAATTCCGATCGATATCAAACATCTTCGAATCTCAACTCCATTAATTCAGATTGATTCGAATTTAAAGGTTGCAGAGCTTTCATGGACGCCATCGATGGCGGCTCGAGCTCTTCAACTCTTAAACTCAAATCGAATCTTGAAACTGAAGGGACGTTGGAGGAGAGGACGAAAAACGGAGAACGATGTTGTTTTCGGTCGATGAACGAAAGACGAAAGGATATTAAACGGAGCCGAGCTCCGGCGAAGCTCCGAGCTTCATCTATGGTGGACGAATATCAACCTGTTTCAATATTCTTCACCATTAGCATGCTTGAACAAGGGTAAATAAATTAGACTAAATAAATTAGACTAATTAATTAACCCAAAACAAATTAATTAATCGTAATGAGAATCCAACTCAAACAATTGATGGAGAATTAAACCCAGTTTAATTAAAATCTCAAACCCAGTTTATCGATATTAACGGTACAAATTATATTTCTTCAAATATAAAACTCACAATAATAAACATAAAATAACATGTAAATAAATCAATCAATCAGCCCAGCTTTGATACCACTGTTAGTAATTGTAGGAAATTACCTCTAAGGTTAATGCAGCGGAATTCAAAAAATTTCCTACATGGATCCTTGATTGAATGATTATTTAACATGCTTCATATAAATGACTTACCCGTTATCCAGCTTCCAGCTTCCATTAATGAATGATCTAATCATGAATTTGTTCTTCAAAGAACAATTGATGATCTTCTAAAGATGCTGACTGAACTCAGAACAATTCTAAGCTGCCTACGTACCCTCAGGATCAAGTCAAACGTAGTTCAATTCTTCGTTGATGAATTCTCCATGGATGCTAGAAAATCCATATTCATAATCTACATTAAGCAAAACAAGAAATCTCAAAGATCATAATAAAATGAGAATTAATCAAAGAAGAAAAGAAAAGAGTTAGAACGAATACAACCGTGTAGAAGAAACCCAAAAGAGAAGGAAAGCTCTAAGCCACAATCAGCAACAACACGTAAAAACCCTTACTTTCTATCTACTGTGGCCGCAGCCCTAGATAGGTAAAACGCTGATATAATGTTTTACATGGGCCTGGCCCAGTTGGTATGTGTGCAGACTAATTTTCTGGAGGTCACGGGTTCGAAGCCCATCACTAGCAACCTTTTTATTTTGGGCTTTTAACACATGAACCTCATTCTAAATTGGTTCAAATGCACATTCTAACTTTAATTAAATTAAATATAATTTAATCTAATTATTCTTTTCTTCTTTTATTAATTAAATCCAATTTAATTAATTTACTTTCTAAAAGTATAAATTAATTAAGTACATTGAATTCAATTCAACTTAATTAATTAATTCTATCAAATAGAACATTCTCAACAATATTAAATTAAATATTTATCAATCCAATTGATATTTTATTTAATATAGTAATTACGTCATAAATCCAATTTTAACTTAATTATGATTTCCATCAAATGAAATGTCATTTACAATAGTAAATCAAATATTATCAATCCAATTGATATTTAATTTACCCTAATGCTTAATCGGGAGAATTATCACCTAGTCGTATATGACCCATAGACCCTCACATATTAGGCAATGATCAAATCAAGGTCTCAGTGAATATTCCTAGACAATCGTCACTAGACAATACTAATATGTAAGTAACGTTTGTTGAGGAGATACAAACTGCCTGTGATGTAGAGTACTTTGATGATACGGTCCTTTCATTCTCGAATACTCGAATGAGTCTAGAATATGGATTAGTGTCTATTCCAATAACTCATCCATTGTCTTTCAATCTTCTTAGTCGACCGAGATGATTATGTCCAAACACCATTTTGACATATATCTTTGCAGTGGCCACTGACTAACGATCGCACTAATATGAGATGTAGAGTATTCTCTCCTTGAATCCATTCGGAGGAATGAATCCTGATCTTGGTCCAATCACTCACACCATATGCTTCCTAATATACCCAACGCATGCCGTATCTACCCTACTTTAAGAGTGCAAGCGTTGCGCATGGTCAAAGTATATTATTCCACATATGATGTAGTATTGACCTCAAGTCTGAGGACTATTACATCACCCTACAATCCGATACTCCCATAGACACTTAAATAGAATTTACCAAATGGTTTCTCGGCTGGGCATGCCAACACTCTCCAAAGTGTCCATGTGTCCATCATGAATAACCAAGCTATTCGCAGGAGTGAGAACTACTACATCCTCGAAGGATCTGATGCAACACATGCTAGTCTCTATCGCATCATTGATATCCCATATCTCAATGACCATCAACTAGTGGCTAATTTTAGGACTTAAGTTCTGACACGCAAGCTCCCACTAACTTGGTGATTATCTTTAGTCCTTGGGAACATCTTACAGAATAATTCAAACAACCAAATAATCTATTCAGTAAATGTAATGTCAATTGTATTTATGTATGCTTAAATAAATGTAACATAAATAAATACCAATAAGCTGAATGCGGTAAAGTACATATCGTCCTTAATGTTGGTTGTCTCTAGGACATACATACTTTCAGGTACTTGATAACAAAACTTTAGTCTCTTCTAGCATAGAGACATTGTTTCCCATGATCAAAATGTCATCAACATAGATGATCATGAAAACGACTCCCTTGTCGCTGTGCCTAGCGTAGACACATGGATCTTCCTTGCTTCTGATGAAGTCAAACGATTTGACAGCTTCATCAAAGCGGATATTCCAGCTCCTAGACGCTTGCTTTAGCCCATAGATGGATCTTTGTAATTTGCATACAGCAGTTGGCCTGGTTTTACTAATAAAACCTTCCGGCTGTACCATATAGACCTCTTCCTCAAGGTTGCCATTGAGGAAGGCAGTCTTTACATCCATCTGCCAGATCTCATAATCATAGTAGGCAGCTATCGCAAGTAGAATTCGAATGGACTTCAATTTTGCTACCGGTGAAAAGGTTTCATCGTAATCGATGCCATACCTTTGCGTGTAGCCTTTCGCCACAAGCCTAGCTTTGTGCGTTTGCACCTTGCCATCGGCATCTGTCTTTCGTTTAAAGACCCATTTGCACCCAATAGGTCTAACCCCTTGGGGCAAGTCTACCAAGTTCCAACCTTGGTTCTGGTACATGGAGTCCATTTCCAATTCCATGGCCTCTTGCCATTTGTCTGAGTCAATATCAATTATTGCCTCTTTGTAGGTCTCGGGATCTTTCTGATCTAATAAGCCGACATCAAGTTCACTGATGTCTTCTATCATAAGGCTTTGCTTCTGAGGTCCTTTTAGGATCCTCTTCGACCTACGGAGCTCGACTGGTTCTGGTGCTTTACTTTTCTGGCTTCGTGTAACACGAACATTATCAGTGGGTACTGATGCAGCTGGTCGCGCCCCGCGACCCTGTTCCCTTACGGGAGGCTGCTCTTGTGCAACTTGTTGCATAGGTTGGTTGACAACGGGTTCTGTTGGTGTGGTTTCAACTGTTGATCTAATCACAGGACTCCCACTGACTATGACATGCCTAGCAAGTGTCATATCATTACCCTTGTCTGCTTCGAAAGCTCCCACTGAATCTTGAGTCCAAATCAGAAGATTTAGAGAACTCATGTTCGCGCTTATCAAAGTCTTGAATTTCTTCAAGTTCTATCATGTCATCTAACCTCTCTTCTTCGAGGTATTTTGCTTCTAAAAACTTTACGTTTCTAGATACTATCACCTTGTGATATTCAGCATGATAGAATTCATAGCCTCTCGTCTGACGAGGAGTGCCTATGAAATATACTTTGACACCCTTGGCATCTAACTTATCAGTGAGCATCAGTTTGACTATCGCAGGACAGACCCAAGGTCTAAGATAGCCTAGTGAGAACTTCTTTCCCTTCCATAACTCATAAGGAGTTTTCTCCACTGATTTAGATGGTACACGGTTCAGAATGTAGATTGCAGTTTGTAGTGCATATCCCCACAGATATTTTGGAAGAGTCAAGAATCCAATCATTGATCTTACCATGTCTAACAGGGTTCGATTCCTTCTCTCAGACACACCATTTAACTGTGGTGTTCCAGGAGGAGTCCATTGCGATTGAATTCCATTTTCCTTCAAGTAGTCGATAAATTCTTCACTAAGGTATTCACCTCCTCGATCTGATCGAAGAGTGACTATCCTTAGGTTCAATTCATTCTCGACCTCATTCCTAAACTCCTTGAATTTCCCAAAGGTCTCGGATTTATTCTTCATAAGATAAATATATCCATACCTTGAGAAATCGTCAGTAAAGGTAACGAAGTAAGGATAACCCCCACGCGCATGGACTTTAAAAGGTCCACATACATCGGTATGTATGAGCTCTAAGCAGCGAGTGGCACGAACACCTTGTCCAACAAAAGGTTTGTTCGTCATCTTACCCCCTTAACACATGATTCGCATGTACCATATGATTTAAAATCAAATGGTTCTAAGTAGTCCAACTTCCTTAGTCTTTGAATCCGTGTTTCATTGATATGGCCTAGCCGACAATGCCATAGATAAGATGGATTATTCTTCCTACTTGAAGACGGTTGTTTGTTATATATTTGAAATAAAGGTAGACTACTTTGCAAAATATATAAACCATTCACTAAGCGAGCTTTTCCATCATACTGATCATTTAATGAAAAATAACAAGTATTATTCGCAAATCGAAAGGAAAAACCCATATTGTCTAACAATGGAATGGAAATAATATTTCTGACAATGATGGAATAAAATAAACATTATTAAGTTCTAAACATTGTCCCGAAGGTAAATCTATCTTGCTGCGTCCAACGCGTTTGGCTTCAACTGGGTTGACGTTCCCAACATGCAAGTCGATTTCACCTTGCTTGACTAGCCTGTGATCAATTAGCCCCTGCACATTATTACAAATGTGTGAGCCACATGGTGTATCTAATACCCAACCATTGGAGTCAAAAGTAGTCATGTTCATTTCAATAATAAACATACCTGAGCTAGAAGTCGATGGCTTCTTAGCTTGATCTGCCCTAAGCTTAGGGCAATCCTTCTTCCAATGTCCTTTCTTCTTACAGAAAAGACATTCATCTGTGCGTACCGTTCCGCTTCTATTGAACTTCCTTTTCTGGTTCAGACGCTTAGGCTTATCACTCGAAGTGTTAGCCTTGGCTCCCGACTTTCCCTTACCCTTAGCACCTTTGTTTCTCGGGTTTGGGTTAGACGGTTGCCCAACAAGCATGATTGACTTTTCCTTCTTAGGAAGAGTCTGGTCATATGTCTTCAGCAGATTATGAAGTTCAGGCAGTGTTACATCCTTCGCATTCATCGTGTAATTAATGATGAACTGCGAATACGAACTCGACAATGATTGAAGGACAAAGATCACCATGATCTTGTTCTCTAGCTTAACGCCGGCATCGGCAAGCTTTTCAAAGAGACCAATCATTTTGAGAACATGTTCAGACATGTTCCCTCCTTCATTGAGCTTGCATCTGTGTATCTCTTTGATCAAATCAAATTCAACACTTCTAGTTGTTGTCTTAAAGAGCGACTCAAGATGCTTCAGCATCTCATACGGCAACATGCTTTCATGTTGCCTCTGCAGCTCATTGCTCATTGCCGCCAGCATAATACACTGCGCGGATCTAGCATCCTCAAGATGCTTATCAGACTTTGCCTTGTTGGCTTGATTCCAAACAGCAACCTGATCGGCAGTCTGATTTTCGGGGCACACGGGAATGACCTCGTCCAAGACGTACTCAATCTTTTCGTACCTCAGCACCAAACGTATATTCCTGATCCAATCTAGGAAGTTTGGTCCGGTCAAAATTTACTTCTATAAGACAGCACGGAGCGAGATACTCGCCATTTCTAATTTCCTAAGGAGAAATAATATAGAACGAAAATAATAAATTAACTATTGAAATATTACTTCTAAATACACAGTCAACATAACTAAACAACAAGGTCCTTTAGCTGTTTAGCTCCCACTATTTTCACATATGCTTGCCCCCACAACAAACATACGGGTAATGTCCAACAAGTTACCGTAGTGGCCAAGATCCAAATCCATACTATGCTATACTCCAACGGGGGCTGGTCGCATAGCATAATATGACCGGTAGGACTATCCAATTGCGTCACGCAACTCTTGGTTGTTAAATCTAATTTAACCCGATGCCCTACATATTGTACCTATCGAGGTCGCTAGATATAATATGTAGTAAGTAATAACCATAGGCTTACTCTAATCTGACGATCACTGCGAGTCTGTAAGACGAGGTCGCCAATACAAGAAAACGCAATGAAAGTTCAGAATTAAAGCACCCTATGGAAAGCATCTCAGAAACACATACATATATATGTTTTTGTACTTATATTGGTTGGGGCTTGTCGCTTGAGGGTTGTTATTAGTCATCTACAAACAAATAAGGCGCCGCCTACCCATCATGCATGAGCGGTCTACACGTAATGGATGTCGCCTATCCATTCTAGTTCTAAACGCGGTCAAGCACATAATTGGTGCCTCCTACCCTTACATAAAATATGCGGTCCGACATATAAGAGGGCGCCGCCTACCCTCGCATGCATAGCGGTCGAACGGAAAGTAAAATACTTGGTATTTAAACATGCATTGTCAAACAATAGCATATCGAGCAAACAAAACAAGTAGTAGCCCATGTGGATGCCAAATGACTTCATAAGTTCATTATGAAAATTATAATCCCATACTTATAATCTCTATGAAATAATTGAAAATTTGGACTAGATTGAAAAATCGAAAATTCTATTGACCAAGTAGCCATTTTCGAAAACCCGAAGGACTTAATTGTAATTTTTGAAACCTTGGAGGTGTTAAATCTAAAATTCAAAAGTAGAAGGACTAATTTGCAATAAACAATAAATTGATAAATTACAAATAAGCCCTTTAACTTTATACTAATTAAATTTAACCCCTCTAGTTAAAAACAATTACAATTAAATCATATTTATATTTCAAATATAAAATTCAATCCTCAAAATTTTCAAAATTCGATTTTGGGTCCAACCCGGAAAAATATATATATATTAACATATGGGACGGGACCTATGTTAAATATATATATATAGTCCCGTCCCCTACCGTGCCTACAGCACGCAGGCACGAGCGTCGCGGCTGCAGGTGTATATACGTAATCAATTAACTTGGCTCCGATACCACTGTAAGAAAATATGGTCAGAGTTGCACCTAGGGTACGCAACGGAATTTCAAAAATTTTCTTAACATACAGGTTAATTGATTATGTATATGTCGTTTATATGTAAACACGTCAATTAGAAGACTAACCTTACTTCCAAAGAAACTTCCAAGTCTTCGTAATAATCCTGTGTATCTTCTCCTTCGTCGAAGTCGAAGATATCCACAATACACTGATTATCTGCAAGACAATAAGAGTTAGTTTCCAGCTCCTAGAACCTCAACCTTGGTATCCACGGATGAACAGCCTATCGGAAGAATGCTAGGATATTCTTTGTGTGACCAAGAAGACGGGGCGGCGGTTTTCCTCCGGCAAGGGTGGCGCGCGCGCGTGTGATTGTTCAGAATACTGAAAAATCTCTCTAATGACTTACTTATATAGTAGTCAATAGAAGTCTAAAGCATAAGCAATTAGACTTCATAAAGGAATAAGAATCTAATTCTTATCGCACTAGGAAACCAATTTCAAGTCTAGATTCATTCCCAATCAAATTAAAACTCAATCAGGAAAATCTAACTTATCCCTTGGACTTCTAATAGAGGAAGGAGTCGAACTCCTTCCCCTACACTAGCTCGCGCGCGCGCGCGCCTTCCTAACGGAGATAGGTGGGTCTCGATTTTGGGACCCACTTATAGTTCTAAGGCAATTCAAACTCCAAGTAGATTTTGCCCACGTGCATATGTTAATTCTAAATTAACATATCCTTTCAAATCAAACCTCTATTATATTTCTAAAATATAATCTTTAATTGTATTTACATAAAATACAATTAATTAGCCAATTCAATTAATAATTCCAAATCATTAATTGAACCACTAAATATTATTATTAATTCCAAATCAATTATAATCCATCAATCACAATTAATTCCAAATTAATTGCGATTCCATCTTCAAGGAAATTCTGATAAGCTGAATCACCACATAGTGTGACCCATAGGGCCTCATTGTATTAAACAAGTCCTAGACTAGGCAAAATGGAATTCCTAGACGGTTCCATTTGCAATATTAATACATGAGGACGTTTGAGAGGTTTCTCAAAGCAGACCCTTTCGTTGCGAAGTTTGTTGGGCTCAACGCGGCGATGGTAACGTCCCTTCATCTGACTGAGTCGAGTGCATCTAGGATCGATGATGTGTCTATCCCAATAATACATCCACGGGCGTCTCAGGGAGTTGCTTGGTTACTAAGATATACTTATGACCATCATAATATATCGATGCACTGGCCAGTGACTTTACCAACACAACTATGAAGA
Source organism: Plantago ovata (assembly GCA_028274465.1). Lineage (NCBI taxonomy): Eukaryota > Viridiplantae > Streptophyta > Magnoliopsida > Lamiales > Plantaginaceae > Plantago > Plantago ovata. Next base: position 59,468,122 of record CM051456.1, on the reverse strand, counting down.
CTATGAGCAGTACTCTCCTGTGCTACACATGAGAGATGAATCCTTCACAGAAACACTTATCATCCCCATTTGTATGTAGCCATAATCCTGGATCGTGTCTTAGGTCAACTGCTTATTCAGAGCTGACGGGTCCACCAAGGATATGGGGCAACAAATGTGATGATAAAGTCCTGTAAGTCCAAAGGACGACTTGCATCACTTCGACAACTTACCGGTTCCCATAGACAATTCGGTGTAGAGTATACATCGATGGGATTGTCCGGTGGGTACTTCCATTGTTCGATAATCATTCTTCGAACAACTATGTGCAGTTATGGGAACGTTTCTCGATTGTCCAACAATCCGTTCCGTGGCCGTGGGATCGGCTCACACTTGCTCCAACAAGTATAACCTCCACGCATACTAGTCTCATCTGGTTCATTCAGACCCCTACATCCGAGATGAACCTCGACTAGGGAGAGTTTGGGATAGATGATAACTCACATAGCTCCCACTATCTGTGTGATCGGTCATCTACCTGAGGGGACATGTTTAATATCAATACAGACAGAAATAGAGATATGACATGCTGTATGCCTGGTGTAATATAAATATGAAAGCGATACTCAATAGTAAAACAACAAACATATATTATATTACGTTGACATGTGTAATAGTACATATATGTCCTCTATAAGGGCTGCATGCCCTTAATAAGGACTGTCTCTAGGACATATACACTGTCAGTTAGTAGTCCTTAGACTTGAGGCCAATACTACATCATATGTTGAATAATGTACTTTGACCATGCGCAACGCTTGCACTCTTCAAGTAGGGTAGATACGGCATGCGTTGGGTATATTAGGAAGCATATGGTGTGAGTGATTGGGCCAAGATAGGATTTCTTCCTCCGTAATAGATATAAGGAGAAAATACTCACTTCTCATATTTAGTGCGATCACAAAACCGGTGGCCACTGTATGTGAATATGTAAAAATGGTATTTGGACATAATTCATAGATCGACTAATAAGATTGAGAGACAATGAATGAAGTTATTAGAATAGACACATAACCATATTCTAGACTCGTTCGAGTATTCGTGAATGATGAAGTTATTAGAATAGACACATAACCACATTCTAGACTCATTCGAGTATTCGTGAATGAAGGGACCGTATCATCAAAGTACCTTACGCTACAGGTGGTTTTTCCTCACAAACGTTCCTTGCATATTAATATTGTCTGATATATTGTCTAGGAATTTATTATGACCTTAATTGGATTGTTACTTAATATGCAAGGCCCTATGGGTCACACTTCAAGTTGGTGTTTCTACAAACGACCTATGTATATTGGATTAAATATTAATTAAATTAATATTAAATTATTATAAATATATAATGGAATTATTATTAATTAGATTAATATTAATTTATTATATGCGAAATATATTTTAGAAATATAATTAATTGATTTAAATTGGATTTAATTAATTAATTAAAGACTTGTGCATTTGGGCGGAATTTGGGATGAAGCCCAGAGGAGAGAGAGATGGATTAAACAGCTCGACCGGTGATGGATTAAACAGCTAGGCCGACCGGCCCAGCTGACTACACAGTCATGCAAGCGCCAGACGCGTGAAGTACTGGCGCGTGCAGAGCACGCGCCAGAACAGTACGAATGGGACAACTTTCAGCTGTGCCACGTGGCTCTCTCCCTCTCTCCTTTATTTCCTCTCTCTTCCTTTATTTATCTTTGACTGATATATATCTGATGATTTATCTGTTTGTTGGTTAGTTGATGACTTTTGAAGTCTCCTAGTCAATTAGATTTACTTGGTAAAAATGATACGTGATTTTCTGAACCAACTTACTGACTAAATCTGAAAGAAACAAAAATCAGTTTTCATTCATATCATACATAGAAAATATTCTCTGATAGTCAGAAACTCATTTTCTCTCTAGAAGCTCAAAATATACAGAAGAACCTCCTTGCGTTCTTTGTAGAAAACACTGCCCGTGGATACCGAGGTCGAAGGAAACAATCAAGCCTGTTGATGAGCCATCTTGGAGATTCCATTGAAGGAGATTTCTTTGAAGAAGAGGAAGAGATCCAGTTACCAGACGAAGAAATTGCAAGGCTCTGTCTGGAGATTGACGAACATATAGGTGGTGAATTTGCATCTCTGCTGGAAGACACGTAAGTAATCTTCTTCTGTCAATAATAAACGTGATATAGTCATATCAGTTTAGTGAGAAATAAAAAATTTTAAACTTCCGCTGCTTAGCCTTTGAGGCAAATTTTCTCACATTTACTAACACTATGAACCCCGACGATCTCGAACAATGAGTTCTGACCACAGGAGTAGCAAAGATAATAAGGATCGTCGGTCTCCATCGAAGCATCCTCGCAATCAGCGGGAAAGTCAACCTCGCCAAGTTGCTGTTGATACTGGACATTTATCTAGAAGGAATTGCAACTTTTGTGGAGGAACGAATCACGAGAAAAGAAACTGCTGGAAGAAGAAGGGTTGGTGTTTGGCTTGTGGCAGCAGGGATCATAAGGTGAACGATTGTCCGAGACGTCACTCTCTGGCCGAAGAAGGAAGATCTAGAGTCTCGAGTTCTAAGAATCAAGGAAGTGGTACTAAAGCCAACACGAGAGTCTAGAATATGTTTGCACGTGACCCTTCCTCGGAAAATGTAGCAAAATGTACGCTTCATTAAGTCAAATTTCTTCTAAGACTTTGGTTACTGCTCTGCTGCTTTTCGTTTATTCGGTTAGATACACTTAAAGTATAGTTATCGACGGCTTATTGAAGACTTGTTGCTTTGAATCATTTGGTTGAAGAAGTAAGCTTGGACTTTTAGTGCTAGTTACGACCTCCGCTAACTTTTTGACTTGCGAGTCTGATCGTCTCATCCGGTGTTTGAAGTGCGAAGACTTTCGATTTTCCGTTCTACGTTCCTTATTTCCGCGATAGATAAGTTTCAAGGACGAAACTTCTTTTAAGGGTGGTGGAGTGTAACATCCCGTTTTTTATAATTATTTAATTTATTAATTAATTACCTGAATAATTTAATTATTTGGTAATTTAATTCATTGTCATTACCGCGTTATCGAATTTGAACTACAAGACTTTATTATTAGTGGATCGTTTGCATCTCGATTTTGGGCTAAGAGATTTCCAGCTTTGCAAGACTTATCTAAGCCCAATTGGTCTTGGCCCATTCGTGACCCATGTCTCAAGACTGGCCCATCTCTTTAATTAACCCTAACCCTAGTCAATCACCACTACTCCCCACTCCTCATTTGCACGCCACCATTGAAAGAAACATAGAAACAAAGCTACTTCTTCTCCTTTTCTCTCATCATCAGCATAATCAAATCTTCATCCATTATCATCACCTTCACAGTTCCTCAACATCCCAACACCACCATCGGATTATCATCATCATCGACCTCAACATCATCATCGACACAATAGAACCACCACCCGCCGCCTCTGCTTCCCCTTAACGCCACCATCATTTCATCATTATCATCATCAAACAGTCATCATCGTCATTCAAGCTCATCATCGTCCTCTGCCCGTGGCCTCCGCCCAAGCTGACGGGTCTATTCTGCTCCGATTCGCGGTCCGCGTCACCACCATTATTCCGATCCAGCTGCGCCGATCCGTCCGTACCTCAACTATTACTATTCGTGCTCTGTTTTGCATCTCTGTTCCGTGTTGATTCTGTATTCCCGGTAAGCACTCCGCCTCGTGTCCTCCTTAACTCTTCTTCATTTTCGACATCATTTCGTCATCCCCATTGATTCTGACTCGTGATTTGGGGTTAAATCCCGCGTTTTATTGTTTGATTTGTTAACAGATTCGATCTCGTAATTTCATCCCAAAAGGTAAATTACTCTACTCTGTTTTACTTTCGTACTATTCTGTTTGGACAGTTTTTCCCTTACAAAGTTCCGAACTTGACTATTTTACCCCTGGTTCGATTCTACTAGCCGACCATTTTGACCTTACGTAATCTGGGCTAATCTGGACTTGACCTTTATGCCCTCTCATATTGATATGGACTGTTAGTGTAGTTTAATTCGACTTGAATCTGATTTGACGGTTTTACCCTTTTGTATTGTTGGGACTGAGGTTAGTGAATTGTAAAACCCGACCTTGCACTGTTTGAAGTGAACTCTAATATTCTGGACCTTCTGTACTGCTTTGTATGTTGTTGACAATTAAATGACTAAGCTGCAATTAGTATTCTAGGGGCTTTTTCGTAATTTTAGATTCTGGTGGGAGTCGTTTTGAATTTCTAAAACTACTTAGAGGACTGTTTTGATTTCTGAAAGACTTTTGCAATTTCTAAAATTACTTCTGAAATTTAAATGTATTTTCGGAAGTTAACAGGTTATTAATTTCTTTCCACAACCTATTAAATGAATTCTTACTAGCCTAGTATTTACCAGGACTGTGCATGGGGCGGATCGGATCAAATCCGATCCGAACTTCGGATTGATCCGATCCGAAAATGCAGATTTTTCCCAATTCGATATCCGATCCGAAATTTCGGATCCGGTTCGGTTTGATCCGAAAATAATCGGATCGGATTCGGATTAATCCGTTTAATCCGAAATTTAGTTGTTCACATTAATTTGTAAATAAATATAAACAAAACTAAAATTGAAGGTAAAAAAAAATCTCAACTCAAGAATGAGGCAAACAAGATATAAGCCACAAACAGATCTTGTCATATTGCTTTTGCTTTTGCTTTCTACCTCTGTTTTCTTTGATTGCTCTCAAGGATAATACTCCTTTCGATTCGCATAAATCCTAATTCAAGAATGAGGCAGAGATCTGGGTACTCTAAACAGAACTAATTAATTACTAGCTACAGATCTGGGTACTCTCATCGATCTCGGATCTTCAGATCTTGACATCTTGCTTTAGCTTTCTGCCTCTGTTCTTTTCGTTGATAGCTCTCAAGGATAATAATCCTCTCGATCGCGCAAGCTATGGGTTATATGATAAAAGAAATTGAAGGTAGGAAGGATTATTTGAAGGCATAAATGAAGAAGGAAGGATAAATGAAGTCATGGTCTCACGATGAAGAAGGCACAAGGTTGGCTAGAGAGAAAGAAACCAAGAAACAGGAAGGGGGCGGAAATGGGGATTTAGTTTTAGGTTATTAGGTTTTAGTATATATATAGTGGGTATAATTTATTTATTAAAAAAATATATATTTTTTGGATCGGATCGGATTAATCCGATAATCGGCGGATTTTAATCCGATCCGATCCGCAAATTCGGATTACAGAAAGTGGCGAACCGTAATCCGATCCGAAAATTCGGTTCGGATCGGTTTGGGCTCGGATCGTCGGATTTTCGGATTGGATTTTCGGTTTCGGATTTTATGCACACCCCTAGTATTTACTGCTAAGACCACCAGCATTGGTGCCATGCCATGCCATGGCACCATGCACTATTTTGTCTTCATGCTGCGGCATCGTGGCTTGTTTCTGCATTGGTGGCCACGATGCCGCGGCATGATGGTTTTTTTTTTTTTTTTAATTTTTTTTTTTGATAATTATATTATGATAAGATGAACTAAAATTAAAACAAAATATATTTAATAGTTTATTTGAAATAACTTAAATCAAATTTAAACACATAACACAGAATCATACTCATTATAGAACGAGTTCACATCAAATTTAAAACACAAAATCTAACGAATTGAGATGCAACAACCACACAACACACAAACATAAAATGCATGAAACTTAAAACAAATAAGACACACGATTGATGAAGCTCGCACAATCAATCACTAACACCTCCCGATATGTTCCATGAGGTCTGAAGTTAGTCGTTCATGCGTGTTGATGCTATGCATCTGTCGGTTAATATTCATGTACTCATTCAGAGAGTTTATTGTTGATGTCGTCCTTCGAATATGAATTCCACGATCGAAATCCTCAACGTAAGACCTTGTGTCGTCCTCAAACTCTTTCCTCAGGCTTTCCATTTCACTTTCATAGTTTTTGTATGTGTGGCGTTCATCCTCAACTATCATATTGTGGAGTGTGATGCAGCAATCCATGATCTTACGGAGTGTGGACTTGTTGTGAGCAAGAGCCGGGTTTCGTATTATTGCGAACCGTGCTTGCATAACTCCAAAAGCCCGTTCCACATCCTTATGGCAATACTCCTGGAGCTGAGAGAACTTTGATTCTTTATGAGTTATGGGATTGGGGATGGCACTCACAAACGTAGCCCATGCTGGATAGATACCGTCAGTTAGGTAGTACGTCATGCTGTATTGATGGCCATTCACCTTAAATTCCACAGGAGGTGCAGTGCCGTTGAGAAGATCCTCGAACACTGGTGAACGCTGCACGATTGATAAGTCATTGAATTTTCCGGAAACTCCAAAGAATGAATGCCATATCCAAGTGTCTTGGGATGCCACAGCTTCTAACACAAGGGTAGGACTTCCACATTTCCCTTGGAATTGACCGTGCCACGCCGTCGGACAATTCTTCCAAATCCAATGCATACAGTCGATACTCCCAATCATGCCCGGAAATCCTCTTGCCTTGTTGATTGCTATAAGTCGCCGTAAGTCATCTTCATTGGCCCTCCTCATGTAGGTTGCGCCAAACTCTGCAACCACAGCGTCACAAAAATGCGAGAGACATTTCAAAGCCGTACTTTCACCAAGGCGACAATACTCATCAACCGAGTCAGCACAACACCCATAAGCTAGCATTCGAATGGCTGCGGTACATTTTTGGAGTGTGGATAACCCCTGACGGCCAGCAGCATCTAGCTTGCAGACAAAGTAATCATCTTGATGCACAACACCAGCAACTACTCGTTCAAACAAGGCCCTACGCATTCTGTATCTGCGTCGGAACTTATCTGCATAAGGAGCGACCTGACCAAAGTAATCACGCTCGAGTAGCACGACACGTGAAACTCTTTCCCTGTCAATATATTTTCGCTTCTTCTTTGAAGTGTTTTTTGGTTGTTCTTGTTGTTGATGTTGTTGGATGGAGTGCATCATATGGGGTATGTTGTTCATTATGAACTTTTGAGCTTGTTTGAAGGTATTCGAGGAAGAGGCGGAGGAAGAATATGCAAAATTCAAACTTTCATCAGACGATGACGAGCTTGATGATGAAGAGCTTGATGACATGATTCTTTTAAACTTAAGAAGTGGATGAAGGGTTGGTGTATCTAAATTAAGTTCCAGAGTTGCATTATATAGACATGGATGAGACACATTGCATCGGATATGATAAGATATTTGAAGATAAGATTTTTGGAGATAAGATTTCAAAAGATAAGATAACATGCTTAGTCATGGCTGAGTCAGATTGCATAGGATGCCTCAAGTAGTGTTATGATTCCTGACGAATTCAAATTCATGATATCTGACAAAGTAAAGTTCTGATTCCTGACAAAGCAAATTAAAAAGTTGTTTGACTAAAAGTAAACTTTTGATTCCTGACAAATTCAAATTCAAAGCAAATTCATTTCATTACAACGGATACATGGGAAATGAAAATACAAACAAGTCACACTTACGAATGTAAAATAACACAATGCGAAAATTAAAGTACAAACAAGCCACACTTAAACGCCTAAACAAACACACTTAAACACTTAACAAACACACTTAAACAACTTTCACCATTCAATTGTTCGGAAACAATTCGGCTCTGAGTGCATCTGCCACTGCTCTCTGCTCGGCATTCAAATTATCGTAGTGAGGCAACAGATCCATCAAAAATTTCATCCGCTCATTCCTCAACTTCTCCTCTTTCAAGTACTGGTCCTTCAGTTTCCTGGCCTCCCTCTTTTCCTCCTTCTCCCTTTCAAAGGCGAGCCTGCTGTTATGAGCTTCCTTGTCCCACTCAATCCTCTGTCTTTCATACTCAAGAGATTGGGGATAATTACCATTGAATTGCACCCATCCCTCACCTATCGTCTCCATTGCGGAGTTGCAAGAACTTCCACCTTGTGCCATCTTTTTCGCCTTGTCCCGACCCATAGGGCGTTTCGGACTCGAGACATTGTCATCAACTAAGTGGTATCGCTTCGTCCCACTACTGCCACCTCCCGTTGACTCCATTCGTTCATCCCCATCTACATCAACATCAACAGTGACATTGTTTGGATCTTGCTTCTTCTTCAAGTGAGTCTCCCAATTCAAGTACATTTCATACATCGGGTACGACTTCACAACATCCCACTGTTTAAACAGATGAAAACCAGAGCTGTACAGTGTGTTTTCCTTGTGAAATTCCTGAGCCGTGTTGATCACATCGTCGTTGTTGAATCCACTACGCTGGCCAACTGCACTCACAGCCCTCTCATAACAGCCAAGCCAATTATTAATTTCCTTCTTCATACGGTCGACTCTTTTGCGCATTGAATCTGGAGTGCGGTGGATAAGTCCGGCGTGCAACCCGTCCGCCCTAGCCTCCTCATACATTTCATGAACCTTTTTGAATAAAGTAGCATACCTCTGGTTCGTACCGATGATAGGATCTGAGCAAACATCCATATAGCAACGAAGGAGAACCAAATCTTCCTTCTCGGTCCATTGCACGTTCCGTGGTGTCGCCTTGGCGTTTGTCGCATCAGCAGTGGCGGCCTCCTTCCCTTTTCGGCTACGACCCGTTGGCTTTGACTGATTTTGGGGCTGAGTCTCTGCAACGAACTCAGGAGTTTGGGAGAACATTTCCGGTATCTGAGACTGAGGAGATGGGAAATTTTGGGTGTTTGGCTCTTCGGTCTCATTTTGAAACAAAGGGAGAACGACATTCGGTGAGGTAGGGTTCAACAACGGTTTGCGAAGTTGGCTCATGAGCTCTGCGTACAACTCTTTCTCATATTCCTTCATATATGCAAGAGTTTCACGAGTGTAAAGCTGACCGTTGTACTCCATCTCACCGGACAAAAAAATGGAGGGTTAAGGGGGGTTTTGATGTTAAGAGTGTATTTTGAGTTTAATTAAGAGAGAAATGGGAGTTGGAGATGGGGTGCTCCAAACATAGCCGAGATTGGTCTCTATTTATAGATCTCGAAAAAATAGAGCTGTTGGTGATTTTTATTTATTTTTTGCATTTTTATTTTTCGAGTTATAGCCGTTTTTGTCCGTTGGAGTATAAAAGCAAATAAAGAAAAAAAAAAAAAAAAGGGACCAGTGAGGGGCTGCCAAGTGGCAGCCCCTCACTAAAACGGCTTTCTTCTTCACCGCGGCGTGAGACGCCGCGGTGAAGAGAAAGCGCAGACGCCGGCATGGATGCCGCGGCGTTCATCCATCAATGCGGGCCTACGCCGCGGCATCGGGACGCCGGCTTCCCATGTCGAGCTCATTCCGGCACCAATGCAGCCCGTCTAACTTGTTCAACCCTAAGGTCATGCTCATGAGTTTGAACCCCACCTTCGCCATCCTTTCTTTGACCTTTTAACTTTTACAGTTTGGACTTTCCTTTCGAATCCTAGATAGTAACTAGTCGTTTTCTATATAGGTGATCTGTCCGTTATTCCGTAATTCGTTGTTCTTTCCGTGGTTCTTGCTCGCACTATTTAAGGTGAGTGTTACTGTCTGTTTTCTAAAACTACAATGAAGTTATGTGTTAATTGCTTACTATGTTACTGTACTTATTGTTTGTTCCTATTTTACATGTATATCTACAACATGTTACTTTCATAAGTATAATCGCACGTTTGAAATGCTATGCATGATTGTCTTAATTCACTGAACTTTCTGAATTGATTATTGCACTGTATTATTACATGCTATTGTTTGTTGTCTACTGACTCTTCAACTGACTACTGCTTTCTTAACTGTCCATTGTTATTTTTTAAAACCTTCTCGGTCTCCGAGTACTGTTTAGTATTAACTGTTTGACCGGTCGATTAGGTTGATGATTAGGTAGACTTGGGTAGTGTTGACTATCAGGTTTATTTATGAGTCACCTAGTCTAATCCATTAAGACGCGAGGCAGAAGAAGCTGAGGTCTATTTGGGTCGTAGGAGTTTTCCTGAACGTACGCAGGACACTGTACTGGCTAGAATTGAATTCCTTCTAGAGGGGGTGATAAGGGCTATTGGGAGTATGAGCAATAAGGCGGGATGCACCAACTGTTACTGCATTGTTTTCAAAAGAACTAGATTACTGTTTCTGACTTCTTAACTGATTGATTTGCTTGTTTACTTAATTGATTGTGTATTGTCCATTTGTTACTGTTGTCTGAATCTACTGCTTGTAATTTGCCTTTATGTCCTTAAACTGAAATCTTTTCTATAAAAATGCATGAAATCACCTGTTGGTCCCTTTAAACAACAAGAAAAGACTAGAGGGGGGGGGGGTGAATAGTCTTTTCAAACTTTCGTCATTTAAAACTTTCTCAGCAAGTGCTTATTACTTTTCAGTAATGAGTTTGCTGATACTTAACTTTCTCAACAAGCGCAAGTGCTTATTACTTTTCAGTAATGAGTTTGCTGATACTTAACTTTCTCAGCAAGTGCTTATTACTTTTCAGTAATGAGTTTCTCTAACTGAAAGGGTGTATTTTCAGTTAGAGAGGTTTGGGGTGAGAAAACTTAATTATAACTTATTCAGTTACATCAAGTAATCTAAGAAACAAAACTTTGAATACTTTGCAGTAAACAAGTTTGATTGTTTCTGGTGTCAAGACTTGTTCTTGTTCGAAAGAAAGAAAGAACATTTAACTAATTTCTTAGTCGTGCAATTCTACTTCTTCACAAGTAGCTTTTTCAAGCTTTAAGTCTTGGAACGGATCAATGGCAGTAGAGAGTATTGAAGGGTTTGTGAGTTTAAGCACAAGTGAGAGTATGATCACGTTGTTGACACACTTCAACTCTTTGCCGGATGACCTCTATTTATAGTGAAAATAAGGAGCCGTTTGAATTTCAAATTCTAAGGCTTTTGTTCCTTAAAATGTCACTATCTTGCTTTTGTACTTTCAGCAGCGTCCTTGTTTGTCTTCTAGTCTTCATGTCCTTCGCGTGCATGCTTTGCATTTAATGCTCATTTGAATAGAATTCAAACAGTAACATTGGAGCGCAAATGTAAGTACTTTCAACAAGAGGTCACATATGTTCCATCAGCAAGTGGTCAGTCTCAGTTTCAGCAAGCACAACCTACTCTGTCTTTCAGATTTTCACTTATGCAATGCTGTTGCTGAAGTTTCCACTTTCTGAGCAACATGTGTCTTTGTAGATACCAGTCTTCAGATATCTTCTAGTCTTCAGATCTTCAAAATCTTCAAGTCTTCAGATCTTCAAAATCTTCAAGATTCTGAGCGTATCTAAATGCTTCAATAGTTTGTTTGTAAAAACAAAGTACATCATCAGCAAACGCTTCAATAGGTTGTATTTCTTTTCAGAAAACAAGATACATCATAAGCTTTAAAACCAACCTATCTAGCACCTATTCTAAGTCTTCAGCAAACGTTCCTCTTTTACAATGTCCTTAAAATTCTAAACTCCTATGGACCTTAAGAGTACTAGTTACTGGACTTTCCTTAATTTAGCATGGTTAATTGTTCATCAAAATTACAAGTTTCCTAAAAAATTTCCCCCTTTTTGATGTTAGCAATCCATGGCTAAATTAATTGTTACCCTTTTAGAGGTTTCTAATGTTGAATAAATCAGTTGATTAATGCAAGCATACTTGAATAATTAAACAATAAGAATAAGTAAATTGCATAATCAAAAACCAATAAGAGTCAAAAGCTTCATTGCTGATAGTTATCTTTCAGAAGTTTACAAGAAGTAGCAGAGATAACTTAAACAGAATCAGCAAACAAAACTTTAACAAAAACTAATACAGAGAATTAAGCTCTTCCAGAAGATTTTCTCAAAATCTCTCTTACACTCTTCTCAGCAAGTGCAGTAAATTCAACATAGTCCTTTTCGTAGTTTTCCAGAAGCCTACGGACTTGTAGTTGAAGAATTCTTGCATGTTTGCAGGCACTATGATGATGCTTTTCAGCATTCATTTCCATGTAGTGAGTTACCCACAAATACATGCCCCAAATTGCTGGCATGGAGAAGCTGTGTATCTGAAATGCTTTTAGGATGAATCTTTCTTAGCCAGAGAAGGTCTTCTTCTTGATCCTTAGCAGTGAGATAGAAATACTCATAAGGAATCAATCCAAGTCTCTTCTTTGTTTTCTTGGTTACTGGGTCAGAGTAATAAGCAATGCCAGGTGGTTTATCAAATTTGGTTCTTGTCTATAAGTCTTACCAATGGCAGTTCTTCTTACTGAGACCTCAAGATTCAACCATTTCCCAGCAACGTTTCTTGGGAGGGATTCTTCCCTTTGTTTTCTTTGTACCTTGAGTTCAATCCATGTGAACATTTGGTTCAATATGGCTGTAGGAAAGAATTCATTCACCAACAAATCTTCCAGCTTTAAGATCCAGCAACCATGAATGTTTCTGATCACATTCTGAGTGGTTTCATCATTGCTGGTCTTTGTATACTCAATGCCGGAGCCAATAGCAATGCTGGCCAGCCTCTTTTCTTCCTGTCTTTGCCTTCTTCTTCTTGATTTAGCATTGTCTTGATCTCTTGCTGAAGAGTCAGACGAGAAATGCTTTGAATGGCCAGACGGAGTCAAGGCTGTTAAAGGTCTAGCTCTTATGGCTTGAGCTATTGTCTGATTGTCATCATCTTCATTCAGATTTTGATGACTTTCAGTATGGCAAAAATCTTGAGTTTCAGCAGCAGTTTTTCTCTTTTTGGTACTTGCTGAATTTAACTCAGATTCTGCTTGCCTTTTAGAATTTTGTTCTTTTTCAGCAAGCGGTTCTATGGGCAGTGGCTCATCAACAGTAGGAGGGGTTTGGTTTCTTTTCTGGTATTTTTCTTTTCCCCCTTAGACATGGATTGCAACATCGGAGTGATGGGCAGAGAATAGAACTCATTGCAATTTTCAGCAAGAGTGCTTAAGCTGTTATACTTCATGATGTTTGTTGCTGATCAGAAGTCATTTTTGACAACTCTTTTTGAATACTCACCATGTTCTCTTCATGTCTTTTCTCTGTTGCGGCCTTATCATCCATGAAAGTATGAGCCTTCACTAGAGCGGTCTTTGCGAGCATGAGTGCTTGACTTACATCTTCTTCATAGCTTTTGTGATAAACACTGATGTCTTTCTGAGCTATCGTAAGAGTAGAAGTGCGTCTCAACACTGTAGCCAATATTTTTCCAATATCAAGCGGGCTCTCAGCAAGCAATGCCTCATCTTCTGCTTTGCAGGCTTCATGGACTTTCTTCAGTGCCAAAATTCTAGGAGTAAACTCCTCAACTCTTGGGAACGACACTAGGTTTGGGGTCAAGGAATGAACTTTCAGTTCTGAAGCAAACTGATCATCCTTCATCAGCAATTCTCCTCTTAGACCATCGTCTATATCATTTATGTAATCAGGAGGAGGAATTTGAACCACTTTTGGGTCTCTTTTGGATTGTTCATCCTCATTTGCTGATAAGTCATCGTCATCCTCAGATTCATCAAGGTCAGCAACCTTGGAACCTAAGTCAGCAACTTCATTTCCTTTTGGCTGAGTGGTTGCTGATGGCAACACTTCAGACTCAACAACTGGAGTTTCACCAGTAGTTAGTGTTAATTGAGTAGTTGTTGAGGGCAACGTTTGAGACTCAATGACTGTAGTTTCGCCAGTAGTTAGTTTTAATTGAGTTTGAGACTCAATTACTGGAGTTTCGCCAGTAGTAAATGGAAGGGAGGGGACTTCCTTTGGTCTTACTCCTGAAGATTCACCAATTTCTAGATCCTGCGTATGTCTTGCATGGATCAAAAGACTGTTCTGTAGAGCGCGTTGGTAATCTTCATCCAATTCATCATCATCATCAAGGTTTGCATCAGTGACCTTGGCATCAGAAATTTGGCTCTTGCCATTTTTCAAGGCAGCCCTTTTTCTGGCATATTCTTCTTCAGTATCAGCACCTTGTACAGGTGCTTGATTTTCAGCAGCATGAGCAGGTTGAGATTCATGCTGAGGTTGTGGTTGTTCAGCTTGCTGATTGTCTTGTTGAGTATTTTCAGCAACTGTCAATTTCAAACCACCAGCATCAGGACTTGGACCTTGATTGTCATCATCATCGTCTTTCTTGTCCTTTGAATCTTTCCATTCATCATCACTGGGATTGGTGGGAATATTTTCATCTTCTTCCTCTTCATCATCATCGGTCAGAATTACTAGCTCGAGATGCTTGTACAAAGCAACACTCGTTACTTCCTCTTCCTCATTTATTTTGTGGGGATCAGCCACCACGGGTACAAAGAAACCCTTGAGCATCACAGCTTGTTCAGCTGGAGAGGCACTCTTGAATTTTGCCTTCATATTCTCTCTGATTTGAGCAATCAGATTTGAACTCATTTGCTGAGAATATGACATTTCTTTGAGAAGTATGGAGTGAACGAATGTCTCGAGCTTCAGCAGAGAAGATCTCTTTTTCTCGTTTGAAAGATGAAGATGGAGATCAGAGAAATCCATTCGCCTGTATCTTTGCCAGTTGCTGACGGACTTAGCAACTCTTGACAAAGTGGTTCTTTTGAAATTCAAGTACAGTTCCTCAGAACTTACTTGTTGATCTTCAGTGATGAGCACCACTTCAGTGGTCTCCTTTAGAGCCTGAAAAAGAACGATATTTAGATCAGGATTGGTTTGGATAATTGCTTTAGAGTTCAAAGCTGAAACATGAATTACCTGCTGAGATTCAGCAAGCTCATGTTGTACAATTTCCATTCCTTGAGGAGCTTGAGTAGCATCCTCCATTTGTTCATCCTGAAATAAATTTGAGTTAGATACAAGTACTAAGCTGTCAAACTTAGTTTTATTACCAAAAACATTAACTACCTGCTGAGCAGGGAGTGTTGATTCTGGTGCAAATGCTTCAGCAACCATTTGACTTGCATCTTGAGAAGTCTGTAGAGATAATATAATATTAGCAAAAGAATAAGTTTCAGAATTTGAAGTTTTACTGATGGTTGAATTATCTACCTGCTGAAGAAGGACAGGTTGTGGCTCAGTCCTTTCAGCATTAACAGTTTCTTCATCTTCTTGGACTATTTCTTCAGCAGACTTTTTGTCTTGCTCTGTTTGAGAAAGCTGCGCGGTTTCAGCAATCTCCCTTGTCTCTGAAATGACAAGTTGAGCAGAAGCATCTTGACCTTTAAGCTCACTGCTTGTCATGAAGACATCAATGGATTTGTTGGATGATTCTTCAGTCTCCAACTCCATTTGTTGGCTTATAGCTTCCAGTACAAGCTGGACTTTGTCAATTGATGTCTTTGGTGAACTTGGGCCAGTATTCTCAGCATCACGAGATGCGTCGTTGAATAGTGCTTCTTGAGTTTCAGCAACTTCTAGAACTTGAACCATTGCTGTCTCAGCAACTGGTTCTTCAGCAACCGGGGTTTCAGCAACTTGATTAGTTGCTTGTTCAGCAATCATCTTTTCAGCAGCATCAGCAAGTGCCGCCTTTTGCAGATCAGCAGCAATATCACTTGCTGGTTCCATAGTTGGATCATCTAGATTATCTACAATGTAGATATCTGGGACTTGGGCAGGAATTTCATTTCCACTGCCTTGTGGTCTGTTCTCAGTAGAAGGATCAACGTTGAGTCGATCATTGAAGGCTTCTGCAAACACTTCAATGTTGCTGACATAGGCTTCAGTAACTACCTTGTCAACATCTACTGGCAATTGCGTTTCAGCAATTGTCTGGGAATTGTCTGAGAGGTCATGGACAATAGGAACTGACTTGCGAGCCAGTGTTTTCTTCCTTGTGTTGCCTGTCATTTTCCTCTTTGGTACAGGATTTGCTGATGACGCTGCAGTCTGAGTGTCATCATCAGCTTTCCTCTTTTTCTTGTTAGATTTCTTCAGTTTCCCAGCAAATACGTCAGTAGTTGCATTTTCAGCAACGGCTGGTGTACACGTACCTTGTTGATCATCTACAGCAGTTTCATTTTTGTCACCACCATCTACAACAGTTTCATCTCTAAGTTGCTGAGTGGTGACATCTGCAGCTGTTGTATACCTTTCTTGCTGGCTTGTGCTGACAACATTTGCAGCTGTTGTCTTCTTTGATTTTTCTAGTTTCTTGCCAGCAGTCTTAGGTACATTCTGCTTGTAGAAGGATCTTCCCACATTGCATACAGATTTCTTGATTGACAATGGGTTTCTCAGCTGAATCCTGAAATGTTCAAGGATGTAGCATATCTTTATTCCATACATAAATGGAAAGGAAGGTGAGACCTTGTTGTCTTCTACCTTTACCTTGAACTTAGTAACACAATCAACAAGCCTATTGAAAATGTACTTAGCCCAGTTAAGTTCCGTTTATTTTCATGGATATGCATCAATAGCGACCATCTTCTCAGGCCTACTTGGTCTATTCCTCCGACTTGGGAGTCCAAAACTTTTATCAGTAGCAGAGCTACTAGACCAAGTGAATGGCGGAGATGCTTCCTCTTAACGTGCTTTGTCCAAGTCACGGGAGCAATCTCTCCTTTCTTCATTTTCTCATTTCTGACGTCACTGTAGAAAGCTTCGATTTCTTCGTCAGTGGCAGTGACGTCATCTTCAGTTCCAGTGGTTGGAATCTGAAATATTTCCGCTAAATCAGTCCATTTCAGGACGATTTGCGTGTTCTGAACTGTAGTAAAGATCAGTTTTTGAGTGACTCCTTTACTATCAGTAAGGGACTGGATTTCTGCATTATTGTAGAATTCCATTGTGTCTATCATGCTTACTTTCTTAGTGCGAGTAGATATAAAGTTCATGAGGCCTTGCTGCTTGATAAACTCAAGCGCCTCTTCATTCTCGTCATCGAGTTCTTGTTCATAGAAGTACCTAATGTACTTCTCCTTTGCAAATCCACCCCATTGCATCAACATCTCACACTTTGCAGTGTCAAGATATGACGGAGGCATAGGTTTTTCCGATATCCTATCGTTTTTCAACACAACTTTCGTTGTGTTTGTTGCCGGAGTAGTCACCGGAGCAGTGCGTGTCTCAGCACTGTCAACCTTAGATGACTTTGAGGATTTAGAGGACTGTCTCTTTGGTGCCATTTCTTTTATAGAGAAGAAAGTGTACGAAAAAGATAGGTTGCTTTTGACCGGAGGTACAGTAGATTCAGGCTAAAATTTGCAGAGAAAGGAAATGTGAGTTAAAGAATTTTAGGAAATGTGAGTTAAAGAATTTTGTCATTTCTCTAACTCCTTCTTTATATAGTGTCTCTGATGTGTGAGAAACTCAATCGATTTGAGCTCTCAGCAAGGGTAAAATAGAGAAACACAGGCGTTAGTGGAGCCTTTGCATTGAATGCGTAGTGGCCCACTAACTTGAAACCGTCAGAGCACTCTCTCTCTTTGTTTTATTAACCGTTAGATTAATAACTCCTTTTAATCAATGGCCACGATTGTATTTCATGTCATGATTATTACGAGTTTATCTGTGCCCGATTAACGTCACAAATTGATTTTACCGAGTTTAAGGGATTAGATTGTTTGCTGAAATAGACAAGAATCTTTTCAGCGAGTTTGCATTAATAGCCTAGATACTTGCTGAAAGTTCCCCCTTACTTAGATATCTCATATTTTCTTAAGTTTAAAAGATATTTCCAATTTCCCGTATCAGTAAATTCTTTGTACTTGAGATATCTTTTGATAAAATCTGAGAAATGAGTTTTGCTCTTTTCTGAGTTCCCATTTCAGAATATTCCCTTGATATTTGAATACATGTTTCAGTATCTTTGATTGTCTGAATGCCTGTTTCAGCAATCCTTAAGGTTTTTCTCTTACTGAGTGACTGTCTCAGCAAGTGATCAAGTTTCCTAACAAATACCCGTTTTGAAGGAATACTTGCTGAATGCCTGTTTCAGCAAACATGTAGTGACTTATCATTCTTAGAAGAAATTAGTAGACGGATCTTTAAATAAGATACTTTGGCTTGCTGAATACCTGTTTCAGCATTCTGCCAATGTATCCTTTATTGAGGAGTTCATCAATCCAGGTTATACCTTAGCATTCGAACCTATTATCTGGTAGGGGCTTGTAAAGATAATCAGCAATCTGATCATCAGTGCCTACTTTCAAACCTCATATCTC
>CM051456.1:59356935-59449852 GCA_028274465.1 Plantago ovata | reverse complement strand
TTTGGTTGAAATGCTCTTAGGTATACTCTGACCATTTTAATACGAACACTTGCAACCAAATACTCTTAGATGAGGTGATGTTAGGAGGCTCTTCCAAACAACAATTCAATAGGAGTTGTTTTGTTAAGTGGTATATCCAATAGTAATCAAACATCTATCTAGTATATATTAAAGCAGCGCGGTTAGTTACATCGCTTCAACCCAGTAAGCCTCACTTATTTCAGTGTCAGCAAGCATTGTTCTTGTGCGGCTTCTTTCAGGGTACGATTCTTCCGTTCAGCAACACCGTTTTGCTGTGGTGTTCTTACTGAGATAACTGATGTTGAATCCTTTGGAGGTGTGCAATATTCAGTATGTACTGGTTTAAAACTCAGTACCATGGTCTGTCCTTATGACTTTTACCTTGTCATTTTTCATGACTTCAGCTTATTCAGCAAGTTAGGTATTCAGTCTGGTTTCAGATTGGTGCTTGAGAATACTACCCAAGTGAATCTTGAATAGTCATCTACCACGACTAGACCATACTTCTTACCAGCATAGCTTGTTGAAGAAGATTCAAACAAGTCCATGTCAAGAGTTGTAAAGGTTTTGTAGTTGACGGTACTCTGCCTTGTTCTTGAAAGAAGAATTTGGTTGCTTTCCTTGCTGACATGCATTGCAAACACCATCCTTCTTAAAAAGTAACCCTAGGTAATCCAACTACAAGTGCCTTTTAGACAGCTTATTCAGCGTCTTGAAGTTTAGAATGACTTGTTCGTTTATGCCATAACCATGCTTTTTCAGCAAGGAATCGTGATCTGAGACAAGCATTTTTCAACGTTTGCCTGAAGACCAATCAACGGGTACAAGCCCCTGATCCTTCTTGTCAATCATAATAACCTTTTTAGTCTCGAAATCTATAAGTTACATTCATCACTTTTGATTTTGATAAGTATCCTTTGTCAGCAAACTGACTCATGCTGAAAAGTTAACTTAAATTTTTACATAAAGAACTCCCAGTAATGGTTATGCATCCTAACTTCACGTCACCATAGCCTTTTGTAGAACCGGAGCCTCCACCAGCAAACCTTATTGTTGGACCTTTAGACCACCGTCTATAGTTTATAAGGTATTCTTGTTGCCCGTCATGTGCTTTCCACAACCACTATCAAAGTGCCAGATTGCATCGTTTGTCTCCGTGGCTGAAGTCTGCACAATCAAGAGCAAACAAGTTAATTATCCAATATGGATGTCCATTAACATGTTCAGAAATGCGTCCAGTGGAAACCCAAGTCTTAAGTTTTTCAACTTTGACTTGTTTTCTACTTGCTGAGGAACTAGGAGGTTTTGAGCTGAAAGACTTTTGATTCGTGCTGATCAATCCACTTTCTGATGTGGTGTCTTGCTCGGTTGACCTTTTTGCTGAACATACTTTTCAGTAAGTTCTTTTCTAGCAAGGTTCCTTCTAGCCCTAGCATTAAGAGTCTTTTCAGAACTCTTAGGCTTGATTTTCTTCATCTCTTTGAAGTATCTTTGCTGACTTTGCTTATACTCGTGAAAAGTTGACTTTGCTTGGTTTTGAAACCGAGTCCACTTTTCGGAGAATGCTGAGCTTTTGTGTCAGCAACCTTACTTGATTCATGTTTGTCAGCAAAGGTCTTCTGATTACTTTTAGTAATCTTGCCTTTAGACTTAACAATTTGCTTTTCAGCAACTTGTTTGGCGGAATACTTCACAGCATCCTTCTTCTTTCAAGTTTGCTTCTCAGCAACCTGTTTTCCTTTTAAAGTCTTGTTACTTTGAGTAGCAACAACGGACTTTATGGTCGTAGGTACTTGATTGCATGTTTCAGCAACCTTAGATTGACCAACTGATAGAGTTCTGGTAGACCACTATCAGTAGCACGTACAAAGGAAATCGGTGATTTATCTTTACTCAAGATTTCTACGTCATCACCTTCATACGTTGCACCTAAACCTTCTTTCTGAGATGGATCTCTCAAGTAAGAGTTTAGTTCAGTCAGCGTATTACTTGCGTCCACATAAGATTTGAAATTGATTTTCATCTTTTTCATTTCTTGGATTTCAGCAAGTAACTTTAGAATTGAGGACTGATATTCTTCCAATTCTAATGCCATTTGAGAATTCTTCTCTGTAGCTTCAGCAATCAACTTCTTAAGACGCCTTATTTCAGCATCCTTTTCTTCTGTCTCTTCCTTCAGCAAGACATACTTTTCAGTAGTTTGCTTGGTCAGAGTTTCAGCAATCTGTAGTTTCTCTTGCTGTCTGCTCAGAGTTTTCTCAAATATTTCGATTTCTCCTTGAATCTTGTCAAGGTCAATCTCGTCTTCACTTTCTGAGTCTAAGTCAGAGGTAGGGTTGTTGACCTGACCGGCCATGAGGCAGAACTCGTAGTTTGACACATCTGGATAAGCTTCCATAGATATTCCGCAAACTTCTTTGCCAATCTCCACGTCTAGAGTGGCTTCTTCATCGTCAGTGTCTGAACTTTCATCCTCACTGTCTTCGGAGCTAGTATCATTGCACAATGCATCGATCTTTGCTTGAAGCTTCTTCTTTTCTTCAGCAATTAAAGCTCTCTTGAACTTCTTCTTCTTTTCAGCAGATTTGCCTTTCAGCAAAGGGCAATTAGCTTTGAAGTGTCCAGGCTTTTTGCAGTAAAAACAGAGATCATTTCCAACTGCTGGTTCTTCTGATGAGGTTGCTTGCTGAGCTTGCTTGTTCAGCGAGCTAGTCTCATTCTTGTACTTATGGTAGTTGTTACCAAGATGCTTTTTCAGCTTCTCTTTGCTTTTCGCTTTTCAAGTTCCTTGCTGGTGAATTTCTTCATGTTTTTGACAACCAAAGAGTTTTCATCAGTAGACTCTTTATCATTCTTCTTTTCAGAAGATGACGGCTTTGCAGCAAGAGCAATGTTTTGCGATTTTTCAGCAAACATATTTTCTCTTTGCTTTGTCTCATAATTGACGGTAGCAAGATGAGAGAACAACTATGTTGGTGTAATATCTGGCATTCCTTGATTGTAATAGAAATTCTGAGTGTGGATCCATTCTTGATTCAGACTTTTGATAATGGTTTTCACCTTCTCAGTATCTGAGTAAAGATTTCCAACCCCAAGGCTGCCATTTCACTAACAAGAGTTGTGAATCTGAAGTCCAAGTCTTCCAGTGACTCGTTTGTACCTTGCTTAAAGTTTTGAAACTTTAATTTAAGTACTTCAAGTTTGTTTTCCTTGGTTTTGTCAGATCCAGCACAAAGATCTTGAACCATTTTCCAAGCTTGCTTAGCAGTTTTAGCACCCCACAGTTTGCACTGTATGGTATCCGGAGTTGATCGAATGATGATGTTTCTTGCTTGGCCATCAAGACGGAATCTCTTGGCTTCGTCGGAAGTCCATTCCTCTCTCGGTTTTGGCACAACGGTATCCGTCAGTTCGCCTAAGATAGTTTCCTTTCCAGCTTCAGTGGTCTTTTGAGGGAAACTCCTTTCAACCTTAGTGATCTTGATAGGTCCATCATTAATGACAGTGACCATCTCATCACTAATGGCCTCAAGATGTAGCATCATGTTGTTTCGCCATTTTTCGTAATTTTCCAGCTTCAGCAAGGGAGCATCTCCTAAAGACATCCTGTGAGCAAAGCACTACCAAACTGATCAAGTGAGAGTGATTTACGGAAAGCACCTAAGGGGATCTAGGTTCAGTGCTGAAGGTTAAAGAACCTCCAGCTCCGATACCACTTGTTGGTCCCTTTAAACAACAAGAAAAGACTAGAGGGGGGGTGAATAGTCTTTTCAAACTTTCGTCGTTTAAAACTTTCTCAGCAAGTGCTTATTACTTTTCAGTAATGAGTTTGCTGATACTTAACTTTCTCAACAAGCGCAAGTTACTTTGCAGTAACTAGGTTTGCTGATACTTAAAATCAGAGAGCGGAAGTCTTTGATAAAATAAGTGCTCTTTCAGTAAATGAAGGTTTCAACAAGTGATGTGAGTGACTGTGTACAGATAGATATGGTTTGCTGAAAACAAAATACAGTAAGTAAATCACACAAACACTTTTATAGTGGTATCTGAGAGTGGCGTAATCTCTAAACTAATCCACTTTGTCCTTTCTAGGACTGAATCCACTAAGATAAGATTGGGGTTCCTTACAACACCTATCTAGAGCGATTCAAACAGAAACCAAAGAACACTTGCTTCGTCTCCAACCTAAACTAGAGAACGCAACCTTGTTCTCCACCAAACTTGGTACTTTTAATCAGCAAAACTATGCTTGATTAAGTTCCCCCTGAATATCACGCCTGAAAGGGTGTATTTTCAGTTAGACAGGTTTGGGGGTGAGAAAACTTAATTATAACTTATTCAGTTACAACAAGTAATCTAAGAAACAAAACTTTGAATACTTTGCAGTAAACAAGTTTGATTGTTTCTGGTGTCAAGACTTGTTCTTGTTCGAAAGAAAGAAAGAACACTTAACTAATTTCTTAGTCGTGCAAATTCTACTTCTTCACAAGTAGCTTTTTCAAGCTTTAAGTCTTGGAACGGATCAATGGCAGTAGAGTGTATTGAAGGGTTTGTGAGTTTAAGCACAAGTGAGAGTATGATCACGTTGTTGACACACTTCAACTCTTTGCCGGATGACCTCTATTTATAGTGAAAATAAGGAGCCCTTTGAATTTCAAATTCTAAGGCTTTTGTTCCTTAAAATGTCACTATCTTGCTTTTGTACTTTCAGCAGCGTCCTTGTTTGTCTTCTAGTCTTCATGTCCTTCGCGTGCATGCTTTGCATTTAATGCTCATTTGAATAGAATTCAAAAAGTAACATTGGAGTGCAAATGTAAGTACTTTCAGCAAGAGGTCACATATGTTCCATCAGCAAGTGGTCAGTCTCAGTTTCAGCAAGCACAACCTACTCTGTCTTTCAGATTTTCACTTATGCAATGTTGTTGCTGAAGTTTCCTCTTTCTAAGCAACATGTGCCTTTGTAGATACCAGTCTTCAGAAATCTTCTAGTCTTCAGATCTTCAAAATCTTCAAGTCTTCAGATCTTCAAAATCTTCAAGATTCTGAGCGGTTCTAAATGCTTCAATAGTTTGTTTGTAAAAACAAAGTCCATCACCAGCAAATGCTTCAATAGGTTGTATTTCTTTTCAGAAAACAAGATACATCATAAGCTTTAAAACCAACCTATCTAGCACCTATTCTAAGTCTTCAGCAAACGTTCCTCTTTTACAATATCCTTAAAATTCTAAACTCCTATGGACCTTAAGAGTACTAGTTACTGGACTTTCCTTAATTTAGCATGGTTAATTGCTCATCAAAATTACAAGTTTCCTAACATCACCACTACATGAGCACCACTGAGATCGTTTATCTCACTACTCTTTTCAAAATACTTCCTTGTAGGTTCGACTTCTTATGAGCTTGAATAGGCGTCTGGCGACTCGAGAGTGTGGGGGTTTTACTGCTTTGGGTTATTTCAAATAAGAAGAACTTTGTCTTCACTTGTTATTTTCGATTGAACTCAATTTTCTTTTAGCTTCCGCATTTATTTTCTCTTTGAATTGTAAGCTCGTTTGAGAGCCAAAACCTTTACTTAACGTTATTTTTTAAAAGACCTTTCGATTTTCTGATAGAAAGTTATTTTCAAAATTACCGTACCATTACAGGACCCCCACCTGCTCGTCCTCGGGGCCGTCCCCCGGTAGGAGGCACATGCAGAGGAAGGGGGCGAGGCAACGATGGTAGGGCAATTAGAAATGATAATGTTGATGACTACACGGATGATGACTTGCTCGATGGAGCCCCGGAGAGCGTCAATGCTCCGGAGGAAAGGGTTGATGAAAATGTGCCCCAGGGAATCCTCGTCGGATCCGGTTTTGGTGTATTCAGACATTCCGCTCAAACGGTCCCAAGACAAGCTCAACCGGTCCCAAGGCAAGACCAGCCATCTTTATCTGATAGAACCCTTGGTACGCGTCCATGAAACTTAAGAGGGCGCATCCAGCAGTGGAATCGACTAGCTGGTCGATCCGGGGAAGCGGGTAGGGATCCTTCGGGCAAAACTTGTTGAGCCGAGTGAAGTTGTTGCACATTCTCCACTTGCCCGGCCCTTTCTCTACCAGGACTACATTGCAAACCCAATCGGAGTATCTCACTTCTTTGATATGACCCGCTTTGAGTAGTCTTTGTACTTCGGCTTCAATGATAGCATTGTCCTCGGCACTGAAGTCTCTTCTCTTTTCCCGAATGTGAGTGACCGAAGGATCGACGTTCAGACGGTGAACGGCTACCCTTGGGTCAATACCTCTTAAATCTTCAGTGCTCCATGCGAAGATATCATTGTTATCCCTCAAGCATTGGATAATTCTCATTCTGACTTCCGTGGTCATCTCCGTTCCGATTTTGGTAACTTTATCGGGAATTCCTTCGATCACTTGGACTTCTTCGAGTGTTTCTCTTGCTTCGATTTTGTTTTCATCAAAAAACTTTTCTTCTTGGATGTTGGTGGAACGGAAGGTATCACTTGGTACTCTTCTATTTCTTTCATTTCTCCTACTAAGCTCTCTTTCGCTCTCCTTTGAGCGGCTCTTCTTCGCCTTTTGGACGGACTTGGCTTCTTGGATTTCCTCTTAGAGCGTTGCACCGCATAAAAGCGATGCGGAGCCTGATGGATGAAGGGTTGATCCTCCTTCTCTTGACTAGTCCCTGCTTCTCTAATGGCAACATTGGAAGTCATTTTGGTTGACATGATGTAACACTCCCATGCTTCTCTGATATTTCCAACCTCTTGTCCTGTTCCCATCAATGTCGGGAACTTGAGTTTGTTGTGCACTGTAGATACCACAGCATGAAATTGGGCCAGGGCTGGTCTTCCGATGACTGCGAAATAATCAAAGGGCATGTCTACGACCACGAAGGGAACGTGGTGCGTAACTCTTCGAGGTGCGGTGCCCATTGAGACTGTTAAAGTGACGCTTCCCAAAGGCATGATGGGTGGGCCACCGAAGCCTACTAGTGCACTCCTGACTTCTTTAAGACCTTTTGGGTTCATGCGCATGCGCTTTAAAGTGCCCGTAAAGATCAAATTGGCCGAACACCTCGTGTCTACTAGAATCCTCCCCAACTTGAAGGATTGCACGTCAAGCGCGAGCACCAGTGGTACACTTGGGTCGTAAATGTTTCCTCCTCCTGCATGCCTTAGAGGAATCTCACTATCATCGAATGAAATGACATTGGTTCCCGGTTGAGCGACCTGCCCATACTTCTCGTCTCGCACCCTTAAGTTGTCGGCAGTGATCTCTCTTTGGTTCCGGGTGTCTCCACCTGCGGGTCCTCCTGCTATTGTGAGAGTGTGAATACTCCCATTTATAGGCCAGTTCCCGTAATTGTTGAAATCGTGAATATCATCATATCCACGATTCTCTTGGGGGCTCTGGTGGTCGCTCCGCACTTGGGGTGGAGGTGGGAGTATCGCCAATGGTTCTTCCTTTCGGATGTAGTTGACCAATTGTCCATTCCGTACCATCCTTTCAATCTCATTTTTAAGCTCGACACACTCATCGGCAGTGTGCCCCTTTCCTTTGTGAAATTGACAGAATTTCTCGGAATTTTTGTTTCTTCGATTCTCTTGAATCGGTGTCGGCCATGAAACATCAAGCTTTCTCGAGACTATATAGTTCAAGATGTCAGATCTTGGCCTATTTAAGTCTGTATAGTTGTTATACCTCCTCGGAGGTGACCTCCTTGGAGGAGACCTCTTATCTCTGAATTCATTCCTTGAAGGGCCTTCCTTAATTAGCCCATGCTTTTGATCTCTCCTTTGTTTTCCTGGATTTTGGGGCCTCGGAGGGTATTCCTTCTCCTTTTCCTTTTCTTTCGCTTTTTCTTTAGGAGGATTGGCCCTCACCGTGACTGTTTTCCGGAACTCCTCGGCTTCGAGGAAATCCTTGCACACTTTTGCTAGTTGGGCTTCGTTCTCCACGCACGATGCTGAGAGCACCTCTTGGAACTTGACGTTGGTAGTGTTACCATACAAATATTCCTTTCTCTCATTGATCGAGTGATCTTCCACTTGCAGGGCTGCTTCATGAAAGCGGTTGATGAAATCCCTCAGTTCTTCGTTGTTCTTTTGAACAATTTCGGCCAAGTATCTCACTCTTCTTTTGGTGTTCATGACCTTCTCAAACCGCTTAGAAAATTCCTTACAGAGATCCCTATAGGACTTGATCGAGCGATGAGGGAGACGCGACCACCATTTCATGGCTTCCCCTGAGAGGTTTGCTGGGAAGAGAAGTGCTTTAGTCCTTGAGTCATGACCATATGCATCCATTTTGGTACCGAATCTCACCAAATAGTCTTTTGGGCAACTTGTTCCATCATAGCTTTCGAAAGTAGGGAAGCCCCTCTCAATTTTCGCTTGATGGCTCCTTATCTCGTCGCTCAATGGGCTAGGATCCTGGTCTTGCTCTTTTTCTTGTACGGTTCCTCGGAGGGTTTCTATCTGAGCGTCGAGAGCGGCTTTCTTTGCATTGAGTTCCTCCATTGTGAGCCTCCTCCCCGTGGTCGGGTCGACCAAGGGGGTTACCTCAGCTACTGTTCGCGCCGCATTGTTCTCTGCTACCACCTCGGGTTGATTTTGAGGTGTCACTTGGATTTGAGGGGTCACCTGGTTGGGCGTGATCGGGTTTGGGAGATTGGGGGGGTGTAACGACCACCGGCACTTGGTTTTCCTAGGGAAGCACATTTTGCAGATACGCGCGTATCCTCCTATCAATCAGGTCTCTTAGATCCTCCGGGGCGCCTTGAGGTCCTAATCTTGATTGGACCCTGGAGGGTCCAAGGCGGGATTGGATTGGCCTCGTGTTGGCTCTAGAGTGTGCTTCGTCTTGTGCCGCGGGTATTCGAGGGGCTGAGGGTGCTCGAGGAACTGAAGGTGCTCGAGGAGCTGGCGGAGCTCCTTGAGGTTGTTCTTATACTTGCGACTGTCTTATCCTGCGCGCTTGAAGTTCGGCTTCTACTCTAGCAGCCTCATTCTCTCCTAGGCATCCTTGTATGGTGAGGAGGAATAGGCCGTATTGAGCTTCGCCCATCCCATAATCTGAGGGTCGGATTACGCGTCCGTTAAGAAGGATGAAGTTCAATGCGGCCGGTTGGTTGAGATTTCCGGGTGCAACGTTGGTTTCGGCTCTTAGAGCGCCATAGCCACTTCCGACAGGTTCCCCTCGAGGGAGGTTCTCTCCTGTTCTTTCTTCTCGGGATCCGGTGACATTAGTGAAAGCACCTTCTTCCATTTCTTGATCTCTTTCAACATTGATATTTCTTGGAACCCTTGGTGCTGCTGCCCTTCCTCCTCCTCGGCCATTTAAAGGGGGACGGCCCCTTGGGCGAGGAGGATTTCTGGGTGCAGCACTAGCAATTCGGTTGCTTCTTCTGGGAGGCATCTTGCGTAACGTCTCGAGGAGAGTTCCTATGCTCGACCAGTAGAGCTAGGAATGACCTTTCGAACAGATTCCCACAGACGGCGCCAAATGTTGAATGGTATTTAGTTCAATGTTCCTCCAAAGGGCAACACTCCAGTCAGAAGGGTATTCCTCCGAAGATAAGCACTTCGTCCTCGTGCACCTGAAATTCACTAGAGGGGGGGGGGTTAGTGTCTATTACCCGGTCTGTCAAGTATCAGACCGGAGTGTCGACTTTACGAGTAGGGAGTTGAAAGGCTCCCTAGTGAGAGAAATATTGAGGGTAGGTGAGTCTTGATTGCTTACCCGCTGGGTAATAAATGAGGTCTCTTTATATACTTTGAGTATTTTATTGTCCTTTTGCGTAGGATCGTGACACGTGTCCGGCTGAGATTGAAGCCTTCTTTGGCCCAAGCCCATTAAGGAGGTCCATGGGCTCTGACCCAAAGATGTGACCTAGGGTTTGGAGGGCATTTTAGGCATTCCGGGACTTGAGTGATTCTTTAGGAAGGCGGGCTACCTAGGGACCGACCAGCTGTGGTCGACCAAGGTGCTCGAGCCTCCTCACGATCTATAGCTTGATCAGTACCTTGTCTAGTTGTTCTTTGATGCCTCCTTCCTTGACGTAAGGTGGTCGCTCCTCTGGAGGGGTGGTCGACCATCTTCCAGTGTTGTACTTGGAAGGTTGGTCGCACACTTTAAGGAACAGTTCTTGAGCGCTCTAGCACGCTCTTAGGTCGCTCCAGCTCTTAAATGCGGGCTGGACATATTTCAATACCAACAACTGCACTACCCTAGGGGTAATTCTGACCGTATTTTCTTACAGTGGTATCAGAGCGCATGCTAATGTATTATGTATATACGTATATGTTGTATGATTGTTTAGTTTATGTGGATACAATTGATTCTATGTTAATTCGATTTTATAAAAGTTTTGTTTTTATATAAATTTTGAATTTATAATTTCAAAAAAACAAAAAAATTATATATACATATATATATGTATATATGTATATACATATATATGTATATATATATATATATATACATACATATATGTATATATACATACATACATATATGTATATATATATACATATATACATATATATATGTATATGTGCATATATATATATATATATATATATATATATATATATATATATATATATATATATATATATGGGTAGTAGTAGTGCCGCCGGCTCGCAGGTGGGTCACGCCTGCGAGCCGCAGGCGGACGGAACGCATGGGGCGGGATCAACCCCGTATGTATGGTTTTGTATATATATTTAAAATTCGGGTTTAACCCAAAATTGAATTTTTTGAAATTTTGAGGATTGAATTTTATATTTTGAATATAAATTAGACTTAGTTGTAATTAGTATTAACTAAAGGTGTTAAGAATAAATTAATATTAAGTTGAAGGGTTTATTTGTAATTTATCAATTTATTGTTTATTACAAATAGGTCCTTCTACTTTTGAAAATTAAACTTAACTCCTTCGAGTTTTGAAAATTTCAATTAGGTCCTTTGGATTTTTCAAAAATTGCTAATTGGTCACTAGAATTTTCGAATTTTCAATCTAGTCCAAAATTTTCAAATTTTACATAGAGATTAAAGTATGAGCTTATAGTTTTCATGATGAAATTGTGAAGTCATTTGTTATCCACATAGACTACTATTTGTTCATATGCTCAATATGCTATTGTATGTCAATGCATGTTTAAATATCATGCATGTTGTATTTTACATTACGTTCGAGCGGATTACATGTGAGGGTAGACGGTGCCCTCTTATTTGTCGGACCGCATTTATGTATGTATGGGTAGGCGGCGCCCATTATGTGCTTGACCGCGTCTTAGAACTAGAATGGATAGGCGACATCCGTTATGTGTAGACCGCTCATGCATGTTGGGTAGGCGGCGCCCGTATTTGTAGATAACTGAGATAACAACCCTCAAAGCTTGATACCGCAAATGATATAAGTCCTGGAATATGTATGCTTTGGAATATATATATATATATATTTTTGCGATGCCTTCCATAAGGTACGCTAATACTGGACATTCGTTGACATTATGTATTTATCGCCCACGATTTGCTCTTGACGACGATTGACAGTATTAGAGTATGCTTATGGTTATGACTTACTAGCATTGGATTTGTCGCCCACGATGATGCAATGCGAAGGGCATCATGTTGAATTAGATTCAACAAAACCCAGAGTTACATGTGCAAATGGATAGTCCTTCCGAGTTTTACTATGTTATGCATCCAGCCCCCGCATGGGCATAGTATAGTAGTAATTTGGATCTTGGCCACTAAAGTAATTGTTTGACTATTACTCGTACGTATTTGTTTTGGGGGCAATACATATGTGAAAATAGTGGGAGCTAAATAGCTAAAGGACCTTTTTATTTAGTTAGTTGACTGTGTTTTAGAAATATTATTTCAATAGTTGATTTATTATTTTCGTTCTATATTATTTATCTGTAGGAAGAATGGTTGTAGCGTCCTCCATGCTCACTGCAGACTTAGAGTTGCAAAACCTAACAGGACAAAACTACAAGGATTGGATCCATGACATTCGAAAGGTGCTATGGCACAATGAGGTTGAGTATTTGTTAGACGAACCAATCCCTGCACCACCCACTGAGTTGACTACTGCAACTTATGATTGCTTTTATGAAGCGTCAGTGGAAAATGTCAAGTTTGTGATGGAAGTGTTGCTGAATGATATGTCTGAGAATTTGGTTAGACCTGTTAGTAAATGTGAGAAAATTTGCCTCAAAGGCTAAGAAGCGGAAGTTTAAATTTTTATTTCTCACTAAACTGATATGACTATATTACGTTTATTAAAGCTATAAGAAATCACTTACGTGTCCTCCAGCAGATTAGCAAATTCACCGGGCAGCTGTTCTTCAATCTCCAGACAGAGCCTTGCAATCTCCTCGTCAGATAGTTGATTGATTTCTTCATCTTCAGAGTCTCCAAGATAACTCATAAACAGGTTTGATTGCTTCCTTAGACCTCGGTATCCACGGACAGTGTCTCTACCAAGAACGCTAGGAGGTTCTTCTGTATTTTGAGCTACTGAGAGAAAGTATTTCCTTTCTGACTATCAGAGAATATTTTTCACGTATGTTGGAATAAGACTTATTTTCTTTCTTTCTGATTTAGTCAGTTAGTTTGTTCAGAAAATCACGTAAGATTTTTACCAAGTAAATCTTACTGACTAGGAGACTTCTTAAGTCATCAACTGACTAACAAACAGATAAATATTAATTATCAGTCAAAAGAGAATTAATTAATTTAGAAAGAAGAAAAGAAAATAAAATAAATAAATAAATAAAATATATATATATATATATATATATATATATATATATATATATATATATATATATATATATATATATATATATATATATATATATATATATATATATATATATATATATATATATATATAATGGAGGGAATCACGTTGACATCTACTGTCAACGTGATGCCGGGCCATTTGGCCCGGCCCTCACCTCATTATTATTATTATTATTATTATTATTATTATTATTATATATATATATATATATATATATATATATATATATTCCTTTTGCATTTTGCATTAGATCTTTGATTCTAAATCCCGTTCAAATGCACAAGTCCTCAATTAATTAATTAAATCTAATTTAAATCAATTAACTATATTTTTAAAATATATTCCGTATATAATAAATTAATATTAATCTGATTAATAATAATTCATTATATATTTATGTATAATAATTAAATATTAATCTAATTAATATTTAATTCAATATAGATAACTCATTTGTAGAAACACCACCTTGAAGTGTGACCCATAGGGCCTTGCATATTAAGCAATAATCTAATTAAGGTCATGATAAATTCCTAGACAATTTAGCAGACAATATTAATATGCAAGGAACGTTTGTGAGGAAAACAAACCACCTGTAGCGTAGGGTACTTTGATGATACGGTCCCTTCATTAACGAATACTCGAATGAGTCTAGAATATGGTTATGTGTCTATTCTAATAACTTCATTCATCGTCTCTCAATCTTATTAGTCGATCTATGAATTATGTCCAAACACTATTTTGACATATTCACATACGGTGGCCACCGGTTTTATGATCGCACTAAATATGAGAAGTGAGTATTCTCTCCTTGTATCTATTACGGAGGAATGAATCCTATCTTGGCCCAATCACTCACACCATATGCTTCCTAATGTACCCAACACATGCCGTATCTACCCTACTTTAAGAGTGCAAGCGTTGCGCATGGTCAAAGTAGATTATTTCACATATGATGTAGTATTGGCCTCAAGTCTAAGGACTACTAACATCACCCTACACACCGATACTACCATAGACACTTAAATAGCTTTACCAAATGGTTTCTCGGTTGGGTATGCCAACATTCTCCAAAGTGTTCATATGTTCATTATGATTAACCAAGTTCATTCGTAGCAGTGGACCTACTACATCCTCGAATGATCTAATGCAACATATGCTAGCTTCAATCGCATCATTGATATCCCATATCTCAATGACCTTCAGCTAGTGGCTTATTTTAGGACTTAATTATTGACACACAAGCTCCCACTAACTTGGTGATTACCTTAAGTCCTTGGGAACATTTTATTGAATAATTCAAACAACCAAATATATTATTCATAAAATGCAATGCCAATTGTATTTAATAATGTATAAACAAATACAATAAATGAATTTGATTAAGTACATATCGTCCCTATCGTAGGTTGTCTCTAGGACATATATACTTTCAATCTCCCACTTGGCCTAGAGCCAATCACCTACGTGTCTAACACTTGTGTTGAAATGTCTAACATGTTTATCCGAACTCAACATTTTGGTGAAAGGTTCAGCCACAATTTCCTCAGTGGGAACTCGTTCTATAGATACTTCCCCTCTAGCTATCATCTATCCAATCAGATGATACTACCTTTGTACATGCTTGTTCCAGTTTATGATCTTGGTTCCTTTGTTTGTGCAACAACACCTTGGCTGTCGCAGTAGACCTTGATGGGACTACTATTAGGAACTACCCCTAGTTCCTTCAGGAATTCTGGAATTCAGAAAACCTCCTTGAAGTTTCTGCATCAGCTATGTACTCGGACTTAGCAATAGAATCATTTCAGGTGGGTTGCTTGGAACCTTTCCAAGTGACGGCACCACCAATGAGTATAATCACATAACTAGTTTGTGATTCGAAGTCTTCCAGGTCAATTTGCATACCAGTATTGACATAAACACTCATTTGCAACTCTCGGTTTCCACCATCTATCCGAAAGGAATCTTTGGTTCTTCTAAGACACTTAAGATTGCTTTCATATCATTCTAGTGTTTCATAACTAGATTCTGGTGGTATTGACAAGTACAACCAAATTCATAAGCCACATCTGGCCTTGAGCATTTCATGGCATACATGATAGATTCAATTGCCAATGCATATAGGATCTTTCTTCATGATTTCTATATATATATATATACTCTCACGTGGAAGGACTATCCTCTTGAGTGAGAGTTATGCAATGCCTAGTTGATAAGAAACCTTTATTTGAACCATCAACATTAAAGCGTTTCATTACTTTGTCAATATATGTGGAATTTGACAGCCTTAACAGTTCCTTCGGTCTATCCTTATGGATTTTGATGCCAAGGATGTAATAAGCTTCACCTAAGTCTTTCACCAAGGAAGCCTTAGATAACCAATGTTTTGTGGATCGTAACATTGGAATATCATTTTCATAATTAGTATGTTATCAACATAAATAACCATGAAAACAATTCCAGCATCGCTGCGTTTGATATACACGCATGGATCTTTTACGCTTCTGATGTAGTCAAACGATTTGACAAGTTCATTCAAGCGAATGTTCCAACTCCTTGAGGTTTGCTTGAGTCCACATAGGATCTCTTATAGCTTGCAAACTTAGTTGAGATTTGCTTTGGATGTAGAATCTTCCAGGTTGTATCATATACACCTATTGCTCAAGATTCTCATTAAGGAAACAATTTTCACATCCATCTGCCAAATCTCATAATCATGTTGTGCAACTATAGCAAGTAAAATTCGAATAGACTTAAGCTTGTCTACTGGTGGAAAGGGTTTCGTCATAAACGATACCATATCGTTGACTAAAGCCTTTTATACCAGTCTAGCTTTGTATGTTTGTATTTGCCAATGGCATCGGTTTTCTTCTTGAAAACCCCTTTGCATCCAATGGGTCTAACCCCTTATGGTGCATCAATCAAGTCCCATACTTGATTTTCATACATAAAGTCTATTTCGGATTTCATGGCTTCTTGCCACCTCTTTGAATGAATGTCTTGTAACGACCCGGCCCAGTAACGGGCCGAGACCCAGCCCAACGGGCCGGCAAGGTTACTCATGGGCGCTCTCCGGGGTGATATGCTTGCCCCACAGACCAACACGAGTTCTAATCCGCGCACTTTGTCCTCACTCATGCGCGCACCAGGAACTTCCCAGTGGGTCACCCATCCTAGAATTGCTCCAAAGCAAGCACGCTTAACTTTGAAGTTCTTATAGGTGGATTCCCGAAAAGAAAGGTGCACCTTGTTGGTATGAGTAGCGTTCTCAACCCTTTTAAGCTTCTGAAATCTGGGGCGTTACAATCACCCCCTCTTAAATTGCGCAACGTCCTCGTTGCGCGCTGTCCCGAGACCAACCATCCGTGCAGGATTCTAGAGGTGGTCCCTCCAGGCTCAAGAGGTGGCTCCCACCGTCGATACGGTGTAGCACTTTGTCCCGGATGGCACTTAGTTTCCGCAGTTCCGGATAGTCCCGCTCTGATACATACTCTCATTGAATTACTATAATTGCAATAGAGTGTATTATTCGTTAGACATTTACTCTTTCTTCCAAGGTCATCTTTAAGATAAATGAAAATATATTTAGAGCAGCTCTTAGTATATTTATTCTACTTTCCATTCCTTACGGATTGGTTTAATAGAACTGCTCACTTTGAGCACCATTTATCCATGGATGATGTTCTTACAAAAGATTATGAGTAGTAAGCAGCTCTAGTCAATCTCACTTCTATTGTATTTAATATTCTCTATGAAATTAATACAAATCATGAAGTGACTTAAAAAAGAAATTAATTAAGAAATGTCAAGCAATATTCTCTAAGAATTTCAACATCCTCAATTGATTTTCTTATTCCAAATAATATAAGAGCTTTTGAAGAGAAATCAAATTTCAACATTTAAAGATGATACACATTGACTATCATAAGAACTTGTACTCCCACTGTTTTAGCCAAACTCTAGAATAGAGGTTGATCAAGGTCAATGTTCATCATACATGTTCTAAGAGGTATCTTCTATAATGTCTTCATACTCTCATGTTGTGCAAGCTACTTGTGTACCATACACGCCTAAGTCGAATACGTTACCTAGTTGTCCTTGTATTTAATATAAGTATTCTTGTCCAACTCGAAATACTAAAATTCAAACACAAGACAATCTTGGGTACATGCTTGTCCAAGACAAACTCAATTAAATCAAACACAAATAACAGTACAGTCAAAATGTCATTGGTAAATGAATCAAACTAATAGTATTCACCAATGCCATTCTACAACAACCTTATAAAACATAATGTAAATAAAGCGTGAATTAAATTAAACTCTAATTAAATAACAATTCACAATATCCTCATTCAACGACTAAATAATCAAGGTCTTTCGACTTATTTAGTTCCATTAATTTTATCATATTCACCGACCCCATTGGAAGAATACGGATTCATTTTTAATATGAATCTTAATGGCCAAGATCCAAATCTGCACTACTACAGCCCCTGCTATGGCTGATCACTGTAATAGCCAAATAAGGTAGGTATCTAAACCAATTGTACAATACAACTCTTGGTTGACCAAAGCTATTTTGATGGACGTCCTATAGGCTATTCCTGACGCTATGGCGACTCGACATAGCCCTAGTAAGTCACAACCATCACACAGTACCAACTATGGACCTATGAAAGAGATTTTCCATCGGCAAACAGAGTAAGCACTATGGTGCACATTACTCATGAGATTAGATGGTTCCATTCATCATTCAATTATGATGGGTGACGTCGTGCGATCAAATCGAGACTTAAATTTTAGATGGGGAACATTTATGTCGGGGTATTTAATCGCTTAAACAAGATCTTAGGATAACTATCAAACATAGGGCGCCGCCTACCCACACGTACAATTCGCGGGCAAACAAATAATGAGTGCCGCCTACTCATGCATACAATATGCGGACAAGCAAGTAATGGGTGCCGCCTACCCATGCATATGTCAGATGCGGTCCGGAAACTAGTGGGTGCCGCCTACCCATAAATAGCGGACACAAAGTGCTATACTGATTTAAAGTAAATCATATAGACATTCAAAGAAGTGTGAGCAAGTAATTGTGAGTTAAAGTTTGCAAGAAAATATAATTTGTCTCATCTTTATACTTCTAAAGTAATTATAAATATTTTACTTCAAAAATAAAACATTTATTAATTTCTAAGAAATTAAAAGAAATTATAAATCAAATTTATAATAATTTGTAAGTCATAAATCTAATTTACAAATTTTCCGGAAATTTATAAACATTTAAGCAAGTTTCTACATTAATATAATCTTCTAAAGAATATATTAATATTTAAAATTAGTTTATAAGCTATGTCCAACATGTATCTAATCATTAATATAAATCTCCAAGATTAATATTAAGACATAAATGTAATTTATAAACTACTCATGAATTAAATAATAAGTTTCTAAAACTCTAGGGATTTATTTTAAATTTCCAGAAAGCTTTTATGAAGTTTCTAAAACTTATGAGGGCTAAATCGAACGTATCAGATACTCAGAGGACCAGTGACAATTTTTAGAATTATAAAATCAAATTTTGATGGTCAAATTGAAATTTAGAAGACTTAAGGACTGGATTTATGAATATAAACAATGTAGGGACCTCTGCTACAATAAGACAGAAGAATCTGTCAAATTGTAATAAAGGTCCCCAAACTTCTGTTCCTTTCAACCACACCCTTATACTTTCTGCAAATTTTCAATTCGGTCCCTGCAAGTTCCAAAAGCTTGCACATTGATCCTACAATGGAGTTTTCATCTCCAATTCGAGTTTCCCATCAATCCTAGTGTTCTAAACACAAATCCAACAATCAATCAATCATTAAACATCATCCATCCATACGAATCATCAACAGATCGAATCAAAAGGCATTAAGAAACAAAATCCCATTTTTTTTTAATTTTAATTTCCGATCGATCGTGATTCTGCCTCACCATGGAACACGCAATTCCCGTTTGCATTTCCGGTGAGGATTTGATGCCAAGGTGCGAACGAAGCCTAGCTCCGTTGGTCGTGATGGAGAGATGAAAGAAGCACCGGTGGGAGGCACTGTACCGGGGCGGAGAGGGCAGGCATCCGATGTCCGGACTTCCGTGAGGTTGAGGTCGATTAATTTTGCAGAGAGAGAGAAATTCAATTTCTCAAGAACCCAGTTCGAGTAAGCATCAACAGGTTTTCCGTTTCATTCATACAGATGAAAGAAAGAAAGTAAATAAAATTTAGACAAAAAACCTAGTTTATCATCTTCTCTGCAGCAAATGGGTTTAGAGGTTTTAAACATGACCAAATGATTCAAGCTTATTAATTAACCCAAAACAGAATCCAAGTCAATCGATGGACAATTAAACCCAGTTTATAATATTAACAGTACAAATTATATTTCTTCACACATAAAACTCACAATAAACAAACAATAACATGTAAATAATTCATTTAATCAAGCCTAGCTCTGATACCACTGTTAGTAATTGTAGGAAATTACCTCTAAGGTTAATG
The DNA here is from genome assembly GCA_028274465.1 of Plantago ovata. Taxonomy (NCBI): domain Eukaryota; kingdom Viridiplantae; phylum Streptophyta; class Magnoliopsida; order Lamiales; family Plantaginaceae; genus Plantago; species Plantago ovata. The sequence continues at coordinate 59,430,463 of CM051456.1, read as the reverse complement.
CAGCGGAATTCGAAAATTTCCTACATGAATCGTTGATTGAATGATTATTTAACATGCTCCATACAAATGACTTACCCGTTATCCAGCTTCCAGCTTCCATGAATCATTGATCTAATCATGATTTTGTTTTTCAAAGAACAATTGATGATCTTCTAAAGAATCTGACTGAACTCAGAACAATTCTAAGCTGCCTACGTACCCTCACGATCAAGTCAAACGTAGTTCTATTCTTCGTTGATGAATTCTCCATGGATGCTAGTAAATCCGTATTCAAATCTACATTAAGCAAAACAAGAAATCTCAAAGATCATAATAAAATGAGAATTGATCAAAGAAGAAAAGAAAAGAGTTAGAACGAATACAACCGTGTAGAAGAAACCCAAAAGATGAAGAAAGCTCTTAGCCACACCCCAACAATAACACGTTTCATCATTTAGCAAAAACAGATACTGCGGCCACAGCAACATATAGATAAAACGATGATTAGGTAGTTTGCATGGGCCTGGCCCAGTTGGTATGTGTGCAGGCTAATTTTCTAGAGGTCACGGGTTCGAAGCCCATCATTAGCAATCTTTTTCTTTTGGGATTTTAACACTTGAACCTCATTCTAAATTGGTTCAAATGCACATTCTAACTTTAATTAATTAAATCCAATTTAATATAATTATTCTTTCTTCTTTTATTAATTAAATCTAATTTAATTAATTTACTTTTTAAAAGTATAAATTAATCCATTGAATCCAATTCAACTTAATTAATTAGTTGTTACTATCAAATAGAATCATTCTCAATAATATTAAATTAAATATTTACCAATCCAATTGATATTTATTTAATATATGAATTAAACTATAAATCTAATTTTAACTGATTTCCATCAAATGAAATGTCCTTGACAATAGTAAATCAAATGTTATCAATCCAATTGACATTTAATTTACCCTAATGCTTAATCGGGAGAATCATCACCTAGTTGTATATGACCCATAGGCCCTCACATATCATGCAATGATCAAATCAAGGTCTCAGTGAATATTCCTAGACAATAGTCACTAGACAATACTAATATGTAAGGAACGTTTGTTGAGGAGATACAAACTGCCTGTGATGTAGAGTACTTTGATGATACGGTCCTTTCATTCTCGAATACTCGAATGAATCTAGAATATGGATTAGTGTCTATTCCAATAACTCATCCATTGTCTCTCAATCTTCTTAGTCGATCTAGATGATTATGTCCAAACACCATTTTGACATATATCTTTGCAGTGGCCACTGACTAACGATCGCACTAAATATGAGATGTAGAGTATTCTCTCCTTGAATCTATTCGGAGGAATGAATCCTGATCTTGGTCAAATCACTCACACCATATGCTTCCTAATATACCCAACGCATGCCGTATCTACCCTACTTTAAGAGTTCAAGCGTTGCGCATGGTCAAAGTATATTATTCCACATATGATGTAGTATTGACCTCAAGTCTGAGGACTATTACATCACCCTACAATCCGATACTCCCATAGACACTTAAATAGAATTAACCAAATGGTTTCTCGGTTGGGCATGCCAACACTCTCCAAAGTGTCCATGTGTCCATCATGAATAACCAAGCTATTCGCAGCAGTGAGAACTACTACATCCTCGAAGGATCTGATGCAACACATGCTAGTCTTTATCGCATCATTGATATCCCATATCTCAATGACCATCAACTAGTGGCTAATTTTAGGACTTAAGTTCTGACACGCAAGCTCCCACTAACTTGGTGATTATCTTTAGTCCTTGGGAACATCTTACAGAATAATTCAAACAACCAAATAATCTATTTAGTAAATGTAATGCCAATTGTATTTACGTATGCTTAAATAAATGTAACATAAATAAATACCAATAAGCTGAATGCGCTAAAGTACATATCGTCCTTAATGTTGGTTGTCTCTAGGACATATATAATTTCAAATACCTTTCCAATCACACTATTAGGGCGGTTTAATCCTTGTCCCGATATCTCACTTCATTTTGATTCAACTTCTTGTTGTACCAGTCGGGTGAAATGTCTTGGAATCTGATGCTAATCATGTATAATTTTCTAGTCTCTTCCATTCTAAGATAGTTTGTACTTCTGATGGTTCTTCCTCGAATCCTTCTTTAGGGACGATGTGCCCAATGAAGGCATCTCATTCCAATCAAAACTTCATTTGATGAATTTTATTTATCATCTTTGCTGACACATAACACTTTAGTACCTTCCACCAGTGGTTTTGTGGTGTCCCGTAATATTTAGGATGTCTTTTGTTATTATGAACACAAGTTGAACAAAGTTTAGTTGAAACGCAATGCGTCTGCTCCATAATTGTAGTTGATGTATCGGTCCCATCCTTTCCGTCTCAGAAACAGTATGAGTGAACAACATGGAGATGTTTTAGTGTGCACAAACCCTTGTTCTACCGATCAGTAGATGTGCCTTAAGATTTTATAGCTTACATGGTGTCACGCACCTTGTTGAAGAGCAATCGGAGACATGCCTAGAATCATAGTGATGGTAAATTCCACTTCTCGGTGAGGTGGTACTTCATATGTAAGTTCATTGATGATATAAGTTATGATGCAGTCTTTCTGTCCTGGATATCTGAGATTTCTCAATTGACCACTTACTGCATACTTCATCTCCCTTCCCTCAACATTTCCCAACATCACACTAAACTCCTGGATCTGCTAGATGAATGTGGTTTATGACCAGTCACTCCACTCCAAAATAACAACATACTCTCCAATATTTGCAACTCAAGGTCATTGGATGTTAGTAGAGAAACTTTCACCCAAGATTGTAATTTCGCAAAGCCTATGCCAAAAGTTGTTTCCCTAAAGCTGTAACTAGCTCTAAATTATACATCATACCTCTTTATGGTTCAATTCTCCATTAATGAGGTGTGGTGCTACTGCTACATCGGTACTATGTTTGCAATTAGTCCATCAAGTAAGCAGGTAAAGAAGAAGATGATATATAGTACAAGAAGTAGTTATTGTGTGAGATATATACGGCTATAAGTGCCAAGTTAGTTATAAGATTGGTGTGGAAATGTTTGATTGAAAATCATTTTGATGGTTGTGTTGCTCCGTTGATCGCAATTGTTGTTGATGCTCGTGGATATAAAGGTAATTTTGGTATTTTCCATATTTATTCAACACTTTAAGAACTATTATAGGTGGTTATTGAAAATATGGTTGTTGTTATAAATATGAATGCCATGAGTTCATGACTCTTCCTATACTCCATTTAGTACTTTACTTTATTGTTTCATTATGTAAAGTGAGAGTTACAAAACTCACTTGGTTATGGAGAGTTCCCTATAAATAGGGCTTGAACTTGTACATTGAGATACAATTGATAATACAATGATATTCTTCCATCTCCTCTAAATATTTCAAGTCTTTATCTTATGAAACGTTATCAGCACGACTCTACCGAGCTAGTCCGACTCCTAATCATTCCCTTCTTGCTAAGGTAAGACATAAAATCATCTACGTTTAATTAGTTGATAAATTTATCTAATCATATTGCAAATTTTAGTTAGTACATTATGTTCGTACTACTTACATATGCTTTGCTTTGTTAATTGTTAATGCCAAATTAATTAGTAGTAATAGTACTTATTCCCCTTGATCCCAACTCCTTTTCATTTGCATAGTACTAGATGATTTACTTGATGATGGTAATTAATTGTGAATGATCATGCCTTTAACCATAACAACAGTATTGTCAATCTTATTTTTATTAGTCTCTCTTATCTATGATTGCCTTTTACACGTATTGACTGGTAGTCTTGTTTCCTAAAATCAATATATGATCACATGTCTCAGTATTTGTTTGGTTTTACTTATTAAGTATGAATTTAATCATGTACAACAATAATTATCTTAGTAGTCTACATACTGATTAAGAATTCCTTTTATACACGTATTACAACACTACAATTATTGTTTTTCTTTTCATTAGTCTCATCTATGATCAACTTAATTCTGTATGTACTGGTATTCTTGTTTTCTAAAATTAATACATGATTAATTACTCATAATCCTTATATGGCATAAACTCTAAAACATATTTCTCTATTCTGTTCATTGATCTTTGTTCCATGCATGATCCATTTGTTTATACTACTACTACTACTTTAAATAGTATTATACTCCATTCTCATCATCTGTTCCACGAATGTTTTTAAAGAAACAATTATTAATTATTGATTTGTGCTTATTAGTTTGATCTAAACAATTTCTCTGCTTGTTGCTTGTTTGTTCATTTTCATATGGATAAATTAATGTTAACATGATTGATCGAGATGCTAATGATAGATTGATTAACTCCCTTGATTGTTTCTTTTTTAGTTTGATCATGGAAAATCTTTGCAATCTTGAATTTGTCGCCTTGGACATCTCCGGGAACAATTTCCTATCATGGGTTCTCGATGCGGAAATTCACCTCGATGCTAAGGGTCTTGGAGACACCATAAAAGGTGAAAATACCGCGTCCAAACAAGACAAGGCCAAGGCGATGATTTTTCTCCGCCACCATCTTGATGAAGGTCTCAAAGCTGAATATCTTACTGTCAAAGATCCTGCAGATCTTTGGAATAACCTCAATGAGAGGTACGATCACCAAAAGACCGTGACACTGCCTACCGCTCGTTATGATTGGTTACATTTACGTTTCCAAGATTTTAAATGTGTGAGCGATTTTAACTCAGCAATGTTTAAGATCACCTCTCAATTAGAGTTATGTGGTGAGAAAGTCACGGAAGCGGATAAGCTCGAAAAGACACTATCTACTTTTCATGCTAATAACTTGCTCCTGCAGCAGCAATATCGTGAGAAAGGGTTTACAAAATATTCAACTTTAATCTCATGCCTTCTTGTGGCTGAAAAAAATAATATGCTCTTGATGAAAAATCATGAATCCCGCCCAAGTGGTTCAAGGTCGTTGCCTGAAGCAAATGCCACAAAGTTTAACAATAATGGCCAAAACCCCGGTCATGGTAGAGGTCATGTACGTGGGTGGCCAAGGCCGTGGATATGGACATGGACGTGGGGGCTCTCATCCATATAGTGGCTTCAAAAATGCAAGTCAACAAGAGAAGCCAAATAATGGAAAAAGTGGACAATCAAAAAATAATGTTGAAATGTGCTATAGGTGTGGCATGACAAATCATTGGTCTCGTACTTGCCGTACACCAAAACACCTTGTTGAACTTTATCAAGCCTCAATCAAAGCTAAAGGCAAGAACATTGAAGCAAATTTTGTCCAAGATGATTCCCCTCATGGACAATATGATGCAACCCACTTGGATGTCTCAGATTTCCTTGTTTACCCTGAAGGTGCAAGTGATGCTATGTTTGAGGATGCCACTCAAGCTTGAAGTTTTTCTTTTGAATGAATAATGTTTTTGCAATGGACTTGATGTCCCTCTTAGTATGAATAATGTTTTTTTGCAATGAATAATGATTACTGAAATAATAAAGCATTTTATTTCATCTTACTTCTGTAACGGTACCGGTTTTGAAAACAAAATAATTTCTTGAAAAAGTAAATCCAAAATAACTTTAATAGCAACGGTCGGCAATTAATGCCAAAATAATATTTGACGCGCACAGCGCTAACAGAAACAAATAAATATCCAACGATAACTCAAGTTCAGATGAAACAACGAGTGAAGACAGTAAAAAGTTCATCTTCTTATTTTGAAATAAAATCCCAAGACACCCCAAACCCTTCTCTCAGTCGCTGGCATCCTACTCGTGAACATCCTCAGCAGTATCTGGAAGGAAGGATTTTTGAAAACAAGAGAGTGTGAGATAAAGGATCTCAGTGAGGTTCTAAGTTAAAAACAGAAAGTAAACATTTTTTAAATCAAAATCCTTTTCAGAAAAACAAACAAACAGAACAGATCAAATATAACAGAATAACAGAACAGATAAGTTGTAGACCGTTGGTGCAGCCCGCCTTATTGCTCCTACTCCCAGAATGCCCTTATAACTCCCTCCAGAGGGTGTACAACTCCGGACAGAAACAGAAACCCCCGTGTACTTTGGGGAAACAGATCATACGACCCTAATAGACCTCAGCGACTTCTGCCTCGCGTCTAAAAGGGATTAGACTAGGCAATAACCAAGCAAACCCGATAGTCCTCTACTACCCAAGTCTACCTAGTTACGACCTAATCGACCGGTCACACAGAAACATAACAGAAACAGAACAAACAGATGCAGATAGGCAAACACCGAGAAGTGATCCTGCAGAAAAGTCAGTCCAGAACAGAATAGCAATAAACAGAAAAGTAAACAGTCATACTTAGGACTTAAATACTTTTACACGGAAGCATACAGTAAAACAGTATAAGTAATAGTAGGTACAAGTTGTCACATATCCTTCCAGTGTTTTCGCAAATAATAGGTTTAGGGGTGAACACTCACCTTAACTTGAGACAAAAGATCTCCAACGAGTAATGAGCTTACGGGTTATCGAACAACGGAGAACCTAACAAGAAAGTACTAAGCACACTTTAGAAGTCGAACGGACGGAAGGGAAAAAGGTTGAAAAAGAAATGGTAAAGACGGAGTTCGAACTCGGGACCTCTAAGTTAGTCAAGTAAAGACCTAACCAACTAGGCTAGCAAGTCAAATCATTACTAACTTACAAAAACAGAAACTAAGTTGAAACATTTTCCGAAACTCTTTCGGTTTTCAGACTCTGGAAATTACCAAAATACCCTCAGCGGTAAATTGCAAAAAGATCCTTTTCAAAATCAGAAAGTTCAAACAAAACCAGAAGTTTCCAAACATACAAATCAGTCCTCAAAGAATAAAATGGTTTACGAAAAAGTCCTCTGTCAGTCAACTACGTCAAAGGTAAAATTGCAAAAAAGTCCTTTAAGTTTTCAAACTTCCCAAATCAGTCCACAAAGTTTAAACTAATATCACTAAAGTCCAAAACAGTCCTTTCGAGGTCAACAGAAAACCAAAGTCAACATACGAGGTCAAAACACAAGTCCAACAACAGCAACAACAATCTAACAATCCTAAGTCTCGGTTCTCAGTTCGAATCGAATAACAAGGTCAGAACAAACAAGGGTAAATCGGTCCATGGGTAAAAACGTCCGAAACAGAATACTAATTTCGAATCGAAAGAAACAGCAAAGGATTCGAGATTTACCTTCGAAGGTGAAAAGAATTAATCTGCAAATCGAAAGAATAAGAAAAGAAAATCAAACGAGATTCGAATCGAAACGTAATCGAAATTGAATCTGAACGGAAGGGTCGAACCAAACTTACCGATCGGACCGGAACAAACGGACCGGACGAATCTAATCGACGGCGAAAGGATCGGAGCGGCGCGGCGATCGAAAACAGACAGACCGCGACACGGATCGGATCGAATTGATCGATCGAGACGTCGGCGCGAATCGGGACAGACAAGCGACGGAACGGCACGGCGGACGGCGACGGACGAGACCAGGCGAACAGCGCGGCGAACACGGCGACGCGGCGAACCGATCGACGCGATAGGAACGGACCGGAGAAGACGGAGATCGCGGCGCGATCTCGAGACGGCAACGGGCGACGGCGTTGCACGAAAACGGACAGGCGACGGACGGCGGAAGCACTCGCGGCGGCGGCGGAACGGAGAACGGATCAGCAAAGCGGCGGCGGCGATTGAGACCGGAACGGAACAGTAGCAGCAGCAGAATCTCTTTCTTCTTTCTCTCCCTCTCTTTCTTCTTTCTTCTCTTTTCTTTCTTTCTTTCTCTCTAAAACGTTTTACGGCTGAGAATGAGGAGATGGGAGAAGTAACAGACTAGGGTTAGGGTTAGTCATTAATGGGCCGGTTAACAGGCCTTTGACTGGGCTCAAAAATGGGCCAAAAAGGCCAGAAAGGTCTTAAGCTTCCAGATCGATCCAAACGAAACGAAACGAACTAGCTTACGCAAAAATAATTAAATAATTATCGAATAAATAATTTACTCTGATAATTAATTAACTAAAATTAAATAATAAAAAAATAAAATAATAAATAAATAATTAAAAAAGACGGGGTGTTACACTCTACCCCCCTTAAAAGAAGTTTCGTCCTCGAAACTTAACTAGCGTAGAACTAACAAACGTGGAACGGGTAAACGAAAGTCTTCAAACTTCAAACGCCGGGTCAACGAACACGTTCGCAAGCCAAAGGTTAAGAGAATTCGTAAATAATCTAAGGAAGTTAAAGCTTGCCTCTTCAACCAGATCGTCCAACTGTTACTCCTCAACCAAAGTCGATAATTAAGCTTCAAGTGAATCTATCCTAGCAAAAGAAAAAAAACACCACGGTAACGGGAAAAGAAAAGACTTAGAAGAAGTTTGTCCACGTGAGCGTACCTTTAGCCACACTTGTCGAGGGAGTCTCACGTCCAACCATGCTATAGACTCTTGGTTTGGCCTTCACACTACTTCCTTGATTCCTTGAAGCGGTGCCTCCAGATCTTCCTTCTTCCATCAGGGAGTTGCGTCACGGACAATCATTGATCTTATGCTCCTTGCTTCCACATGCCAGGCATACACCTTGCTTCCTCCAACAGTTCTTCTCCTCATGAGTTGCGCCTCCGCAGAAATTGCAATTTCTTCGAGATGGTTGTTCAGCCCTTTCGGCCACATGACGAGATCGACTTTTCTGCTCGGTGCGAGAATACTTGGATGGAGAATGACGATCCTTGCTACTTCTGCGATCAGAACTCCTCTTTCGAGACCGTCGGGGTTCATAGTTCTCGAGTTCTCCCAGACCACTCTCTACCTCAGCAGCTAACTCCACTGCTTTAATGTAGGTGGGCATGTCAGTCCCGAACAGGTTGTAACAGATCTCTGAGTTCAGACCCTTCACAAAATGGCGCACCTTCTCCCTCTCGTCGTTTTGAAAGTGCGGTACATACTTCAGCAGTCGAGTGAACTCGGAGTCATATTCGGCGACATTCATATTTCCTTGCACCAAGGCTTGGAACTCATCTCTCCTGTTCTCGCGAACTAGGCGAGGCACGAACTTATCCATGAACTCCTTCTCAAAGTTCTCCCAAGTGCGGGCAACTGCTGCTTGTCTCCACCTTGCATCTACGGTCCTCCACCAATTTCTTGCTGCTCCTTCAAATTGGAAAGCCGCGAGCTCAATCCTCCTTTCATCAGGGTAGTGCAAGATCGAGAACAGATTCTCCATGCTCTCCAGCCAAAGCTCAGCTTTGCGGGCATTGGGTGCCCCATCGAACCTGTCGGGATGGAAACGAGCGAAACGTTCCGCAGCTTGATCGATCGTTTGAGTCGGTGGCGGTGGCGGCGGAGCTGGCTGAACAGGTGGTAGCTCAACGTTGCGCATGCTCTCACTAAAGTTGCCCAAAGCTGCAATGATCCGCTCCACTTGGTCCTGATTGCCAGCATTGTTGTTGTTGTGGTTGTCGTTGTCATTGGTGTTGCCATTGCCATTGCCATTGCGGGTGGTGTTCCTTGGAGCCATCCTATCGCAATTAGTCTAAGGTCAGTAGCGTAATTAACCATCTTGAGTGAGTCTATCTTCAGGCGTAAACGTATTCTAAGGCACTATCTTAAGTCAACCTAGTGAACGAGCAAGAGACACGTAAAAGATAACAAAAAGTGCTAAGGTCAAAATCAAATAAGGGAGTCAAACGAAGATAGCAACTAATCACTAAGTAAATCCTCGAGTGTGTCTAACCTAGCATGCAAGGCAGACATAAATTGAAAAAAAAGTAACGATAAGGCATAAATAACAAATTCATATGTTGCAGAAAAGGATCATAAACATTAAGCATGCAATGAAAGTGTTCTCTCACAAAGTGATTAGTCATTTGACATCGGTTAACATGAATCACTTAAACAGTCGGCCGCCTGCCAGTGATTTATGTCGACTTTGGTTAAACAATGGATAACAGTATGACAGAACCAAGCAAAAACATATATGAACTTCGATAGGAAAAACAAATGCATAAATAAGTGTTTAAACCTTAAAGCATGCAACTAGTGACATTATGATAATTAAACATACTTTTAAGCAAACACTCATGCAATTAATAAAAACAATATAATCGCCTTAAAGAAAATAGACAAAGTAACAATCGTAAGCTTGTAACGCCCCAGATTTCAGAAGCTTAAAAGGGTTGAGAACGTTACTCATACCAACAAGGTGCACCTTTCTTTTGGGAATCCACCTAGAAGAACTTCAGAGTTAAGCGTGCTTGCTCTGGAGCAATTCTAGGATGGGTGACCCACTGGGAAGTTCCTGGTGCACGCAAGAGTGAGGACAAAGTGCGCGGATTAGAACCTGTGTTGGTCTGTGGGGCCAGCATATCACCCCGGAGAGCGCCCATGAGTAACCTCGCCGGCCCGTTGGGCCGGGTCTCGGCCCATTAATGAGTCGGGTCGTTACAAGTGGTATCAGAGCGGGACTATCCGGAACTATAGGAGCTAAGTGACATACGGGGCAAAGTGCTACACTGTATGGGCGGTGGGAGCCACCTCTTGATCCCGTAGGGGCCACCTCTAGAGTCCTGCACGGATGGTTGGTCTCAGGACAGCGCGCAACGAGGACGTTGCGCAATTTAAGAGGGGGTGATTGTAACGCCCCAGATTTCAGAAGCTTAAAAGGGTTGAGAACGCTACTCATACCAACAAGGTGCACCTTTCTTTTTGGGAATCCACCTAGAAGAACTTCAGAGTTAAGCGTGCTTGCTCTGGAGCAATTCTAGGATGGGTGACCCACTGGGAAGTTCCTGGTGCGCGCAAGAGTGAGGACAAAGTGCGCGGATTAGAACCTGTGTTGGTCTGTGGGGCCAGCATATCACCCCGGAGAGCGCCCATGAGTAACCTCGCCGGCCCGTTGGGCCGGGTCTCGGCCCATTAATGAGTCGGGTCGTTACAAAGCTTGTGAACTTAGTAGAAGTTAAACAGAATGAATAGTAAGACAGTTTTGGAAGGCGGAAGAGAGAACAGTAGGACAGTTAACAGACGAACATAACGGTTCAGAGTTAATGCGGAAGACCAAACTTTAGAAGAGACAGAACGAAGAATACTCAATCTAATCCAGCGACTTGGACCCTCACACGCACCCCAAAGGCCAGAAGACCCTATCCTAGATAGCTCGAGTTTGAACACAAGCTCTGATACCAACTGTAACGGTACCGGTTTTGAAAACAAAATAATTTCTTGAAAAAGTAAATCCAAAATAACTTTAATAGCAACGGTCGGCAATTAATGCCAAAATAATCTTTGACGCGCACAGCGCTAACAGAAACAAATAAATATCCAACGATAACTCAAGTTCAGATGAAACAACGAGTGAAGACAGTAAAAAGTTCATCTTCTTATTTTGAAATAAAATCCCAAGACACCCCAGACCCTTCTCTCAGTCGCTGGCATCCTACTCGCGAACATCCTCGGCAGTATATGGAAGGAAGGATTTTTGAAAACAAGAGAGTGTGAGATAAAGGATCTCAGTGAGGTTCTAAGTTAAAAACAGAAAGTAAACATTTTTGAAATCAAAATCCTTTTCAGAAAAACAAACAAACAGAACAGATCACATATAACAGAATAACAGAACAGATAAGTTGTAGACCGTTGGTGCAGCCCGCCTTATTGCTCCTACTCCCAGAATGCCCTTATAACTCCCTCCAGAGGGTGCACAACTCCGGACAGAAACAGAAACCCCCGTGTACTTTGGGGAAACAGATCCTACGACCCTAATAGACCTCAGCGACTTCTTCCTCGCGTCTAAAAGGGATTAGACTAGGCAATAACCAAGCAAACCCGATAGTCCTCTACTACCCAAGTCTACCTAGTTACGACCTAATCGACCGGTCACACAGAAACATAACAGAAACAGAACAAACAGATGCAGATAGGCAAACACCGAGAAGTGATCCTGCAGAAAAGTCAGTCCAGAACAGAATAGCAATAAACAGAAAAGTAAACAGTCATACTTAGGACTTAAATACTTTTACACGGAAGCATACAGTAAAACAGTATAAGTAATAGTAGGTACAAGTTGTCACATATCCTTCCAGTGTTTTCGCAAATAATAGGTTTAGGGGTGAACACTCACCTTAACTTGAGACAAAAGATCTCCAACGAGTAATGAGCTTACGGGTTATCGAACAACGGAGAACCTAACAAGAAAGTACTAAGCACACTTTAGAAGTCGAACGGACGGAAGGGAAAAAGGTTGAAAAAGAAATGGTAAAGACGGAGTTCGAACTCGGGACCTCTAAGTTAGTCAAGTAAAGACCTAACCAACTAGGCTAGCAAGTCAAATCATTACTAACTTACAAAAACAGAAACTAAGTTGAAACATTTTCCGAAACTCTTTCGGTTTTCAGACTCTGGAAATTACCAAAATACCCTCAGCGGTAAATTGCAAAAAGATCCTTTTCAAAATCAGAAAGTTCAAACAAAACCAGAAGTTTCCAAACATACAAATCAGTCCTCAAAGAATAAAATGGTTTACGAAAAAGTCCTCTGTCAGTCAACTACGTCAAAGGTAAAATTGCAAAAAAGTCCTTTAAGTTTTCAAACTTCCCAAATCAGTCCACAAAGTTTAAACTAATATCACTAAAGTCCAAAACAGTCCTTTCGAGGTCAACAGAAAACCAAAGTCAACATACGAGGTCAAAACACAAGTCCAACAACAGCAACAACAATCTAACAATCCTAAGTCTCGGTTCTCAGTTCGAATCGAATAACAAGGTCAGAACAAACAAGGGTAAATCGGTCCATGGGTAAAAACGTCCGAAACAGAATACTAATTTCGAATCGAAAGAAACAGCAAAGGATTCGAGATTTACCTTCGAAGGTGAAAAGAATTAATCTGCAAATCGAAAGAATAAGAAAAGAAAATCAAACGAGATTCGAATCGAAACGTAATCGAAATTGAATCTGAACGGAAGGGTCGAACCAAACTTACCGATCGGACCGGAACAAACGGACCGGACGAATCTAATCGACGGCGAAAGGATCGGAGCGGCGCGGCGATCGAAAACAGACAGACCGCGACACGGATCGGATCGAATTGATCGATCGAGACGTCGGCGCGAATCGGGACAGACAAGCGACGGAACGGCACGGCGGACGGCGACGGACGAGACCAGGCGAACAGCGCGGCGAACACGGCGACGCGGCGAACCGATCGACGCGATAGGAACGGACCGGAGAAGACGGAGATCGCGGCGCGATCTCGAGACGGCAACGGGCGACGGCGTTGCACGAAACGGACAGGCGACGGACGGCGGAAGCACTCGCGGCGGCGGCGGAACGGAGAACGGATCAGCAAAGCGGCGGCGGCGATTGAGACCGGAACGGAACAGTAGCAGCAGCAGAATCTCTTTCTTCTTTCTCTCCCTCTCTTTCTTCTTTCTTCTCTTTTCTTCTTTCTTTCTCTCTAAAACGTTTTACGGCTGAGAATGAGGAGATGGGAGAAGTAACAGACTAGGGTTAGGGTTAGTCATTAATGGGCCGGTTAACAGGCCTTTGACTGGGCTCAAAAATGGGCCAAAAAGGCCAGAAAGGTCTTAAGCTTCCAGATCGATCCAAACGAAACGAAACGAACTAGCTTACGCAAAAATAATTAAATAATTATCGAATAAATAATTTACTCTGATAATTAATTAACTAAAATTAAATAATAAAAAAATAAAATAATAAATAAATAATTAAAAAAGACGGGGTGTTACACTCTACCCCCCTTAAAAGAAGTTTCGTCCTCGAAACTTAACTAGCGTAGAACTAACAAACGTGAACGGGTAAACGAAAGTCTTCAAACTTCAAACGCCGGGTCAACGAACACGTTCGCAAGCCAAAGGTTAAGAGAATTCGTAAATAATCTAAGGAAGTTAAAGCTTGCCTCTTCAACCAGATCGTCCAACTGTTACTCCTCAACCAAAAGTCGATAATTAAGCTTCAAGTGAATCTATCCTAGCAAAAGAAAAAAAACACCACGGTAACGGGAAAAGAAAAGACTTAGAAGAAGTTTGTCCACGTGAGCGTACCTTTAGCCACACTTGTCGAGGGAGTCTCACGTCCAACCATGCTATAGACTCTTGGTTTGGCCTTCACACTACTTCCTTGATTCCTTGAAGCGGTGCCTCCAGATCTTCCTTCTTCCATCAGGGAGTTGCGTCACGGACAATCATTGATCTTATGCTCCTTGCTTCCACATGCCAGGCATACACCTTGCTTCCTCCAACAGTTCTTCTCCTCATGAGTTGCGCCTCCGCAGAAATTGCAATTTCTTCGAGATGGTTGTTCAGCCCTTTCGGCCACATGACGAGATCGACTTTTCTGCTCGGTGCGAGAATACTTGGATGGAGAATGACGATCCTTGCTACTTCTGCGATCAGAACTCCTCTTTCGAGACCGTCGGGGTTCATAGTTCTCGAGTTCTCCCAGACCACTCTCTACCTCAGCAGCTAACTCCACTGCTTTAATGTAGGTGGGCATGTCAGTCCCGAACAGGCTGTAACAGATCTCTGAGTTCAGACCCTTCACAAAATGGCGCACCTTCTCCCTCTCGTCGTTTTGAAAGTGCGGTACATACTTCAGCAGTCGAGTGAACTCGGAGTCATATTCGGCGACATTCATATTTCCTTGCACCAAGGCTTGGAACTCATCTCTCCTGTTCTCGCGAACTAGGCGAGGCACGAACTTATCCATGAACTCCTTCTCAAAGTTCTCCCAAGTGCGGGCAACTGCTGCTTGTCTCCACCTTGCATCTACGGTCCTCCACCAATTTCTTGCTGCTCCTTCAAATTGGAAAGCCGCGAGCTCAATCCTCCTTTCATCAGGGTAGTGCAAGATCGAGAACAGATTCTCCATGCTCTCCAGCCAAAGCTCAGCTTTGCGGGCATTGGGTGCCCCATCGAACCTGTCGGGATGGAAACGAGCGAAACGTTCCGCAGCTTGATCGATCGTTTGAGTCGGTGGCGGTGGCGGCGGAGCTGGCTGAACAGGTGGTAGCTCAACGTTGCGCATGCTCTCACTAAAGTTGCCCAAAGCTGCAATGATCCGCTCCACTTGGTCCTGATTGCCAGCATTGTTGTTGTTGTGGTTGTCGTTGTCATTGGTGTTGCCATTGCCATTGCCATTGCGGGTGGTGTTCCTTGGAGCCATCCTATCGCAATTAGTCTAAGGTCAGTAGCGTAATTAACCATCTTGAGTGAGTCTATCTTCAGGCGTAAACGTATTCTAAGGCACTATCTTAAGTCAACCTAGTGAACGAGCAAGAGACACGTAAAAGATAACAAAAAGTGCTAAGGTCAAAATCAAATAAGGGAGTCAAACGAAGATAGCAACTAATCACTAAGTAAATCCTCGAGTGTGTCTAACCTAGCATGCAAGGCAGACATAAATTGAAAAAAAAGTAACGATAAGGCATAAATAACAAATTCATATGTTGCAGAAAAGGATCATAAACATTAAGCATGCAATGAAAGTGTTCTCTCACAAAGTGATTAGTCATTTGACATCGGTTAACATGAATCACTTAAACAGTCGGCCGCCTGCCAGTGATTTATGTCGACTTTGGTTAAACAATGGATAACAGTATGACAGAACCAAGCAAAAACATATATGAACTTCGATAGGAAAAACAAATGCATAAATAAGTGTTTAAACCTTAAAGCATGCAACTAGTGACATTATGATAATTAAACATACTTTTAAGCAAACACTCATGCAATTAATAAAAACAATATAATCGCCTTAAAGAAAATAGACAAAGTAACAATCGTAAGCTTGTAACGCCCCAGATTTCAGAAGCTTAAAAGGGTTGAGAACGTTACTCATACCAACAAGGTGCACCTTTCTTTTTGGGAATCCACCTAGAAGAACTTCAGAGTTAAGCGTGCTTGCTCTGGAGCAATTCTAGGATGGGTGACCCACTGGGAAGTTCCTGGTGCACGCAAGAGTGAGGACAAAGTGCGCGGATTAGAACCTGTGTTGGTCTGTGGGGCCAGCATATCACCCCGGAGAGCGCCCATGAGTAACCTCGCCGGCCCGTTGGGCCGGGTCTCGGCCCATTAATGAGTCGGGTCGTTACAAGTGGTATCAGAGCGGGACTATCCGGAACTATAGGAGCTAAGTGACATACGGGGCAAAGTGCTACACTGTATGGGCGGTGGGAGCCACCTCTTGATCCCGTAGGGGCCACCTCTAGAGTCCTGCACGGATGGTTGGTCTCAGGACAGCGCGCAACGAGGACGTTGCGCAATTTAAGAGGGGGTGATTGTAACGCCCCAGATTTCAGAAGCTTAAAAGGGTTGAGAACGCTACTCATACCAACAAGGTGCACCTTTCTTTTTGGGAATCCACCTAGAAGAACTTCAGAGTTAAGCGTGCTTGCTCTGGAGCAATTCTAGGATGGGTGACCCACTGGGAAGTTCCTGGTGCGCGCAAGAGTGAGGACAAAGTGCGCGGATTAGAACCTGTGTTGGTCTGTGGGGCCAGCATATCACCCCGGAGAGCGCCCATGAGTAACCTCGCCGGCCCGTTGGGCCGGGTCTCGGCCCATTAATGAGTCGGGTCGTTACAAAGCTTGTGAACTTAGTAGAAGTTAAACAGAATGAATAGTAAGACAGTTTTGGAAGGCGGAAGAGAGAACAGTAGGACAGTTAACAGACGAACATAACGGTTCAGAGTTAATGCGGAAGACCAAACTTTAGAAGAGACAGAACGAAGAATACTCAATCTAATCCAGCGACTTGGACCCTCACACGCACCCCAAAGGCCAGAAGACCCTATCCTAGATAGCTCGAGTTTGAACACAAGCTCTGATACCAACTGTAACGGTACCGGTTTTGAAAACAAAATAATTTCTTGAAAAAGTAAATCCAAAATAACTTTAATAGCAACGGTCGGCAATTAATGCCAAAATAATCTTTGACGCGCACAGCGCTAACAGAAACAAATAAATATCCAACGATAACTCAAGTTCAGATGAAACAACGAGTGAAGACAGTAAAAAGTTCATCTTCTTATTTTGAAATAAAATCCCAAGACACCCCAGACCCTTCTCTCAGTCGCTGGCATCCTACTCGCGAACATCCTCGGCAGTATATGGAAGGAAGGATTTTTGAAAACAAGAGAGTGTGAGATAAAGGATCTCAGTGAGGTTCTAAGTTAAAAACAGAAAGTAAACATTTTTGAAATCAAAATCCTTTTCAGAAAAACAAACAAACAGAACAGATCACATATAACAGAATAACAGAACAGATAAGTTGTAGACCGTTGGTGCAGCCCGCCTTATTGCTCCTACTCCCAGAATGCCCTTATAACTCCCTCCAGAGGGTGCACAACTCCGGACAGAAACAGAAACCCCCGTGTACTTTGGGGAAACAGATCCTACGACCCTAATAGACCTCAGCGACTTCTTCCTCGCGTCTAAAAGGGATTAGACTAGGCAATAACCAAGCAAACCCGATAGTCCTCTACTACCCAAGTCTACCTAGTTACGACCTAATCGACCGGTCACACAGAAACATAACAGAAACAGAACAAACAGATGCAGATAGGCAAACACCGAGAAGTGATCCTGCAGAAAAGTCAGTCCAGAACAGAATAGCAATAAACAGAAAAGTAAACAGTCATACTTAGGACTTAAATACTTTTACACGGAAGCATACAGTAAAACAGTATAAGTAATAGTAGGTACAAGTTGTCACATATCCTTCCAGTGTTTTCGCAAATAATAGGTTTAGGGGTGAACACTCACCTTAACTTGAGACAAAAGATCTCCAACGAGTAATGAGCTTACGGGTTATCGAACAACGGAGAACCTAACAAGAAAGTACTAAGCACACTTTAGAAGTCGAACGGACGGAAGGGAAAAAGGTTGAAAAAGAAATGGTAAAGACGGAGTTCGAACTCGGGACCTCTAAGTTAGTCAAGTAAAGACCTAACCAACTAGGCTAGCAAGTCAAATACAAAAACTAAGTTACAAAAACAGAAACTAAGTTGAAACATTTTCCGAAACTCTTTCGGTTTTCAGACTCTGGAAATTACCAAAATACCCTCAGCGGTAAATTGCAAAAAGATCCTTTTCAAAATCAGAAAGTTCAAACAAAACCAGAAGTTTCCAAACATACAAATCAGTCCTCAAAGAATAAAATGGTTTACGAAAAAGTCCTCTGTTAGTCAACTACGGTCAAAGGTAAAATTGCAAAAAGGTCCTTTAAGTTTTCAAACTTCCCAAATCAGTCCACAAAGTTCAAACTAATATCACTAAAGTCCAAAACAGTCCTTTCGAGGTCAACAGAAAACCAAAGTCAACATACGAGGTCAAAACACAAGTCCAACAACAGCAACAACAATCTAACAATCCTAAGTCCCGGTTCTCAGTTCGAATCGAATAACAAGGTCAGAACAAACAAGGGTAAATCGGTCCAGGGGTAAAAACGTTCAAAACAGAATACTAATTTCGAATCGAAAGAAACAGCAAAGGATTCGAGATTTACCTTCGAAGGTGAAAAGAATTAATCTGCAAATCGAAAGAATAAGAAAAGTAAATCAAACGAGATTCGAATCGAACCGTAATCGAAATTGAATCTGAACGGAAGGGTCGAACCAAAGTTACCGATCGAACCGGAACAAACAGACCGGACGAATCTAATTGGCGGCGAAAGGATCGGAGCGGCGCGGAGATCGAAGACAGACAGACCGCGACACGGATCGGATCGAATTGATCGATCGAGACGTCGGCACGAATCGGGACAGACAAGCGACGGAACAGCATGGCGGACGGCGGCGGACGAGACCAGGCGACGCGGCGAACCGATCGACGCGATAGGAACGGACCGGAGAAGACGGAGATCGCGGCGCGATCTCGAGACGGCAACGGGCGACGGCGTTGCACGAAAACGGACAGGCGACGGACGGCGGAAGCACTCGCGGCGGCGGCGGAACGGAGAACGGATCAGCAAAGCGGCGGCGGCGATTGAGACCGGAACGGAACAGTAGCAGCAGCAGAATCTCTTTCTTCTTTCTCTCCCTCTCTTTCTTCTTTCTTCTCTTTTCTTTCTTTCTTTCTCTCTAAAACGTTTTACGGCTGAGAATGAGGAGATGGGAGAAGTAACAGACTAGGGTTAGGGTTAGTCATTAATGGGCCGGTCAACAGGCCTTTGTCTGGGCTCAAAAATGGGCCAAAAAGGTCAGAAAGGTCTTAAGCTTCCAGATCGATCCAAACGAAACGAAACGAACTAGCTTACGCGAAAATAATTAAATAATTATCGAATAAATAATTTACTCTGATAATTAATTAACTAAAATTAAATAATAAAAAAATAAAATAAAAAATAAATAATTAAAAAAGACAGGGTGTTACAACTTCAAGTCACTTATTTTATTTTTGTTTCTTTTATTTATTGAAGAAATCTTGAAAATGTCCAAGGCGAACGAAGAAGAAGTATGCTTGGCAGATTGTGCAACTACGCATATTATATTCAATAATAAAAAAATACTTTACTCACTTATCATTGAAAGAAGCAAATGTGAGTACAATATCGGGTAGTACAAATTTAATTGAAGGCTCCGGGAGAGCAAACATAATACTACCACATGGAACAAAGATTGCCATAGAAGAAGCATTATTCTCTTCTAAATCTCAACGAAACCTAATGAGTTTCAAAGATATTCGATTGAATGACTATCACGTTGAGACAATGAGTGAAAATGGAAATGAATTCCTTTGCATTACAACCTTGAGATCCGGTAACAAAAGTATTTTAGAAAAATTACCGGTACTATCCTCTGGTTTGTATTACACTAAGATTAGAGCAATTGAAGTTTATACCATCGAAAAACAGCTTGATAGTAACTTCAAAATATGGCATGACCGGTTGGGCCATCCCGGGTCAATAATGATGCGAAGAATTATCGAGAATTCATGCGGTCATACATTGAAAAACCAGAAGATTTTTCAAAGTAAGGACTTTTCATGCATTGCATGTACTCAAGGAAAATTTATTTTGAGACCATCATTAGAGAAGGTCGGATATGAAAGTCCTGCTTTTCTAGAGAGAATTCATGGAGATATATGTGGACCAATACAACCATCATGTGGACCATTTAGATATTTTATGGTCCTAATAGATGCATCCACAAGATGGTCACATGCGTGCTTATTATCTACTCGTAATTTGGCATTTGCAAGGCTTCTTGCACAGATAATACGTTTACGAGCACACTTCCCGGATTCTCCAATAAAGAATATACGCCTTGATAATGCTACAGAATTCTCATCGCAAGCATTCAATGATTATTGCATGTCTATTGGTATAAATATTGAGCATCCAGTTGCACATGTTCATACACAAAATGGTATGGCCCAGTCACTTATTAAACGACTCCAGTTAATTGCAAGGCCATTACTGATGAATACCAAACTCCCAGCCTCTGCATGGGGACATGCCATTTTACATGCTGCGACACTAGTGTGCATCAGGCCAACAGGATATCAAAAGCTCTCCCTGATGCAATTGGTGTATGGTCATGAACCAAACATATCTCATCTAAAAATCTTTGGGTGTGCGGTTTACGTACCAATAGCTCCACCACAACGCACAAAGATGGGACCCCAAAGACGATTGGGAATATATGTTGGATATGAATCTCCATCATTAATTAAATATTTAGAACCATCGACTGCAGATTTATTTACGGCAAGATTTGCTGATTGCCATTTCGACGAATCTAATTTTCCAACAATGGGGGGAGAACGTAAGCAGTTGAAAAATAATATATCATGGAATGAATTATCATTATCTATTCATGATCCTCGTACAATTCAATGTGAAAATGAAATTCAAAAGATAATTCATTTGCAAAATCTAGCGAATCAATTGCCAGATGCATTCGCTGACCCACAAAGAGTTACCAAGTCTTATATTCCAGCTGCAAATGCTTCAATTTGAATTGAAGTCTCTGAAGGACCAACTACAAAGGTTAGTGAGTCTAAGGCACGCATGAAGCGTGGAAGACCAGTCGGTTCCAAAGATAAAAAATCCTCGAAAAAGAAAAGGAGCAAATGTTAGTGATGGTCCGAAAGAGGAAGAAAAATCTCCTGAAGAGACTAATAAGACTCCAGACAAGTCACACGACATAACAAAAGAGACACAGGTACCTGAAATTATTGAAAATGAAGAGATCTCCATTAATTATGTCGTAACTGGAAAGATATGGAATCGAAATGATACAAACATCGATGATATTTTCTCATATAATATAGCGCACGATATTATTGAAGAAAGTGAGGATCTTGAACCTACATCAATGGAAGAATGTAGGCGTAGAAGTGATTGGCCAAAATGGAAAGATGTTATCAACAAAGAATTAAACTCTCTGAGTAAGCGTAAAGTTTTTGGATCTGTAGTCCGTACACCAAATGGTGTAAAACCCGTTGGATATAAATGGGTATTTGTGCGAAAAAGAAATGAGAAAAATGAAGTTGAAAGATATAAAGCAAGACTTGTCGCACAAGGCTTTACTCAAAGACCTGGAATTGATTATGAAGAGACATATTCTCCAGTAATGGATGCTACTACATTCCGTTACCTAATAAGTCTGGCTATACATGAAAAACTTGAGATGCGTCTCATGGATGTAAAAACGGCCTATTTATATGGGTCCTTGGAGAATGATATTTATATGAAAATCCCGGAAGGATTCAAGTGACTGAAGCACAACACCCAAATGCTCGAGAAGTTCATTCGATCAAATTAAATAAAGCTCTATATGGACTAAAACAATCAGGACGAATGTGGTTCAATTGTTTAAGCACATTCTTGTCAAAAGAAGGATACAAGAATGATACCATATGTCCATGCGTTTTTATTAAACGATCTGGAGCAAATTTTGTCATTATCGCAGTCTACGTTGATGACTTGAACATTATTGGCACTCCTGAAGAGCTATCAAAAGCGGTTGATTGTTTGAAGAAAAATTTTGAAATGAAAGACCTTGGAAAAACCAAGTATTGTTTGGGTCTGCAAATCGAGCACTTGGAAAATGGAACGTTTGTGCATCAATCGAATTACGTAGAAAAATTGCTAAAACAATTCTACATGGATAAGGCACATCCACTTAGTACACCCATGGTTGTAAGAAACTTAGATGTGGGAAAAGATCCTTTTAGACCTCCGGGAGAGAATGAAGAACTTCTTGGTCCTGAAGTACCATACCTTAGTGCTATCGGCGCACTAATGTACCTTGCTAACTACACACGACCAGATATAGCTTTTGCCGTTAACTTACTAGCAAGGTTTAGTTCTTCTCCTACTCGAAGACACTGGAATGGGATCAAAGATATATTTAGATACCTTCGAGGTACAAGTGATATGGGTTTGTACTATTTGCAGTCTGGTAGCTCTGAGTTAATTGGATATGCCGATGCTGGATATTTGTCTGATCCACACAAAGGCCGTTCTCAAACAGGTTATTTATTCACTTGTGGAGGTACTGCTATTTCATGGCGTTCTGTTAAGCAAACTTTGGTTGTTCCCTCTTCTAACCATGCAAAACTGATAGCAATCCATGAAGCAAGTCGTGAATGTGTCTGGTTGAGAACCTTAATTGGACATATTCACAATATGTCTGGTCTTACATTCCAAGAGGAAGTTCCGACAGTACTTTATGAAGATAACACAACTTGTATCGCACAATTGAAGGAAGGATTTATTAAAGGAGACCGGACAAAACACATTTCACCAAAGTTCTTCTTCACTCATGACATACAAAAGCAAGGGGCTATCAAAGTACAACAAATCCGTTCATCTGAGAATTTAGCAGATTTGTTCACCAAGTCACTTCCAACATCTTCATTTCAAAGATTGGTCCGAAAGATTGGAAAGCGGCGACTAAAAGACATAAAGTGATGTTTGAATCAGGGGAGACGGATACGCACTGCACTCTTTTTCCCTTCGCTAAGTTTTTATCCCACTGGGTTTTTCTTAGCAAGGTTTTTAACGAGGCAGTAACTTTAAAGCGTATTCGACAAATAAACTAATGTCATTCAAGGAGAGTGTTATAAATATGAATGCCATGAGTTCATGACTCTTCCTATACTCCATTTAGTACTTTACTTTATTGTTCCATTATGTAAAGTGAGAGTTACAAAACTCACTTGGTTATGGAGAGTTCCCTATAAATAGGGCTTGAACTTGTACATTGAGATACAATTGATAATACAATGATATTCTTCCATCTCCTCTAAATATTTCAAGTCTTTATCTTATGAAAGTTGTTATTATTATTCCTATCATTATTTTTATCTTTTTGTTTATTACTCATCTATTTTTCTGGATTCTATACGTATTCCATTTTCATCCGTTTTTCTGGATTCTATATGTTTCCATTTTTGGCAAATCTTTACCTCACAACTTTATTGTGGATCTTGCCACTAAACCAACACACTACACTCATTATATAAATCTCTTAAATCTACGATCCAAAAGCAAACGTATAGAATCCAAAAAAAAACAGATGAGTATTATTTGTTGATTAATATCTTTGTTGAGTATATACATGCAGGTGCCCATAGACAGAGGATCTTGTCCTGGTGTAGCCCGGTCGTTGTCGACCAGGCTCTGATACCACTTGTAACACCCTAGATGTTTGTGGTGTTAAACATGCACAAAATATTCAAGATACATTTGGTATTACATTTCATTGCCAGATAAGACTTACCACTCCAGCTCACAATACATGAAAAATTCAAGTGACTAAGAACCAATATTCTTGTCAACTATAAATTTTTCTCCATTTACGAGTAGAAGTCTTCACTTTTCGTGGACCCATGCGGTCATTGAGCATTTTCTGCTAAGTCGTCTTGACTCTCATCAAAAGATATCTACCTGTACAAGTTTAAAAATATTGGGGTGACCCAAACGAGCTCAGTGGGTGAAAGGGGAGGGGTTTGCTTGTGAAACATGATCTTTCATATGATTGTTTAAACGTCAATTCTTCAACTACACTAAGATATTTATTAAGTTCCTGTGAGGTTTTAAGCCACTTCACTAGATCTGAGTAAATTATATTATTTTACTCATCCTGAAACAGTATACATATTAGGATGAAGTGTTCGTACTTATTCAAAATCACTTGTGAAACCAAGGTTATCACGGGTAGTTGAATCTCTTTCAAAATGAGGTTGTCGTGAACTCTCGCCATTCATGATGAATTTAGTCTCCTTTAAATAAGATTGGTACATGCATTGGGATCTCTTTTTAACGAGGTTTCCGCCCGCCCTCGGTGTAATGGGGATCTCTTTTTAATGAGGTTGCCGCCCTCGGTGTAGTGTAGATCTCTTTTTAGCGAGGTTGCCGTCCTCAGTGTAGTGGGGATCTCTTTTTAGCGAGGTTTTTGTCCTCGGTGTAGTGGAGATCTTTTTTTAACAAGGTTGCCGCCCTCGGTGTAGTGGGGATCTCTTTTTAGCGAGTTTGCCGCCCTCGGTGTAGTGGGGATCACGTTTTAACGAGGTTGCCACCCTCTTTCATGGATTCGTATTTTAACGATTTTTAAGCACTTCATAATGTTTAAACGTGTCGTTCTTTACCATAAGTCTAGCTCGCATGCAATTTATTCATTATTAGGTTCGAGAATTCAATGTTTGAGATCAATTTATCTAGTTTCTATGTTCATAACTCTTTTATAAACAACAACTCTTCTCTCGATTCTCTAAGACCAACAAATACGTTTCTTCATTTTTGGACAGAAAATTACATTAGGATTATTCAGACATTTCGCATATGTAATGAATTTTAAAACTCATTTTAAAATTGATTTCATATACTAATGTGTCTTAGCTTTCTAAAGACTACTCATAGGTCTAACTATGGTTAGTGAGATAGGTACAATTATTTTTGTCATTTCAACACTCTTGTAGAGAGCAATGTCACTAATAAATTCATACGCTATTCATGAAAATTGTTAAAAATATTGTTAAAACATAGTTCCCTATTTTCTTCATTTTACAGAATCATGATCTTGTCCGAATTTTATTTAATTCCAGATTCATCCGATTTTGAAAATTTCAAAAGTGAGAGATAAAATAGAGTATTGGCTACCTCCAGATAAATATACATTAAAATATACTCTGTTTTCCATTTATAGTGGAGTTTTTAAAATTGCAGGAGTTTACACTACAAATTTATCTAAACTTCCAATTATTATCATCCAAGCCTTAATTCAAACATGCAATGTAATTTCAACTAGATTTGAAACTCATTTATTTCAGTTTGTAACATTTTCAAATCTAATTTTGAGGATAAAGGTTCAAGAAACCAAGATCAACACATGTATACAACAATAATTTGATTATAGAGAGATTTAAAAGATGAGTAGAGAATTGTACCCACCTTAGCCTTTCTTGATAGCTTTTGTTGAGAATCTTATGGTATTTTGCTTCCTTCTTATTCCACCCACCCCCTTGATTACTCACTTATTGAGTGGATTACCTTGCATAATTTGGGAGAATAAGAGTTAGTTCATTTTCTTGTG
Organism: Plantago ovata; assembly: GCA_028274465.1. Taxonomy (NCBI): domain Eukaryota; kingdom Viridiplantae; phylum Streptophyta; class Magnoliopsida; order Lamiales; family Plantaginaceae; genus Plantago; species Plantago ovata. The sequence continues at coordinate 59,404,897 of CM051456.1, read as the reverse complement.
AAATTCTTCATTGTTGAGTAGATGATGGTTTTGATTGTATCATTAGAAAGCTTTAGAGATGGAGATTCAAGAATTTACCTTGCATGCAAGATCAATAAGAAAATAAACTATGGAAATGGAGAAGACCGTGTGTGTGTTCTTAGGGAGGACAAAAGAATTTGGAAAAATTACAAATTGGTGATAGTTTTTAGAGTTTCTCTCAAATTGGTGTGACCTAAAATTTTTTACTTTAAATTGGTGAAAACTTTCTATCAATTTGGTGATTGTGCTAATTTTAGTGTTATTTTAATTAACTGAGTTTCCTATATTTTCTCCAACTTATCACGTTTCACTTAAGTCAAATCTGACTAAAATGCCAAGCAACTCTTTCAACCGTTCCTTCTTTTCATCGTCGTTCATCATCTCCTGCATATTAAACGATACAATCAACTCATTAACAAAAAATACACTAGCACCAAAGCACAATCTCCTGATTCCAATATTTGTAATAATTACATACGAACAACAAGCAACATTAACAATAAAAAATCAAATAATGACTAGAAGATAACAAGAAAGATATCATAAACATGTAACCTTAGTTGCTTGAATCACGCTGCCTTTCTTGCTTTCTGACGAATTCCTTGATTTCACCATGATAACCTGCAAATATTTTGTGCACACCTCCTTAAATAATGACAAAAACATGCATATATGATACTACTATTCTTTATCTTAAATTGTTTGCAAAAATACCACCTAAAATCTAGAAACAATGGTGGCTAGTGTAGTCTCGATTGATAGAGTTTCTTCTATCAGTGGACTCCAAATTCCACATAAACAGAAATTCAAAATTTTACTAAACAAGTGAAACAGACTACCGATAATCTTGGCAATTATAGAGAACAAGCGTTGTATGCCGAAACTCATAATTCTTACCAAGAAAAAAAAAAAAGGAAGAGATGCATGCGTGGCTTTAAACCCAATCCCGTGCGGTAAATTCTCTAAATTCGTTCAAGCTTCAGTCAACACATATAGCACGTAATAGCTGCTTGATGGGTACAGATGCTTGCTCGAAAATGTGATACTTGTATAAACCCAGCTCCATGGAAACTTATGAGATTTAGGGAGTCCAAGAAACAAGAAAAAGGAAATCAAAGACACTTGAATTTGATATGAATTGGTGCTAATTACAAAATAATTTGAAGCTTGGAATTGAAGAATCTTGAACAATCAGATGCTTGGAATTATAGAATCATGAAGGACTGAAGAAGCAGCTAAATCTGCGAGGCGGAAAGGGAGTTGACATATATATGATAATAAGAAACGATGGAAAGGAATGGAACAAACTAAAAATAGGAAATTTTAAAATATTACTATGCATGTAAAGGAAAATCAGGTAACTAATTAACTAAAATCATGGTATCTAATAGTACAGATTTCTTAAATTTCAACTAATTAGGTAGGGATAAATTAGTCCATACATATATTGACACTAATTTGTAGTAAAGTTTTCATATATCACTAATTAGATAGAAACTTTTAGGATTGACGCCAATTTGTAATTCACCCTTAGAATTTTGTCTTCTATTTTTAGTGGTGTGTTGGAGAAAAGTGGGGGTGTGAAAATTGGAATGAGGTTGTGTCCTACTTATATATTGGTTATGTTGACTTTTGTCAACCTTGTCATGTGTTACATGCATGACCAATAACTAGTTTACTATTTAATGTGTGTTTCTTTTCTTTCTTTCTTTGTTTTTTTTTTTTTTTTTTTTTTTTGTTTTTCCTTTTTTTTTTTTTTTTTTGTTTGTTTTTTTCAGTTATTTAAAATGTGGTTAGTTCTTTTTGGTGAAACATATATTAATATATGGAACTCGTAAATTACGTTCATTTGAATGACAATCATTCCGCGCGATGAAAAACAATAAAACTTAAACCATCTCGGATGCACAATTACTCATCGTGTAATAAAATGAATTAGTTATGATTTATATTTAGTTAATTAGCTAGGAGTAATAGGATTTTACCATATATTCTTGAAATATTTCTCGAGGGTTTCACAATAATAACTAGTAATTGCTACTACGTAAATGATGACAAAATTCTTCTTCTCTAAATAAAGCTAACAAACAATTGCAAAGAAAATTGTGAAGTATGTAAAACCAGTTAGTAAAGAATGACAAAATGTTGCTAAAATATTAAAAGGCATATTTATTTTTATTCATCATCATCTTCTTCCTCCCTTCTCCTCCTTCTCCTCCTCTTCTTCCTCCCCCTCCCCCCTCCTCCTCCTCTTCTTCTTCTTCTTCTTCCTCCTCCGTCCGATGTCTATGCTTTTTCGAATTTCCAGATTTACGAGACCCCTTCTTCTTCTTCTTCTTCTTTTGCTCACTAGTGATATCAATCACAGAAGGTTCTACGTCATCTCTAGACAACTGAATTCGTGATACATCTTGATTTATGGGATCATGAACGTCAATAAATTCACGAGCTGAGACTCATACTGTTATAGCACATGTGTAGTCTCATCGTCTTTATCAGTTTCACAAGCACTTGCATCATTTTGTTTTTCGACCTCAGGGAGATCCCACAAGTGCTTGTGCTGCAATCTTTGTACAATCTGCCAATGGTTACCTAGTTTGGTATCATTGATATAGAAAACCTGTTGGACTTGAACTGGTAATACAAATAGTTCATCCTTATACCATCTTGACCTTATGCCAATGCTTGTAAAGTGTTTATCAACACTTTTTGTTCTCTTATTTCCCATATTAAACCATTCACATTCAAACATAACCACTTTGTAACCATTCATAAAGGTTAGATGAACTACTCTTCTTAAAAAACCATAAAACTGGGCAGAGCCATCTTTGTGGTTTCCCTCAACTACTAAACCACTATTTTGTGTTTTCGTAAATCGTCACGCGCTCTTGTACGAAACCGAACCCCATTCACAATGCAACCATTATAAAAATGGGTATCCAATCTAAGAGGACCATTTGCAAGAGCCCACAAGTCCATAATAGCATTTGCAAGAGCCCACAAGAGCCCACTAGAAAACGCTCCAAGAATCCGTGACATTGAAATACATATGCATAAAGATATTAGGCATTGAGACAACCAACGTTATTGAACTTGCAAGCATAAACGTAACCATTACATGTCAATTTCTCAAGCTACCACCAACACTTATCTCATATTGTTTACATCTCTTCATCGCAAGTTTATAAACACATTCGTTGGTAAAACTATTTTACAACACATTGATCTCTTAGCTAGGTTAAGTCCCAAGAGAACGACCTTGGGATTATCTTACCATTGCACTAAAGTCGTTTTCGTGTGGTGATAGTTGATTCTTAGCCACTTAAGTGCCCAAGAGAACGACATAATTTGAAACGTCATCATGGTCTTTCATTGATATTTTATTTAAATATTTTATTAGAATATGTATACTTTTAGTGCATTTTGTTCTCTCAGGTATTTTGTAGGACATTTCGCGTTTTAAGTAAAAACCGGTGCATTTTAGTGCATTTATGAGTGTTTTGGAGATCTAAGTAATTCAAGGGTTGAGCATGAATACTAAGTGTCAATGAAGAAGAAATAAGAGCTTGTATAAGGCGAAAACGGTGGTGAATTCGGAGTTTGGATGAAGATTTTGTAGTCAATCAAGTGTGCAAGGTTTGCGCAGTCTATTCATATTAGTCATACATCCTTCACATGACGTCCGATGGGCCTAAAATCAACGCCCGCGCTTAGCCAACACAAATAGCTTTCCAACGATATGTCACACGCCCTGGTCCAACAAGTTATGCGCTCGGAATTGATGTTTTAGTGAAGACCGAAATCTCCAAAACCCTCTGTATAAAAAGGGCGCCCCGCCCTTTTAAAAGGCCCGCCTTTTACGATATCATAGACCGAGTTTTTACTTAAAAGACCATATCTCCTCCATTATACATCGAATTTCACTTCGGTACAAAAAACCTAGACTCATTTTTTAGCCTCCTTTTCAGATTTTTACCTTTGGAGACTTGATTCTGATCAAGAAAGACGTGATTTAATTCGTATTCATCTTCTCTACGTATTGATTGTGAGTTTTGTACATTCTACTTGATATGACATGGATTTGTTCTAGCGCACTTAGCACACTCCGCACAAGGTTAGAAGGCTTAAATCCATTAAAATCATACAAGTCTAACTGCAGTGATGCCCTTTGCAAGAGAGCTACCCACGCAGGAAAACACCCCTCATGAGGTCAATAGTCCAGCTGCACGCTATGCACAAATGGGCCCACCCGTGCAAGAAGAACAAAGACCGTCGTAGCGGCATGTCCGCTCTTAGTAGACAAAAAGTACATCGGCCGACCTACGCGCTGAACAATACATCACATTGTCTCCCAGCTGAGTTTTATAAATAGAAGGCCAAGGGTCACATTTTTAGTGGTATGCCATAAACACCTCTCAATATACTACTCTCTACAGCTTGTACCCAGGTTCAAGTAAAGTTTACCTCTAATTTGTTCAAGGCAAACCGGTTAAAGGGACTAACTCCTTCCCCCCCCTCCCTTACTCGCGCAGGTACTCCAACCAAGAACAAAGATGGCATCCACTCAAGATCTAACCTCTTACTCATGACATAATCCTTATATTGTGTCTTATAGTACTTAATATGCGGTGTATACTTTGTTACATCACTACCGATTAGTGACAAATTGGGTAATTTGTATCAGCTCTTCAAATCTGATATTTGATTATGTTTATTGATTATTGCTTTTCCTATATGATGTTTGTTTATACAATATTCGTTATGAGTAGCTAATTTGCTTGTGTTGGTGGTAGTATGTAGCATCTGTTGTTAGGGTTTTCGACTATGTTAGACGGTCTGAATTTTTTGCACAGACCCTTGCACTGTGTGCATGTGCACACAAACACATTGTACTGGGGTTGTACTGACGTTGTACTCACTCCCTATTGACCGGTTAGGTTGTAATTCATAAAAATATGAGGTGGTGCAAGTTATATTCGAAATGTACTGACATTAGTCTTTGTTTCAAAACAAATTTAATTTTGATTGACAATGCACCAGGAGGCTCCCTGCTGAAAGGTTTTTGATAAATGACAAATTACAAGGAAATGCCTAACATTCTATACAAGTCACTAAGTCTATCATAAATTTGATTAACTCTTTTACATGTGTCCACTTAAGAGTTTTCTCCTTTCTTGAGCTTAAAATTGCAATATGTTTGCTCATCAAAATACTATATCCTAACAACTTATGAAAGATATAAGTTGCTTAGCTTTGTACTATATGAATTGTTGGACTTGAAGTATTACTTGGTGTGTTGATTGGTTGTGAATTTACACCTATGTTGAAGGCCATGATCCCTATCCAGTTATCCTAAAATCTGGCCATGTAAGTTTGGTCATGTTAATTTAACTTTGATTTATTGAATTGCAAACTAACTAAATGATGTGAAATTTTTTTTTGAATAAAGTTCGTTCGAATTGAATTATATGGATTAATCCAAATCATATCCGATTATTTTCGGATCAATCCAAACCAATCCGAAATTTCGAATCGAATTTCAGATTAACCTGCATTTACGAATCGGATTAATCTGAAGTTCAGATCGAGATCGGATTAATTCCGACCCATCCATTCATAATAAGTTCTCAATGATCTCTTTTTTCCTGTTTTTTTTTTTATGAATTGAAATCAAAGCTTTTTCCTTGATCTGCCAGCTCTGACTGTCTTCCTTCTTCCGTCCTTTAAACCTTTTTCTCCTTTAATCCTTTTCCCCACTCCTCTCTCTCTCTAAAAGCTCCATTTCCTCAAAATAATTTCCAACAACGCAGAGAGAGAATTTGCAGAGATCTCTGGAAGGTTTTACTAATTCTATTTTGTTGTCACTATTACTTTCTGTCTTCGTTTCTGATCACCGTTTTTTCTTCTGTGTAGTTGATTTCGGATTTTGCTGCTTATTTTTGTGTTAATCTGTTTCGATTCACGCGATTACTACTTGTTTTCAATTTCTCCTTGATCTGAGCTGGTTATGTGTTTACTGTTGTTTTATGCCTCAACAATTTCAGTCTTGAGTAGATAAATTATTGTGAATTTGTGATCTGATTCAAGTAACATTTCATATTCTCCATGACCTCCGTTACTTATCTGTGTCTGTTACTAGTTGCTTAGATATGTATTGCAATATGTTCGGTTTTCGATACTTAAGCTATTCGGTAGATAGATTATTGTGATTACTGATCTGATTCAAGTAACATTTCATCATCTCCATGACGTCCGTTACTTAGCTGTGTCTGTTACTTGTTGCTTAGATATGTATTGCAATATGTTTGGTTTTCGATACTTGAGCTATTCGGTAGACAATTTGATGAAATGTAACAAGTGGCCTGCTCTCTCTTATGGTCGATGCAGATGTTAAGCTATATGGATTGCTTTGTTTTGTATTAACTGTCACTAGAAAATAGTGTGCGTTAGACTGTTACTAGTTGCTTAGATATGTATTACAATATGTTCGGTTTTCGATACTTAAGCTATTCGGTAGACAATTTGATGAAATGGAACAAGTGGCATGCTCTCTCTTATGGTCGATGCTTTCGGTAGATAGATTATTGTGATTACTGATCTGATTCAAGTAACATTTCATCATCTCCATGACCTCCGTTACTTAGCTGTGTCTGTTACTTGTTGCTTAGATATGTATTGCAATATGTTTGGTTTTCGATACTTAAGCTATTCGGTAGACAATTTGATGAAATGTAACAAGTGGCATGCTCTCTCTTATGGTCGATGCAGATGTTAAGCTATATGGATTGCTTTGTTTTGTGTTGACTGTCACTAGGAAATAGTGTGCTTGAAACTTTTCTCCTTTCCACTTGCAGAATTGTAATAACATCAAGCAATGTCGAGCTCAGTGAAAGGTCTAGAACCTGCATTCCAGGGAGCGGGTCAGAAAATGTATCCTTTCTGATTGGAACTCAGTAGCTATGAATATATAACCAGTGACTAGGACATGACTAGATACTCAAGTCATGGCTTATTTTCAAGTTAATCTACCTTTGTTTTCAGATTTTGATATTCTTGTTGAACTTAACACTTCACAGAGGGACTGAGATCTGGAGGATTGAGAATTTCCAACCAGTTCCTTTACCGAAACCTGATTATGGTAAATTCTACTCTGGAGACTCGTATATTATCCTGCAGGTCTGTTCCCTTACTTTTTGAGCTAATTATTCAATTTGATGAAGTTGTCACTGTGTTTGGATTTACTGTGTCGTAAATCTTATCTCGTGTAGACTAGTCCTGGCAAAGGAGGGGCTTATCTCTATGACATACACTTCTGGATCGGAAAGGACACTAGTCAGGTGATTGTCCTGTCTTTGTTTTTTATATTACCGTTTGGTTTCGACAAAATATAAAGTTTTTCTTTGTACTGTTAGGATGAAGCTGGGACTGCAGCTATCAAAACTGTTGAACTTGATGCCATTCTTGGGGGGCGTGCTGTACAGTATAGAGAACTTCAAGGGCATGAATCAGATAAATTCTTGTCTTATTTCAAACCATGTCTAATGCCACTGGAAGGTGGTGTTGCTTCTGGGTTTAAGAAGGTTGAAGAAGAAGAGTTTGAAACACGGCTGTATATTTGTAGAGGAAAAAGAGTTGTAAGGTTGAAGCAGGTACACAAGCTTCTAAATACTACTGTTTCTTAAGACTTCATTCGTGAAGAACAGAGACAGCGTCTCCATGAGCAAGTATACCAATATCATGTGGATATTGGATCACACATAAAATACATTGATTGCTAGTTAACATTATGCAGGTACCGTTTTCACGATCCTCACTGAATCATGATGATGTGTTTATTCTTGACACTAAAGACAAGATATATCAATTCAATGGGGCAAACTCTAATATTCAAGAAAGGGCGAAAGCGTTGGAAGTAATTCAGTTTCTGAAGGAGAAATATCACGAAGGAACATGCGATGTTGCGATTGTCGGTATGAAATTTTGCAACCTCCAGAGGTTTTTTCTTTTTTATACTCACCTGGATTTGTACTACATTGTTTTAAGCTGGAATATAAATTTATTTTGGAATTGTTATTTCATGCATCAGATGATGGAAAATTAAAGACAGAATCAGATTCTGGTGAATTCTGGGTTCTCTTTGGTGGGTTTGCTCCAATTGGTAAGAAAGTTTCTACCGAAGATGATATCATAGCAGAGAAGACCGCTCCCCAACTGTATAGGTAGTTGTTTCCTGTTTTTATAACTTTTTAGGCATCAATTTCAAGCTCTGATCTTCTTGCAAATTGTGCAAGTTTATTTCTCATGGTAATTGATGTGTAACAATTGTGTGAAAAGTAAGTTTTGGTGCTAATCCACGTGAACCCTACTCTTGCCGTATAAGGAAAAGTCTTTATAGTACAAGAAACAACCAAGTTACTCAGATAAAAGTTACTTAAAAAACTCAAGAGAATATTGTTTTATTAATAAAACCTCATTGTCACTTTTGAGTACTAATTGAGACAAAAGTAGATCAAGTACTTGAATTTCGGAAATTGCAAAGGTGGATTGCAACCTAAGAACTTGCTGAAGCTGGAGAATTCAAGAATGTATATGTGTTCTATATCTGATTCTCTTACATTAACATCTCCTTGACCACTATTTTTAGACAAACTAGATGGAGATGGAAAATATTGTGCTTTAGTTTCTGTGCATAATGAGGTTGGGTTCTGACAAGAGTGTATAGGAGATGTGGTCCTTTGCCCCCTAATTGTGCACAAGGCTCGTCTTAGAGAAGATTAATTTCAAACCTAATCTGCTCATTTCGGAGTAGAATCCTAAACCTAAGTCGTTCTCAGAGGAAATTTATCGAGTTTCCGACCTTCAAATTTTGTATTATACATTTTTATTTAATTTTTTTGCTTTAGATTATTATAGAACTTGGTAAATAGCATTCCTTCTGATATTATCATGCAAATTTTTAAGTAGTATCAGTGACCAACAATTTCTATGCTCTTCAACATACTCTTTTCAAAGTTGTCTAGTTGAAAGTAGTTTGGGATAATATCACACCCACATGAATATTCTCAAGATACTGAATAGTGGGTACCCATTGATTTTCTATCTGAAAGACACAAGTGCTTGTGATATAGAAACAAGGCTGTTGTGAATAGTCTGTAGTATTCAGAATTATGCTCACTGTTCAAATTTTTGTTCTGATAAAGGATTCATCAACTTGCGCCCCCACTCCTCTCTCTCACTCTCTCTCTTTCTCTGGGTGTGTTGGTTATGTCAGTAATCTGTTGGATTTTTTTCAAGTTTCTAACTAATTATTTTCCTTGTAAGTGCACTTACTGCCTTCTATGCCATATATAAAGATCCATGGTTTATGGTTCCTGTTTGATTATTCGCAGCATTGTTGACAGTCAAGTTATAATTGTGGATGCTGAACTTTCCAAGTCAGTTTTAGAAAATAATAAATGCTATTTATTGGACTGTGGTGCTGAGGTATTTGTTTGGATTGGCCGTGTTACTCAAGTTGATGAAAGGAAAGCTGCTATTCAAGCTGCCGAGGTAGAGAATAATGTTTACATCTTTATACTCTAGGGGGCAAAAAATCTATTTATGCTTACATCTTATTGCTGTCCAGGATTTTGTAGCTAGCCAAAATAGACCAAAGTCAACACGTATAACACGGCTTATCCAAGGTTATGAGAATCATTCTTTCAAGTCCAATTTTGGTTCCTGGCCGTCGGGATCAGCACCTTCTGTTGCTGAGGAGGGAAGGGGTAAAGTGGCAGGTATGCTCAAGTCTTTAAATGTACAAATCTTAGATTGATGTGTATACTGAATTCTTACAATTCACTGCACATTTTGTAGCCTTGCTGAAGCAACAAGGTGTTGGCATGAAGGCAGCTAGTAAAACTGCTGCTCCTGTGAATGAGGAAGTCCCTCCATTGCTTGAAAGCGGGGGCAAAACAGAGGTTTAGATTCTTTATGTATTGGATTTTCTATATCTGTGTTTGTATTACGATTTGTTATATCAAGCTGAAATTATTTCTTGGATTTAGGTTTGGTGCATAAATGACAGTGCCAAAACTCCAGTGTCCAGTGAAAATATTGGCAAGTTCTATAGTGGGGATTGCTATATTGTGCTCTATTCATATCATTCTACTGAAAAGAAAGAAGATTACTACTTGTGTTGTTGGTTTGGAAAAGACAGCATTGAGGTAGCACCTGCTCTCTTGGTTTATTTTAGTTCATAGCCCTGCTTTACCTGTTGGATCATAATTAGATCAAACACTCTAATTTTGATGTTTAACCTTCAGAATGGACCAAAAACAACTACTTCATACTATCCATGATTTGACAGCAACGATTTACTCTTTCCCCAGCATTTAAGTTTCGTTTGCGCACTACTATTACTTTCGTATATGCTAATCTAAAGCCAAAGAGATCCAGTTCATTTCAACCTTCAGTAAACATACCAATCAAACACCCTGAAATTCTATAAAAGCCCCTAGCAGTTCTATTGGAGTTACAGTACTTGAACATTTATAATACGCCAGACAAGTTTTCCCAGAATAACTTGCACTAGGGTAGTTCTTGCGGAGATTATGGTGTTTCTGATGTAAACTAGGATCTTACTCCCTCCGTTCCAATAACAACTTCCTAGCTTTCCATTTCTGGAGCTACTTTACAAATTTGTACTTTGCTACTGACTTATAACTTTATCAATATTATACCTCTCTCAAACTATTTGTTTAATATTTATTCCTGAATTCTGGAGGAAGGACTGGGGAAGTTCTTTAAGGAATGCGTCTAAATTTGTTCTCTGCTTTGTAAACACTTTATTCGTTATATATTTACCTTGCCAGATATCCAGCATTCTAGTGTTTTTTTGGAAAGAAATTCTTGTAGTGGCAGCAATAGTTGGTTAAAGACATGTTACTAAGATGAGAGTGGTGATGCAATTAATTGTATATTTATTAGTTAATAGTTGAAAAGGATTGCTAAGGGACTAATACAGATAGATAAACTGAACATGCGACATGTTGCTGGATCGGATTGGGAAGAAGGTCTGGGATGTGATGGCATGAGCATGACAGGGTTTTAAGAATCCATTTTGGATTGTCATTAAGTTTAAGAAATAGTTCAATCTGCAGTTGTGGAGAACTCATTGCATTCACTCTGGAATCTACATCAAATATAATTTCTTGAGTAACTACATAACAGGGTCCTTTATCCATGGCTCCTGAACTCGGTACAGGTCATTGTTAAGTTGAATATACCTGCATACTGATATTATCCTGCAAACTTGATTTCTTCACTCAAGATGTTATTGAATTATGGATCTAGAGAAGTTGTTGTTTATAACTTCTGGTCATAAGGGTGAGTTTGATTGAATAACTGGAAAAAGGACATTTGTTTCACAGGAGGACCGTGAAGTGGCTTCCAGTTTATCAAATACAATGTATAACTCGCTGAAGGGACGTCCGGTGCAGGTAATATAATAACTCACTATATTATCACATTAAGCTTCACAAGATACTGAAGGAGGTGCAAATAATGTCAGGGTTGGATATATCAAGGGAAAGAACCACCACAGTTTGTTGCGATTTTTCAGCCTATGGTAGTCCTTAAGGTGCGTATTCACTTACTATTTGGGACTGGGAAGTCAAAAGGATATTTCTATTTTAGTAGTATATAATAAAGATTAACAGCAGAATGTGTAAAGATTTTCTCTTGACAATCTTGAATGCTTTCTTAGGGTGGTACGAGCTCTGGTTACAAGAGCTATATTGCTGACAAAGGTCTAAATGATGAAACATATAGTGCTGATGGTGTTGCTCTCATCCGCATATCTGGAACCCCTCCTGTGCATAACAAGGCTGTTCAAGTTGAAGCTGTATGTTCTCCACCATGTTTTATGTGCTATTCCTGCTAGTTCTGATTTCCAAACTTAGTTATAACCTTTCTTCTGTACATTTTTGAAAGGTAATGTCTCTTATGTATTAAATAGAGATAACACAAGGGAAGTGTTTTGGCAACTCAGACAGACACGTCACTAGACTACTGCTATCAGGCAAAGGGTTACTTGCTGCCTCACTGTAACAGTGAAGTAACACCCTAGAAAAAAGTTCTTGACAAACTTTAAGTCTGGGCTAGAAACATTCTAGGAATATCTATTGTTCCTCATTCAAATTCACCAAACAACTCAACCTGGGATAAGATTTCAGTCATTTTTATCTTTCTCCCAAATTTCTTCTTCACGCCCTGAGCGTATCCACCACTTCGCTTGGCATTGGCCAAGCAAAACTATAGATCCCCGATATAGAATCCCATGGGATACGAGCCATTTTACAAGTAAGAAACAGGCGGTTAACGGAATGCCCATCAGTTTTGCACATGAAACACCAGTCCAAAAATACTTCTGGACTTGTTTACTAAGAAACCTATTTTCTATTTACGTGCACATCACATGAGTTGTTGCCTTATCATTTCTTGTGCTGTTTTATTTTTTACATAATTAGCCTGCCTTTACTTTTACTTTTTGGTTTGTTATTTTGTTTTACGTTGATACATGATTCTGTGATTTCTAGGGGACTTCATCGTGTAACTTTGAAACCTCATCTCGACTTCAGAACTCAATGCATTTTGTTTGGATATGTAGAATTGGTATTACGAACTCAAATTGGTTGATGTTTCATCTAAATCTTTTATAGTATTATCCTTTTTAGATATTCAAGGGGCCAGATCTGGGAGAAATAAAAAAATTTCTTGCCATTCCAAGTTACTTGTCCTGCTGCAAATTCACAGATAACTTTAGTCAGTTTACTGATTTTACCTTGTTATTTCTGTTATCATAGGTGCCAGCATCCTTGAATTCATACGAATGTTTTCTGCTGCAAACTGGATCTTCAGTTTTCAGTTGGCATGGCAATCAAAGCACATACGAGCAGCAACAAATGGCAGCCAAAGTTGCGGAATTTCTTAAGGTAGATATGTAGTCTAAGCTTGCATAATACTATTAAATTTCTTGTGAAGAATGATTGCTTGAGATTTCAAAAGTTTACCACATAAGTAATCTCATTAACCAAGTGAGGGAAATATAAAAACGCTTGTATACATTCAGATAAAAAAAAATGGAAATGTTGATAATTGCTTCCAAGTTTCTTCAAGCTGAGCATTTCCAATGAAAATGAAAAGCACAGTTAGATTGTTTCCACCAATCAAATGCTGGAACAGCAATACGAACTTTTGAAATGATTATTCAACAAGTGAAAAATATAGCCATTACTCATTAGCAAAATCGACTAGTTGTCACAGTTGCCCATTCTTTATATTCCTATCGGATGGGTTCTGGTGTAGAGTTGATAAATCGAAGATGCTGTGTATCTTGTAGTATGTAATAAGTATCATGTCTAGAATGTTTGCATGTCCTATAATGATTTAACCTGTAACCTGAATTCTCAGTTCATGACTGATGTCATTGAATCTGGAAGTTAGTAACATACCTTCTTCAAGTTTTTAGTCCAAACTTTTGGTCCAGAAATATCTTAATGGCTATAACTTCTTTTGCAATCAATTCATAAATCATAATGAGAGAGAGAGAGAGAGAGAAAAAGGGAGGGAGGGAGGGAGGGGGAGGGGAGGTTATTTTGTTTTACAGTTTCTATGTATCTGATAACATTAATCATGACTCAGCCTGGCTCAGCTGTCAAACACACTAAAGAAGGGACCGAGAGCTCATCCTTTTGGTTTGCTCTTGGAGGTAGTAAACAAAGTTACACAAGTAAGAAAGTGTCGCAAGAGGTTATCAGAGATCCTCACTTATTTGGGTTCTCCTACAACAAAGGTAGCAATTACCCTGTATATGCAATGTTTTGTTCTTCTATAGAGACCTTTAATATTCTGTTCTTCTAAACGTTTTTTCTTTTTTTTTTGTTTTGTTTTGTTTTTTTAATGCAATTGCTGTTGTGTGCGCAGGAAAATTTGAGGTAATATACTGAAATTTAAAATCATCTTAATTACCACCTGCTATGCATGTATCATAAGCATATACATTCTCATAATCCAGGTTGAAGAGGTATACAACTTCTCACAAGATGACCTTTTAACTGAGGACATTCTGATACTTGATACACATGCGGAAGTGTTTGTATGGGTAGGACAATCAGTGGACTCGAAAGAGAAGCAAAATGCTTTTGAAATCGGACGGGTACTGTTCTCTCTCTCTCTCTCTTTCTCTCTCCTCTTTCTCTTTTCTCTCACTTTTGAACTTCCCCAGTTGCTATATTGTTTTTCATCTCTCATATTACAGAAATACGCCGAGATGGCTGCTACATTGGATGGTTTGCCGCCAAATGTTCCATTATACAGAGTCACTGAAGGAAATGAGCCATGTTTCTTCACCACATATTTTTCATGGGATCCTGCAAAAGCTAACGTATGTTCCTATTATTCTACACTTGATATTGTTCATTATATCATTGTATTAGTTGGGCTCTGTCTGGAAAGGGTTTCGTCCCTTGGCTGTTGACCTTGGCCCGTCCCAATTTCTCCACCGGAGTAGATTCTAAAGTAAACCACACAAACCCTGCACTAACAGAGTGTTGAGCCCAGATTCTTGCGGCATATGACAGGAGCTGACAGTCTGCTAGTGTCGCTCACCCTCTCTCTCACACAATTTTTTTTAAAAAAAAGTCATATTTATTTCTAAATCATCTACTTTATACTCCAATCAGTCGCAGCAAACAATTCTGTATTAAACCTACCTGCTCATTCTTACAAATAGAACCAATAACTGAATCTCAAAACAAAATAGATGAACTTTATCCATCACCTAATAGGGTGATCATTCCAGCTTGTTGTACGCTTTCATTCATGACTGATCAACGGAAATAAAGTTTGATGTTCACTTTGGTATTATTGACACGAAAGATTATGCCACTCATGTATAAGCATCAAGGCAGCTTGAACAAACTGAAGAAATGAAAATGTGTCCATCTAGAGTGAAACATCTTCATAAGTCCTGCTTGTGGTTGAACTTCGGATGATCACAAGCAAGGTTGGAATGAAAAATGAGTTCTTACTTTTGTATGTCATAGATCTGTCTGTTCTTTGTTTTGTGTGCCTTAAAAGTATTTATTTTATGTTAACTGATTACATTAAGGGGCTGGTCATGCACTATTGGACTAACTTTGTTCAGTGGCTGTCGTACGATTACTTTTACTTATTGTGTATGTTACATAATTTGGTATTAAAACTTCTTTGTATTTTCTTTTTCTTGAATAGGCTCATGGAAACTCATTCCAAAAG
Organism: Plantago ovata; assembly: GCA_028274465.1. Classification (NCBI taxonomy): domain Eukaryota; kingdom Viridiplantae; phylum Streptophyta; class Magnoliopsida; order Lamiales; family Plantaginaceae; genus Plantago; species Plantago ovata. Next base: position 59,389,579 of record CM051456.1, on the reverse strand, counting down.
AAGGTCATGCTACTCTTTGGGGTTGGTAATGAAGTAAGTAAATATTTCTGTCACATTGCATACTTGAGCACAAGATGTCTAGTGTCTTGCATTCCATTGGCTAGTACCCTTATGTTTATGTAGCTGAATCTTTATAATTATGTATGAAACTTGTTTGATCTGAACTAAGTGGTAAAATAAGGTCAAATATCCTAGTAAGTCTTATCTTTGAGTCCCAATATTTGCTTTGTCATTGTTTTTCCTTTTGTGGATTGGATCTTCGAATTTATGCCATTTTACTTTGTCATATTTAAAAAATAAAAACCTGAAATTTATAATTGACACTTCCAAAATTTTACTTGATGTTGGTCTGACTTGCTATACTCTATCTGCAAAACAGGAGAGATCGAATAGTCCAAACCATGGAGGACCAACCCAAAGGGCTTCTGCCTTAGCTGCTTTGAATTCTGCATTTAGTTCAACTTCAACTCCAAAACCTGTTTCAGCTCCAAGGCCTGGAGGACCAAGTCGGGGATCACAAAGAGCAGCTGCGGTTGCTGCTCTATCATCTGTTTTGACTGCAGAAAAGAAGTCGCCAGATGTCTCTCCTGCCAGGGTGCGTCCTGGTAGGAGCCCACCCGGAGAATCGAGCCCTACTGGTACTATTTTCACTAATTACTTTGGGTAACTTATGTATGGAACCCTAATTTTAATACAAAGTGTTGACCCGATTGCTTGACAAAATTTATCAACCTCTTAGATTTTTGCCCCCCCCCCCCCCCAAAAAAAAAAAAAAAAAAAAAAGAAAAAAAAACCTTGCTTGCACTTACCACAGAATGTTCTAGATGCCTCTGTGATAGTGATAGAGAACTGTAGGTTCGAATGCCAAAGTAAGAGTATTTTTGGTGTAGCAAAGCTACGTTTTCTGGTAGAGACGCCAACCCGAAAGGACGAAACCAACTCCTAAGAGTGACTAATGTTGATTCTTCTCTGAATGATTAATCTGACTACTCTGCCTAACTTATATGATAAACTATACTAACGACCTAACATAACTCTTAACTCTAATAGAAATCCTAAATCTAATAACAGACTATGAACGTAACAATTCTTCCACCCTTAAAAGAGCCTTGTCCTCAAGGCTGGATTAAGCCACTTCAATCTCTTCTTGTATACTCGAATTATCTGTTGATGAAAGAACTCATGTTCCACCTTGTATTCTGCGAGGACTTTGACTAGGTAGCAGCAGGCTCTAGTTCCTGTCCCCGTCGATACAAACTCCTTGGTGGTATGGCGTGTCACCTTTGGCAAAGAAGAAAAGTCTGTCCAATTGAGGAATCTGAAACAATTCTGATTCTGATTGCTCCAACTGGTGAGAATTCCGACAGTCGTGACACATCCTTCCTGGTTTTCCTCTCGCGCGATTACAGCCTTGTTCTCAAGGCTGTGCTTTTTTCTCTTTCTTCCCTCACAATTTCAGCCTTGGGAGTCCCCAAGGCTGTAGTGCTCTTCTTCTTTTCCTTCCCTCAGAATTTCAGCCTTGTCCTCAAGGCTGTGCTCCTCAAGAGGGTGAGAAAAATCAAGAGAAACAGAAGTAACAACCTCAACCTCCTTAGAAAAAACTGCTGCCTCCAGTACTGCTGGTGGTGTAGTGGCCATGGCCTGAGAAATTGCAGGCTGTCCGGAAGAAGGAATGACATACTGTTGTGGTGAGGATGCCTGGCAGGTGATCGTCGTGAGGCCAAGCGAGCGTTTAATTGATTCCTCAAAAACTGGAAGATATTTGGCAAGCGCTTCGTCAACTGATTTGGCAACCAGGTCTTGAATAGTTTTGGTGAAATCTTCATGAAGAGCTGCAACAGAACCTTTAATGGCTGAGCCGCGATGATCTTCCATTGTGATGCAGCCCTTGTATTCTTTGGCACGGTAGGTCGGAACAATTTGATGGAGAACTGTAGGTTCGAATGCCAAAGAGTATTTTTTGGTGTAGCAAAGCTACGTTTTCTGGGATTTATTGACTGGAAAATAAAAGAAAAGATAAAGACAATCAATCTCCGAAGAGACGCCAACCTGAAATGGCGAAACCAACTCCTAAGAGTGACTAACGTTGATTCTTCTCTGAATGATTAATCTGACTACTCTGCCTAACTTATATAATAAGCTATACTAAAGACCTAACATAACTCTTAACTCTAATTAGTAACTATAACTCTGAATCTAATCAATTATTTGATTATAATGAAATACTGATTGCTAATAGAAATCCTATATCTAATAAAAGATTATGAACGTAACAGATAGGATCTCACTGTTTTTTTTCTTTTTTATTTTATTTTTTATATTTGTCCCACTCTATTGCCACACATGTAATAAATCATTTGGTTGAATTAGCTTGGACCAAACCCCCGGAAACTTATTTGAAACCCAACTAAGGCCATCTTACTGACGAACCCATGTCACTAAACAACTGCTGAATATTCTGTGAGGTTTCTGTTACATACCTTTGATAAATGGCCATTATTTTGGTTGCAGAACAGACCACAATGTCACAATAACAAACAATGTAAGCAGATGAAAGGAACACCTCCTGACCTCATCTATAAAGCCGAACTACACTAAATTATGAACTATCCTGTTTGTGCTGATAGAGACCTGTAGGTTCGAATGCCATGATAACAAGTATTTTTGGTGTATCAAGCTACATTTTATGGAGTTTATTGACGGAAAGAAAGAAAAGATAAAGAACAACCAATCTCCAAAGAGACGCCAACCCATAAGTGCGAAACCAACTCCTTAAGAGTGACCATCTTATATAATAGAAAATACTAGTATCCTAATATAACTATAAATCTAATAAAGTTAACCTAATTGTAATGAAGTATTAGACTTCTAATTCTAATATACATCTATCAACGTAACATGTCCTTTGTTACCTGGACCCTTCAATTCCCTTTACATACCTGTGGCGGACACTCTGATATGGGTGAGCCAGTTGGTCTCCTGTCAACTGCTCTGATGCTAGCATGACTGATTGCTATTCGGTGGTGCTAGATCTAATCATGCCTGTGGGCTATTCAATAAATCATATTCGTGCCACGGTGGTGTACAAACTATAGTCCTTGACTGTGCCTTCCAAGATTGATGATATATCAGTTAGCTGTTATTATCATAACCTTTTATATATATTAGGATACTAGTATTTCCTATTATATAGTTGTATATATTATCATAACCTGTGTTGATGATATGCATGTGGCCTGTAGGTTACTTGCCTTCTCAATATGCATAAATCTTTTAACTTGCAAAACCTTTTTTCCTTATGTTTTTATTGACAAGATATCTGACACATTACTATCATTACAGTACAAAAATACTTTACCAGCTTAACTTGATTACTAATCTGAACCATAACTGTTTTTTAGTTTTATTGTGGGTCCTTTATTACGTGAGTAATACTTTTCATAATTTTAGCAGCTCCTGTTAAGATCGAAAATGCTGCTGAAGATGAGGATGTTAAAGAAACTTCAGTGGCAGAAGAAAACAAGACAGTTGAGCCTGTCCCAGAGACTACTGGTGAATATACCAAATCAAAATCTGAGACTGACCTGGAAGAAAATGGCTCTGAGTGCAATCAGAGTACATTTAGTTATGATCAGCTGAAGGCTAAATCCGAGAACCCTGTCACTGGAATTGACTTTAAACGCAGAGAGGTTAGTTTTCCTTGCGACATTTACCTTTTCTAATTGACAAAATGGTGATTTGTGTATACATCACATGAAGTTTGTAAACGTAAAATTTACACATGTAATGGTTTTCTGGGAGGTACTAGCAGAATGGTCATATATAACATTATAACCTTGATTAAATATCCAGTTGCCAAACTTGAGGGAATCATTTCAACTCTATTATTTTACAAGAAGAAATATTCAGCAGTTAATCCCATTTATATATTGATCTGTCCAGGCTTATCTCTCTGATGAAGAGTTCCAGTGCATACTAGGAATGACAAAAGTGGCGTTCTACAAGTTACCTAAGTGGAAGCAGGACATGCTCAAAAGAAATGTTGATCTCTTCTAGAAAACGGGGACATCAAACTTAGTTCTTTTCCATTTTTACGCTGCTATTTGTTTGTTTCTTTCTCTCTGCAACTTTCTCTATCGTAATGCCTGGATCACATCAAATTTTTGCTCTCTACCGATTCCATGCATCAGGATGTTGATATTGTTTTTGGTTATCTGGCATCTTTGTGAAGAGTGATTTTTCAGAGTCTCCTGGCCTGCGCTGCAGATTTTAATTTGAAGACAAAAAGTCGGTTTTATTCTTTGATTTGGTTGGGTTGTATCTCAGTTTGTGCATTATTGAAGTTCATTTCTATCATTTACTTGAAAGTTGAACAGTTAGAAGAGTGTATATGTATTGCATTTGTATATGCGAAGGAATGTATATTATGTTGTTTGCCTTTGAACTTTATTATGTTGTATTTGTCGTACACTTTGTGAGATTGACTGAAACAGGATAGTTGAGTAAACATATTAGTTTGTAACTTTGTGTATTGGATATTTATGTTTTTGTGCTGAAGGTTTGGTTAGATTGGTTTTTCAGTTTTATGCATTCGTATCATGTAAGTAAATTTTTTGACAATTCTGAAAACTTGTGGAAGATCTTTTAATTTAGGGCTATTTACACATTTGTGTCAAAGTTGGAGGCAGTGTCCTTTTAGCTTTAGGCTTCATTTGTTTCGAGGGAATATGAGGGAAAAGAATAAACTTGAGGGAAAAAATTACAGTTTTACTGGAAATTAATAGGGGATTTTTCTTTTCGTTTCATTTTGTGTCACTTAGGGGCGTTTGGTTCACTAGGAAAAGGAAATGTTTTGGTGATTTTGCACCACATTTCCTTGATTGGTTCATAGGAAATGTAAGTAGTAAATTTCCGAAACCGGTCAGACCATATTTTTCCTTTTTTGGAACCGGAAATCATCTTGAGGCATTTTGTGCATGAAAATTAAAAACTTTTCCTAGTTGAAATACACTGGGGGGACATGTATTTCATTTTGGAAATCTCCCAATATTTTACCTTCCTATTTTGACCTTCAAAACAAATGATTTTTGTCCAAACTATCCTCAATACCCCCAACTAATTACAACATCTTCTTTCTTCTCATTTTTCCTTCTTCTTCTTCACAGCTCCACCCAAATTTCTCCTTTATTATTCATAGCTTCCTCCAAATTCTTCAACAATTCTGGCATATTTTCATCAACATTTCATTCCATACCCTCCGATTCTCCGTCTGTCTCTCTCGACTAAATCCACAACACCCATAATTGAAGAAGCAGAGTGTCACCTCGACCATAATTGAAGAAGCAGAGTCACCATAAACGGAAACCCCCAAATGAATTGAAATTGAAAAGTTTTCATCAAACCAACCAACCTTCAATTTCAGTAGATGCAGCGTCAGAAAGACGCCATGTCTCGTTTCCTTTCCAACGTCAACGTCCATCTCCGCGCCCAGAACCACCCGTATCTCCGCCCCCAAAATCTAATCCCTAACCCTAATTCACACCCAATACCCAATGAGAACCCATGGACAAGTATTTCAAGAGATAAAACTAAGGTATCTTGAAAACTGATGCCAGGTAGTCTTGAGATTAGGGTTCGTTTACCAACGTTTGGGGACCCGCAACGATGATGGCGGGTCTCTTCTCCAGCGAGTCATACTAATAAGAAATTTGGGGCTTTTTACAAGTGTTGGGACGTCATTTTTGACCTTTTATCAGTCTGGTTCGTTTAACATTTCCTTGGATGATATAGCAAACCATAGCAAACCAATCATACTCCAACATTTCCTAGTAGAAATCTCCAACATTTCCTAGTGAAATTCCTACTTCTAAGAAAGAACCGGATTTCCTAGGAAATCTTATATTTTCTTTTCCTAGTCCAAACCAAACAGCCCCTTAAATCTTCATACGTAGAAAAATAATAAAATAATAAGTAGGGCATCCCTCTCTATTCTTAGTTATTCTTCTATTTTTAGTTAAATTTGTTTAGTTAAATTTGTTTGTTTTGGATGTGATTTTTCTTCAGAGGTTTGGGAGTTTCATGATAGGTCGATGTCGTAGCTTGATCTTCCAAGAGTTGCGACAGCTATGGAGGTACTAGTAGATTCAAGTGGAAGTGATGATGCTGTGAGATTGAAGATAAGGATTCACTGCTTTATCGTAAATTGTGATTCTAAGTGGTTGAGTTGAATGATGGAATGTGAAAAAGAGATGGGGCCTTTGGTGTCACCCATGACTTGTTCACGTATTTGGTGAATATATGTGGCAACTGTTGGTGGATGTGTATATTGTGCTTGATAGATTTTGCACCGTCACTGACATGCTTATACGTACTATGTGAGTTTTTGTATAGTATTGTGATTATATTGTTCTTTAACTAACTTTCCGCGTGAAATTAATTTCGGTGTGAAACTAAATTTTAGTTTGGAAAATTGGTGAAACTAACTAATAAAGTCTGAAATTAAATTTTGAAATTAATTTTGGTTCGAGAACTTATATAAAATAATTTACGATATGAAACTAACTTTAGTATAGGGAGATTGGATCGGGATTAAACTTTGGGTACCTGACAATGTGGGTTTTATTTGGTGCATTCTAATCTTGACTCTACCTTTAGGGGGTATCTTCAATCAGGTACCCGCAAAAAATCCGATCGGAATTAGATTACCTTAACGAATAGTCATTTAATCTACCATATATTATGTAATAAAATAATACTATTATATATAGTATGTAATAATATTGTAAGAAATTCAAACAATTATAATTCTTATGTAAACTTTTTGATATTTGTAAAATGTTTATTTCATAGGTCAAACACGTGTCCAAATATGGGTAGAGTCTGGATCCAATGAGAGTTTGTTTTTTTGAAGCGGCAAACCGAGGATCAATAATGGTTGGAGGTGAAGCAGCTTACCAACTGAGCTACGCTTCGTTGTCATCTGAGTCTAGTTAGAGATTGCCCGAGGACTCATGAAATGTATTGTATCTAGACGCAACATTTGCTTTTATGTCATGTATCGCTCAAGTCTTACATCAAGAGTCATGTTAGGATATGAGTTAGCGATAATTAGAATAAGCCAAAGTCTAGGGAGAGACCAGTCTTTCCTAAATTAATGGAAAGATCTGATTTTTCTCTTACCTGGTCTGCCCGGCCGGTCAGACCGTTTGCGGTATGGGTTTAAGAGGTTATGATGTGGTTTTAAGTTGTTAAAATTGAAAGTTTCCGTTATGGTTTTAACGTCATATGGTGTGGTTTTAAGACGATATGGTGCGATTTTAAGTTATTAGTATTGAGAGTTTCCGTTATGATTTTAACGGTTTGGTTTTAAGAGATGATGTGATAGTTTTAAGAAGTTACAATATGGTTTTAAGATGGTTTGTTATAGTTTTAATCGACAAGCTAAAATCATTCACAAATATAAAAAAATCACTATTAAACAACTGTAAAATTTTTAAGAATTGACATTAAAACATTAACGAACGAGTGTACAATAACCTACTTAAAACTTTTTAGTCATTAAAGTGTTGAAACATTCCGCGTTTGTTTCGAATAAACTTCTTTGAGAACTTTTGCTTCTTGACTTTTCGTCATCAAACTCAATTGGCATCATCAACACCTGCTTAAAACCATAACAACTCTAGTTGAACCCACAACAAAGATAATTATAACCACACCATGTCCCCTTAAAACCATACAATAATACAATGGACAAACCCAACACAGTAGCATTATATATTTTTGAAACCACAACAACTGGAACTAAAATCACACCAAAATCTCTTAAAAATGCAACTGAAGCTAAAATTCATATCAAGGATAACACGAGTTCTTAAAACAACACCAAAGATAATTATAACCACACCCTCCCCTGATGAACGAGATTGTCAGACTCAATTAATCAAATAAATTTGTTTTAGCCAAAGACAATTCACAACTACAACGAAAACCAAGGTACGTAGTGTAGAAGTAAAATAACCTCGAGTGTCGATCTCTAAGGACTATAACTAGCTTTATCAAATTTAACTTAAACTATAAATCAGAAATCAAGCAAAGCACAGATTTTTCTTATCAATATGATGGAAGTCAGTGATAGTATGGTCATTCAAAGCAACGGGTAATAATCATGCATGAAATACTTGAAGTTTGTATAGAGATCTATGATCATGAATTGTCCTATGTGTTCCTTTCAATTCAACACTACGAATATAGATGGTTTAGATAGATCAAAGAAATAAAACAATAAATCAAGTCTTAAACGCGCGAAGCCACTCATGCATAATCAAGAACCCTAGCTAATAAATCACATACTATCACCAACGATAGATTTAGCTACTCATAGATAAATTGCAATCAACAAGAATCAAAGCAAGATTGAATGAAAACATGTTGAAAGAATAAATAAAAGTAGAAAAACCGTGAGATACAAGTTACCAACGAAGGTTGTCAATCTCCGATGAATTGCTAACTCACAAGCAAGAATCAAAGATCAAAGATGTCCAATCTCTATGCTAAAGCTTCCAAATCAATAAGAAAAATAGTCTTCTATGCTAGTAATTTCCAGAACAGGCTCTGGAGAATTTGTCTCTCAAAATAATGTGAAATGGTCTGAAAAACGTAAAAAAACAGGCAAACTATATATAGAGTTCGGAAATGCACGGTGCGAACCGCCCCAGGTGCCGGGCGATTCGCCTGGTGCGGGGAGATTCGCCCCACGTCCAAGGCAATTCGCCTGGGACGTCCAGATCGACTTCAGCGAGATTTTAGTCTTCTTTCCTTTTTGGACTCGGATTTTGCCTTCTAGTGAACTTTAAGCCTTGAAACTCGTCCCATAGGCCTCAAATCTCATCCGGAATCTTCTAGATACACCACGAATGTCCTCGAAACACCAAAACCTCGTCCTCTTCATCAATATTGCCCATAAAAATACGTTTTTCACCTAAAACCTGAAAAATGCAAAGAAAAGGGAAACGTGACACTATTCTAATAAAATGCACTAAAATATAAGGTAAATTAACCTAGAGGATAGCTAAATTGGTGAAAAAGACTCGAATGAAAGTGTAAAATACACATTCATCAAACTCCCCAAATCGAACATTTGCTTGTCCTCAAACAACAAAGTTAGACTCTAATGCAAAAATCAATGCAACACACAAAATGGAGTCTCATGCCAAATGAAATGAACTAATCTATTGAGTCTATCAAAAACTTATGAACAATGACCATACAAATCATAACATGGATATTGGTTGAAGAATGCCTCGATTGACTCATACACATTCACATATGCACTATGTTAAACAAGATAGTCTCTCGTAACATTCTCTACCTGGACCTAGTCAGTGACGACGTAATGAAACATGTTAAAATACGAATGGTTGTCCCATGCCTATGAAACTGAGGACTTACTGCTGTTCACCAAGTTAAGACTTTCCCTCAAAGAGGTCGAACCAATACTGGCTCTCATCAAACGAAGGAGGGTTCTCTAAAAGTTCACACTCCCCTATTCTACCCATCTCTCAAGCAAAGTCATAAACTAATCACCACTTTCTGAATGGCAGGACGAGGGTGGTCTAGAACAGATGACACTCAAACAAACAAAAGACACATTTTACAACTCGATTACGAACATTACAAGAATTGAAAAACGAGACAAACACTTTGCTAAACTGCTTTTTGGCTTTCTTTGGACCATTCTTTGCTTTATTTGGGGTCTTTTCTTTTTTTCTTTTTTTTTCTTTTCCAGATTTTTTCTTTTTCCTGGAATTTTTTCTTTTTTATCGATTTTTTCTTTCTCTTTTTTTTTTGTATATAGCCAGCAGTAGCACAACGAAAAAGAAATTACAATGACTCACAAACGACCTCCCCAAACCTATTCGAAAGAATAGGTTGGAGCACAAACTTTACGAAAAAGGAAAACAAACTCACAACACTCAAAATCGAAAACAAGTCATATTGACAGCATAACCCCCTCCCCAAACCTATTCGTTAGAATAGGTTTCAAACAAAGGATCACACAATCTCACACTACCTCCTTCCTAGGCATTTAGCAATCTCAAAGCAAGGTGAAGACTTGTTGCCTCTTAGGTACATAATTACTCGGGAAAACAACCATAAGATCCTAACATGCATCATCCTATTATAAAGGCCTTCGTGAACCGCAGTAGAGAAAACACCACTAATTGATGTCGAGACTACCAAGCTTGACTAAGTGCAAACATAAATGTGACAAGCCAAGCGAGAAAAACCTCAAACAAATTCATAGATATGAAAGATATGGTTAAAGGTCATAACTAGTTAATCTACCCAATAAAAAAGTTCGAAAAATTTGACAATAAACTCCACATAAAACATGCAAGACTAGACTAGAATGAATGTAGTGTATGTAGTGTATGCAACTAAATTACTAGGAAAGCGATAAACGTGCAAATACTAATGCAAACGGATTTCAACAAAATACAAGGTACTATACTCAAAATACCAATGCCAAGCTCCAAACTAACAACAATAGTTCACTTAAATCCCATCCCCCCTTATGAAACTAAAGCTAGTCCCTAGCAATAAGAGAATGAGGAAATAAGATGTGATGCTAGATGTTACCGAGTGGTTTGGCCTCGGTCGGCTGAGTACACAAGATGTAAGGTATTGAGATTGCTCGAGGGCCCTTGTTGGTGATCATCGGAGCCCGTGGTGGTGGTGGTGGTTCTACTAACAGATCGAATAGGGCCAACTCCTCCATCAGTATTCATGGTATCCTCATTGTCCCTATTGTCTTCATTGTTACCATCATCATCATTAGAAGAATTGCGTTGTCGAAGAGAAGCCTCAAGATTAGCCGCTGCAGCTATGGGGTTTTCCATCCGACATCTCTCTAATAGCCCGTGAATTGTTGAAGGGGAAAGAGTCGTGCTCTTAGAGTCTCCCTCACCAATGTCCTCTACCCCATGGAACTTACAGTAAGCTGTGATGAAACTCGGAAACACAAAGGTTTTCTTCTTCTTTGTCCAATGTCGCCCATATTCTTCATGGATGATGCTCCCGATGTCTATATGGTGCTCCCTCAATAAGCAGTCGAGGAGCACCACAAAGAAGGGCTGGGTGTTCGTGTCATTATGTTTTGGAATCAAGATAGCGATACGGAACTTCATCACCACTGTCGACTCAAGACTAAATCTGTTGTGATGAGGCTGCCCCGGTTGCTTCCTAGTCTCTCGAACCTTGCATTCCTTGTGGCAGATTTCTGCCGTGATATTGCTTCCAATCCCTTTAGTGGTACGTGAATAGACATAAGAATGGTCACTCCCGGTGAATTCTCGTTCCACCATATGGATAAAGCGCGAAGTTGATGCAAAAGTCCATGGCTCGAACACACCTCTAACGAGATCACTCTCCTTCTCTTGAAGATTAGTATACCCACCATAGAACTCATGGAGAACGTCCTTGTCAAACCCTTCGACATGGTTGGAATCGAACCACCTCCAATACCTCATTGTAGCCAAACGAAAGTGCTCATCTCTCTTTGTGCATGGTACCTACAAACATCCATTAGTACCTTGTACAGCAAAAAGCTTCATGCATATGCAAATGCCAGAGTGAAACAAACGAGTAACTTCATCATCATGCCTAATCTTCAAAACACCAAGTCTAATCTAGCTACCATAATGCAACGTATATCATAATATGTAACATATCTCAACAAGCTTTATGCTAGATAACTAGTAACCTCAAATCATAAGATTCATTCAAACCATAGTACTAAAAAATTTCACCAAAAAGTCTCAAACCCCATCAATCAAGTGTTCTACCAACACGTCTACCTTTATCAAACCAAGCAAAAATGAGCAAGCAATTGGTAATGAAAATTGATTCTAATAACATAAACGATCAACCCATACATTATATATGATAGTGTATATGTCCTAGAGACAGTCCTTACTAAGGGCATGGTGCCCTTATAGAGGACATATATGTACTATTACATAGGTCAACATAATATAATATATGTTTGCTTCATTTTACTGTTGAGTATCGCTTTCATATTTATATTACACCAGGCTGCAGCATGTCATATCTTTATTGCTGTCTGTATTGATACTGAACATGTCCCCTCGGATAGATGACCGATCACACAGTTAGTGGGAGCTATGTGAGTTATCATCTATCCCAAACTCTCCCTAGTCGTGGTACATCTCGGATGTGGGGGTCTGAATGAACCTGACAAGACTAGTATGCGTCGAGGTTAAACTTGTTGGAGCAAGTGTGAGCCGATCCCACGGCAACGGAACGGATTGTTGGACAATCAAGGAACGTTCCCATAACTGCGCATAGTTGTTCGAAGAAGCTTTATCGAACAATGGAAGTACCCACCGGACACTCCCATAGATGTATACTCTACACCGACGTGTCTATGGGAACCGGTGAGTTGTCGAAGGGATGCCATTCGTCCTTTGCACTTACAGGACTTTATCATCACATTTGTTGCTCCATATCCTTGGTGGACCCGTCGATGTCAGCTCTGAATAAGCAGCTGACCTAAGACACGATCCAGGATTATGGCTAAATACAAATGGGGGTGATAAGTGATTCTGTGAAGGATTCATCTCTCAAGTGTAGCATAGGAGAGCACTGCTCGTAGTCTGCATAGTTGTGTTGGTAAAGTCACTGGCCAGTGCAAATGATATATTATGATGGTCATAAGTATATCTTAACCAAACAACTCCCTGAGACGCCCGTGGATGTATTATTGGGATAGACACTTCATCGATCCTAGATACATCCGAGCAAGTCAGATGAAGGGACGTTACCATCGCCGCGTTGAGCGCAACAGGCTTCGCAATGAAAGGGTTAGCTTTGAGAAACCTCTCAAATGTCCTCGCGTATTAATATTGCAAATGGAACCGTCTAGGAATTCCATGTTGCCTAGTCTAGGACTTGTTTAATACGGTGAGGCCCTATGGGTCACACTATGCGGTGATTCAGCCTATCAGAATATCCTTGAAGATGGAATCGCAATTAATTTGGAATTAATTGTGATAGATGGATTATAATTGATTTGGAATTAATTATAATAATGGGTGGCTCAATTAATTTTTTGGAATTATTAATTGAATTGGCTAATTAATTGTATTTTATGTAAATACAATTAAAGATTATATTTTGGAAATATAATGGAGGTTTGATTGTAAAGGATATGTTAATTTAGAATTAACATATGCACTTGGGCAAAATCTACTTGGAGTTTGGATTGCCTTAGAAATATAAGTGGGACCCACCTCCCGTAGGACAGGCGCGCGCGCGCGCGTGGCTGAGTAGGGGAAGGAGTTTGACTCCTTCCTCTATTAGAAGTCCAAGGGATAAGTTAGATTTTCCTGATTGAGTTTTAATTTGATTGGGAATGAATCTAGACTTGATATTGGTTTCCTTGTGCGATAAGAATTAGATTCTTATTCCTTTACGAAGTCTAATTGCTTATGCTTTAGGCTTCTATAGACTACTATATATAGTGGACTATTAGAGAGAGTTTTACACACGATTTGAAACATAGTTTTGAACACGAGTTTCAGACACAGTTATTCTACCCAGTTTTCTTAGAGAAAATAAAACTCTCCCCTCCTCCCTTAGCCTCACGCGCGCACACCGCCACCGGAGGGAATTGCCGCCCCGTCTTCTTGGTCACATAAAGAATATCCTAGCGTTCTTCCGATAGGCTGTTCATCCGTGGATACCAAGGTTGAGGTTCTAGGAGCTGGAAACTAACTCTTATTGTCTTGCAGATATACAGAGTATTGTAGATATCTTCGACTTCGACGAAGGAGAAGATACACCGGAATATTACGAAGACTTGGAAGCTGCTTTGGAAGTAAGGTTAGTCTTCTAATTGACGTGTTTATATATATACGATATATGCATAATCAGTTAACCAGTATGTTAAGAAAATTTTAAAATTCCGCTGCGTACCCTAGGGGTAACTCTGACCATATTTTCTTACAGTGGTATCAGAGCTTGGTTAATTGATTACGTATATACGTATATATATTGTATGATTTTGTAGATATGTGGATGCAATTGATTCTATGATGAATTCGATTTTCAAAAAGTTTTGTTTTTTATATAAATTTAGAATTTATATTTTTCAAAAAAAAAAAAAAAATTTATATATATATAATTTTTCGACCGGGCCGCCTGCGCGACGCAGGCGGCGGCACCGGGTGGACGGGACGGGACTAGGTCTCCCGCCCCACGTTTTATAAAAAAAAAAAATTATATATATTTTCGGGTTGGACCCAAAATCGAATTTTGAAAGTTTTGAGGATTGAATTTTATATTTGGAATATAAATATGATTTAATTGTAATTGTTTTAAACTAGAGGCGTTAAATTTAATTAGTATAAAGTTAAAGGGCTTATTTGTAATTTATCAATTTATTGTTTATTACAAATTGGTCCTTCTACTTTTGAATTTTAGATTTAACACCTCTAAGGTTTATGAAATTACAATTAGGTCCTTCGGGTTTTCGAAAATTGCTACTTGGTCAATAGAATTTTCGAATGTTCAATCTAGTCCAAATTTTCAATTATTTCATAGAGATTATAAGTATGGGATTATAATTTTCATAATGAAATTATGAAGTCATTTGTCATCCACATAGGCTACTACTTGTTTCATATGCTCAATATGTTATTGTTTGACAATGCATGTTTAAATACCATGTTTTTACATTCCGTTCGATCGCTATGCATGCGAGGGTAGGCAGCGCCCTCTTATATGTCGGACCGCATATTTATGTATGGGTAGGCGGCACCCATTATATGCTTGACCGCGTTTAGAACTAGAATGGATAGGTGTCATCTATTACGTGTAGACCGTTCATGCATGATGGGTAGGCGGCGCCCTTATTTGTTTGTAGATGACTGATAACAACCCTCAAGCTACAAGCCCCAACCAATATAAGTACGGAAATATGTATATATATATATATATATATATATATATATATATATATATATATATATATATATATATATGTATGTATTTCTGAGATGCTTTCCATAGGGTGCCTTAATTTTGAACTTTCATTGCGTTTTCTTGTATTGGCGACCTCGTCTTACAAGACTCGCAGTAATCGTCGAATTAGAGTAAGCCTATGGTTATGACTTACTGCATATTGTATCTAGCGACCTCGATAGGTGCAATATGTAGGGCATCGGGTTAAATTAGATTTAACAACCAAGAGTTGCGTGACGCAATTGGATAGTCTTACTAGTCCTACCGGTCATATTATGCTATGCGACCAGCCTCCGTTGGAGTATGGCATAATATGGATTTGGATCTTGGCCACTACGGTAACTTGTTGGACATTACCCGTATGCTTGTTGTGGGGGCAAGCATATGTGAAAATAGTGGGAGCTAAACAGCTAAAGGACCTTGTTGTTTAGTTATGTCGACTGTGTATTTAAAAATGATATTTCAATAGTTGATTTATTGTTTTCGTTCTATATTATTTCTCCTTAGGATATTAGATATGGCGGGTATCTCGCTCCGTGCTGTCTTGGAGAAGCAAATTTTAACCGGACCAAACTTCCTAGATTGGATCAGGAATATACGTTTGGTGTTGAGGTACGAAAAGATTGAGTACGTCTTGGACGAGGTCATTCCCGTGTGCCCCGAAAATCAGACTGCCGATCAGGTTGCTGCTTGGAATCAAGCCAACAAGGCAAGGTCTGATAAGCATCTTGAGGATGCTAAGTCCGCGCAGTGTATTATGCTGGCGGCAATGAGCAATGAGCTGCAGAGGCAACATGAAAGCATGTTGCCGTATGAGATGTTGAAACATCTTGAGTCGCTCTTTAAGACGACAGCTAGAAGTGTTGAATTTGATTTAATCAAAGACATACATAGATGCAAGCTTAGTGAAGGAGGGAACATGTCTGAGCATGTTCTCAAAATGATTGGTCTCTTTGAAAAGCTTGCCAATGCCCACGTTAAGCTAGAGAACAAGATCATGGTGATCTTTGTCCTTCAATCATTGCCGAGTTCGTATTCGCAGTTCATCATTAATTACACGATGAATGCGAAAGACGTCACACTGCCTGAACTTCATAATCTGCTGACGACATATGATCAAACTCTTCCTAAGAAGGAAAAGTCGATCATGCTTGTTGGGCAACCGTCTAACTCGAACCCGGAAAGCAAAGGTGCTAAGGGTAAGGGAAAGTCGGGAGCCAAGGCTAACACTTGGAGTGATAAGCCTAAGCGTCCGAACCAGATAAGGAAGTTCAAGAGAAGCGGAACGGTGCACACAGATGAATGTCTTTTCTGTAAGCAGAAAGAACATTGGAAGAAAGATTGCCCTAAGCTTAGGGCAGATCAGGCCAAGAAGTCATCGACTTCTGGCTCAGGTATGTTTGTTATTGAAATGAACATGACTACTTTTGACTTCAATGGTTGGGTATTAGATACAGCTTGTGGCTCGCACATTTATAATAATGTGCAAGGGGCCATTGAACACAGGCTAGTCAAGTAAGGTGAAATCAACTTGCATGTTGGGAACAACAATCCAGTTGAAGCCAAACGCGTTGGACGCTGCAAGATAGATTTACCATCAGGACAATGTTTGGAACTTGATAACGTTTATTTTGTTCCATCCAGTGTCAGAAATATTATTTCCATTCCATTGTTGGACAATTTGGGTTTTTCCTAATACTTGTTATTTTTCATTAAATGACCAGTATTATGGAAAGGCTCGCTTGGTGAATGGTTTATATATTTTGCAAAGTAGTCTACCTTTATTTCAAATACATAACAAACAACCGTCTTCAAGTAAGAAGAATAATCCATCTTATCTATGGCATTGTCGGCTAGGCCATATCAATGAAACACGGATTCAAAGACTAAGGAAGTTGGACTACTTAGAACCATTTGATTTCGAATCATATGGTACATGTGAATCTTGTGTTAAGGGTAAGATGAGGAACAAACCTTTTGTTGGACAAGGTGTTCGTGCCACTCGCTGCTTAGAGCTCATACATACCGATGTATGCGGACCGTTTAAAGTCCATGCGCGTGGGGGTTATCCTTACTTCGTTACCTTTACTGACGATTTCTCAAGGTATGGATATATCTTCCTTATGAAGAATAAATCCGAGACCTTTGGGAAATTCAAGGAGTTTAGGAATGAGGTCGAGAATGAATTGAACCTAAGGATAGTCACTCTTCGATCGGATCGAGGAGGTGAATACCTTAGTGAAGAATTTATCGATTGCTTGAAGGAAAATGGGATTCAATCGCAATGGACTCCTCCTGGAACACCACAGCTAAACGGTGTGTCTGAGAGGAGGAATCGAACCCTGTTAGACATGGTAAGATCAATGATTGGATTCTCGACTCTTCCAAAGTATCTGTGGGGATATGCACTACAAACTGCAATCTTCATTCTGAACCGTGTACCATCTAAATCAGTGGAGAAAACTCCTTATGAGTTATGGAAGGGAAAGAAGCCTTCACTAGGCTATCTTAGACCTTGGGGCTGTCCTGCGATAGTCAAGCTGATGCTCACTAATAAGTTAGATGCCAAGGGTGTTAAAGTATATTTCATAGGCTATCCTCGTCAGACGAGAGGCTATGAATTCTATCATGCTGAAGATCACAAGGTGATCGTGTCTAGAAACGTGAAGTTTTTAGAAGCTGAATACCTCGAAGAAGAGAGGTTAGATGATATGATAGAACTTGAAGAAATTCAAGACTTTGACACGCGCGAACATGAGGTCTTTAAATCTTCTGATTTGGTCTCAAGTTCAGTGGGAGCTTTCGAAGCAGACAAGGGTGATGATATGACACTTGCTAGGCATGTCATAGTCAGTGGGAGTCCTGTGATTAGATCAACACTTGAAACCACACCTGTAGAACCCGTTGTCAACCAACCTGTGCAACAAGTTGCACAAGAGCAGCCTCCCGCAGGGAACAGGGTCGCGCCCAACGACCAGCTGCATCGGTGCCCATTGATAATGTTCGTGTTACACGAAGCCAGAAAAGAAAAGCACCAGAACAAGTCGAGCTCCGTAGGTCGAAGAGGATCCTTAGAGGACCTCAGAAGCAAAGCCTTATGATAGAAGACATCAGTGAACTTGATGTCGGTTTATCAGATCGGGAAGATCCCGAGACCTACAAAGAGGCAATAATTGATATTGACTCAGACAAATGGCAAGAGGCCATGGAATTAGAAATTGATTCAATGTACCAGAACCAAGTTTGGAACTTGGTAGACTTGCCCCAAGGGGTTAGACCAATTGGGTGCAAATGGGTCTTTAAACGAAAGACAGATGTCGATGGCAAGGTACAAACGCACAAAGCTAGGCTTGTGGCAAAAGGCTACACGCAAAGGTATGGCATCGATTACGATGAAACCTTTTCACCAGTAGCAAAATTGAAGTCCATTCGAATTCTACTTGTGACAATACGGGCGCCGTCGCTCAAGCTAGGGAGCCTAGATATACAAACAAGAACAAACATGTACTTAGAAAATATCACGTTATACGTGAGATTATAGATAGAGGAGAAGTTAGTATAGAACGTGTCTCTACCACGGACAACGTGGCAGATCCTTTCACCAAGGTCTTATCAGTGGAAGTCCACTTAAGACATTATGCTAATCTAGGCATTAGGCATAAAGGTGACTGGCTCTAGTCCAAGTGGGAGATTGATAGTGTATATGTCCTAGAGACAGTCCTTACTAAGGGCATGGTGCCCTTATAGAGGACATATATGTACTATTACATTGGTCAACGTAATATAATATATGTTTGCTTCATTTTACTGTTGAGTATCGCTTTCATATTTATATTACACCAGGTTACAGCATGTCATATCTTTATTGCTGTCTGTATTGATACTGAACATGTCCCCTCGGATAGATGACCGATCACACAGTTAGTGGGAGCTATGTGAGTTATCATCTATCCCAAACTCTCCCTAGTCGTGGTACATCTCGGATGTGAGGGTCTGAATGAACCTGACAACACTAGTATGCGTGGAGGTTATACTTGTTGGAGCAAGTGTGAGCCGATCCCACGACCACGGAACGGATTGTTGGACAATCAAGAAACGTTCCCATAACTTCGCATAGTTGTTCGAAGAAGCTTTATCGAACAATGGAAGTACCCACCGGACACTCCCATCGATGTATACTCTACACCGACGTGTCTATGGGAACCGGTGAGTTGTCAAAGTGATGCCATTCGTCCTTTGCACTTACATGACTTTATCATCACATTTGTTGCTCCATATCCTTGGTGGAGCCGTCGATGTCAGCTCTGAATAAGCAGCTGACCTAAGACACGATCCAGGATTATGGCTAAATACAAATGGGGGTGATAAGTGATTCTGTGAAGGATTCATCTCTCAAGTGTAGCACAGGAGAGCACTGCTCGTAGTCTGCATAGTTGTGTTGGTAAAGTCACTGGCCAGTGCAAATGATATATTATGATGGTCATAAGTATATCTTAACCAAACAACTCCCTGAGACGCCCGTGGATGTATTATTGGGATAGACACTTCATCGATCCTAGATACATCCGAGCAAGTCAGATGAAGGGACGTTACCATCGCCGCGTTGAGCGCAACAGGCTTCGCAACGAAAGGGTTATCTTTGAGAAACCTCTCAAACGTCCTCGCGTATTAATATTGCAAATGGAGCCGTCTCGGAATTTCATGTTGCCTAGTCTAGGACTTGCTTAATACGGTGAGGCCCTATCGGTCACACTATGCGGTGATTCAGCCTATCAGAATATCCTTGAAGATGGAATCGCAATTAATTTGGAATTAATTGTGATAGATGAATTATAATTGATTTGGAATTAATTATAATAATTGGTGGCTCAATTAATGATTTGAAATTATTAATTTAATTGGCTAATTAATTGTATTTTATGTAAATACAATTAAAGGTTATATTTTGGAAATATAATGGAGCTTTGATTGTAAAGGATATGTTAATTTAGAATTAACATATGCACTTGGGCAAAATCTACTTGGAGTTTGGATTGCCTTAGAAATATAAGTGGGACCCACCTCCCGTAGGACAGGCGCGCGCGCGCGTGGCTGAGTAGGGGAAGGAGTTTGACTTCTTCCTCTATTAGAAGTCCAAGAGATAAGTTAGATTTTCCTGATTGAGTTTTAATTTGATTGGGAATGAATCTAGACTTGATATTGGTTTCCTTGTGCGATAAGAATTAGATTCTTATTCCTTTACGAAGTCTAATTGCTTATGCTTTAGGCTTCTATAGACTACTATATATAGTGGACTATTAGAGAGAGTTTTACACACGATTTGAAACACAGTTTTGAACACGAGTTTCAGACATAGTTATTCTACCCAGTTTTCTTAGAGAAAATAAAACTCTCCCCTCCTCCCTTAGCCTCACGCGCGCGCACACCGCCACCGGAGGAATTGCCGCCCCGTCTTCTTGGTCACATAAAGAATATCCTAGCGTTCTTCTGATAGGCTGTTCATCCGTGGATACCAAGGTTGAGGTTCTAGGAGCTGGAAACTAACTCTTATTGTCTTGCAGATATACAGAGTATTGTAGATATCTTCGACTTCGACGAAGGAGAAGATACACCGGAATATTACGAAGACTTGGAAGCTGCTTTGGAAGTAAGGTTAGTCTTCTAATTGACGTGTTTATATATATACGATATATGCATAATCAGTTAACCAGTATGTTAAGAAATTTTTTAAAATTCCGCTGCGTACCCTAGGGGTAACTCTGACCATATTTTCTTACAATATAAGCTCAATTGAAGCATAGATCTAGAAACCCCCAAATTTCAAAAATTAGGGTTCATGTGAAGTTACCTCAGATCTGAAAAACGAATGAACTAGGATGAAAGTTGTTCAGTTAGATTGAAAGAGAACGTAATGGGCTTCGATTGAAGCTAAAGAACACCAAATTTGATGGAGAATCGAAGAAATTATGGAAGAAAGAAGAATTTTTGAGTTTTTGGTGTTCTGGAGAGCAAAGGGATGAAGATGAGTGAAAAATGAGGAAAAGTAGGCTAAGTCCCGGTTTTGTGATTTTCTGGAGCTGGGGGGCGGACCGCCCCCCACTTCCAGAAGTGGGGGTCAAATTTTTTTTCTAAAAAATTTTGCGTTTTGTCCCCAAAACCATTTTTCACATAAAAACACTCGAAATAATTTCACTCAAACATAACATAGGCACAAAACATCACGTAAACGAGCATACTAACATAAATAAAGGCAAATTGTTCTATGTATGAATGCATGCAATGCAATAAAGCGATAAAAACTCCGGGTTGCCTCCCGGATAGCGCCATTGTTTATAGTCTTTGACTCGACTTCTTCTTGCTCTTAGTTCTTCTTTTTTAGGGTACTAGACTTTACCTTCATGGATCTTTTCCTCATGCCACGAACCTATGAATGAGAATGAACATAGACAGCAAGACCAAAGTAGTTAATTGTGTGAGAAGCATTGAAATGAATATTTGGATTAGATATGGCTTGCAACACATATTGCTTGCCATCCACCTCAATGGTGCAAGTTCGTCGGTAGATGTCTATCACGGAGCGTAGTTTAGTCAAGAACGTTTCGCCCAAGAGAACAACATCCCCCATCCCAGGTGTAGACGCCGGCATAACTACAAAGTTGGTGTACACATAAGCTTCACCAATCTTAACCAATACGTTCTTCACAACGCCTTCGGGTCTCACAAAGGATCCATCCGCCAATTGCACAATATTTTTATGCTCAGATAGTTTTCCAAGGCCACTCTTCTCAAACACATTCATTGGGAGCACATTAGAGTAAGATCCCGTATCTAGTGTAGCACGAACATCTTCAAGTTCACCAATTCCTACCTTAACATCGAAACTCTCAGGAATTGACTCGGGATCCTCTTGCTCCTCTTCACTCACATCAAAACCAAGGTCCTTCTCTTCTTCCTTGGCTAGTGGAGGTTCTCCATCCTTCCAACACTCACAATTAGCACCTTTCTTGATAGTGATCTCAACAGGAAGACCACTTACTAAAGTAATACGCATCGACTTCTCAGTGGTGCTAGGTAATTTCCCATGCTCCCTACTCGCTCCACGGTCAATCAACTCTTGCATCTTTTGATGGGCAAGCCTAGTGCTCTCTTCCAAACGATCAAGCCTCGCCCTAGTCTTCTCAGAATCCTCTTCATAACGCTTAAGAAAACCTTGGGTGTGATCAACCATTCTCTGCAAGTTTTCCATGAGTAGAGCCGTCTTCGACTTCGATTGCTCTTCGGGAGTCGGATTTTCGCAGTGATCATTACCATAGCTAAGCTTACTACGGTCTTAGTTAGGGCCATAAGTTTGGGTAGCCGGTGCATATCCATGCCCATAGTTCTTGCATATTCAGCAAACTTCATTCGACATAGATGTTCCAACGGAGCTCTTGAGGACTTGTTTCAACTTATTGGTAAAACACTCGAATCGATCACCATTCCCCCCATACATAGGGGTCTCTTGAGTAGGTGGAGCTTCAGGTCCACGTCTCCTAACCATTGCTCTTGGATCCTTGAATTGCGAACCCTTAGCAAGTCTTTCGAAAACCGTCCAAACGGCTTCCGCAGTTTCCTCCCAAATATTGCCACGGCATTGGAAATCCACCACTTGCTGATTCTCAAAGGTTAGTCCATTGTAGAAGTGTTGGACAAGATCCGAAAGCTCAAAACCATGGTGAGGGCACTTGTTCATGAGGTCTTGGAACCTCTCAAACGCGGTGTAGATGGTCTCATCATAGTCTTGTTTGAATCCAGTGATTTGCGCCTTAAGCGCGGTAGTCAATGTGTGAGGAAAGTATTTCTCTATGACTGAAAAAACTTTGCCCAAGTATCAAGCGAACCCGCCGGTAGAGAACTCAACCATGCCTTGGCCTAGTCGCCAAGCCCCATAGCAAAAACAACTCATCCGCTGTTATTTCAGCTCCGGGTCGTGGAAGTTGGTTGACGAAGTCATCGATATCATGCAAGTACCCCATCACGTCTTCCCTAGCCAAACCATAGAACCTCGGAAATTGCTGGAACA
Organism: Plantago ovata; assembly: GCA_028274465.1. Taxonomy (NCBI): domain Eukaryota; kingdom Viridiplantae; phylum Streptophyta; class Magnoliopsida; order Lamiales; family Plantaginaceae; genus Plantago; species Plantago ovata. Next base: position 59,366,475 of record CM051456.1, on the reverse strand, counting down.
TGTGGTTTTTTATTTCCAGATCTCGAGTTGCAGACGAAAGAACAATCGCCGGTCCCCTCATACGATCCTTGGTGGGTTGAACCCATGATTTCAGTGGTCTAGTTTCTGCCATCACGACGATTTATTTAAAAAGACTGTGTAGAGATTCAGAGAAATCAGTATCCTTTATTTCCTCTAGTTCACGTCGTCGAAATAGTCGCCTTCTTTGGTGGTAGACTATGTCGATTTCAGCGATTGGTTCAGCAAGCGGTGTTCCTCTAGATCGTGTACTTCGCATACACTATCTGTAACAAGCAAAGAAAAGAGTATCAAGAGAGATCAAATTAACTAAACTACTAAAACTAGGAATTGAATGCTGAAAATATAAATAAGCTAAACAGAAAAAAAGAAAAAAGGAGTATAGTCCCCGGCAGCGGCGCCAATTTGATGAACGAGATTGTTAGACTCAATTAATCAAATAAATTTGTTTTTAGCCAAAGACAATTCACAACTACAACGAAAACCAAGGTACGTAGTGTAGAAGTAAAATAACCTCGAGTGTCGATCTCTAAGGACTATAACTAGCTTTAACAAATTTAACTTAAACTATAAATCAGAAATCAAGCAAAACACAGATTTTCTTATCAATATGACGGAAGTCAGTGATAGTATGGTCATTCAAAGCAACGGGTAATAATTATGCATGAAATACTTGAAGTTTGTATAGAGATCTATGATCATGAATTGTCCTATGTGTTCCTTTCAATTCAACACTACGAAGATAGATGTTTTAGATAGATCAAAGAAATAAAATAATAAATCAAGTCTTAAACGTGCGAAGCCACTCATGCATAATCAAGAACCCTAGCTAAGAAATCACCCTATCACCAACGATAGATTTAGCTACTCATAGATAAATTGCAATCAACAAGAATCAAAGCAAGATTGAAATGAAAACATGTTGAAAGAAATAAATAAAAGTAGAAAAACTGTGAGATACAAGTTACCAACGAAGGTTATCAATTTTCGATGAATTGCTAACTCACAAGCAAGAATCGAAGATCAAAGATGTCCAATTTATATGCTAAAGCTTCCAAATCAATAAGAAAAATAGTTTTCTATGCTAATAATTCCCAGAACGGGCTCTGGAGAATTTGTCTCTCAAAATAATGTGAAAAATTCTAAAAAACGTAGAAAAACAGGCAAACTATACATAGAGTTCGGAAACGCACGGGCGAACCGCCCCAGGTGCCGGGCGATTCGCCCTACGTTCCAAGCGATTCGCCTGGGACGTCCAGATTGACTTCAGCGAGATTTTAGTCTTATTTTCCTTTTCGGACTCGGATTTTGCCTTCTAATGACCTTTTAGTCTTGAAACTCGTCCCCTAGGTCTCAAATCTCATCCGGAACCTTTTAGATACACCACGAATGTCCTCGAAACACCAAAACCTCTTCCTCTTCATCAATATTGCCCATAAAAACACGTTTTTCACCTAAAACGTGAAAAATGCAAAGAAAAGGGAAACGTGACACTATTATAATAAAATGCACTAAAATATAAGCTAAATTAACCTAGAGGATAGCTGAATTGGTGAAAAAGACTCGAATGAAAGTGTAAAATACACGTTTATCATCCCCTTAAACCATACATGGAAAAATCCAACATAGTTGGGTTATATATTTATTAAAACCACAATAGTAGGAATTAAACCCACACCAACGGCTATTAAAACTATAATATACCATGCATAACATGACATGTTATATCTATATCACACAATCCAACCTTAAAACCATAACATGAAATATTACAACCATGCCAAACCATACCGCCTAGTCTTAAAACCATAGCATGATCTTACCATTATACTATCCGGTCTTAAAAGCATACCATTCCATTCGGTTTTAAAATCATACTTTTCAATCTTAAATCTTAAAAGCATACCATTCTGCTGAAGGACATTCTATTAACCCCTCCGTTATCAAGAAATCGAATGGAAAAGGTATTGAAGGAAGCAGCTAGGGAACAGCCTATCCTATAATGGGGGTCTTAAAATTAAAATCGTAAAACACACTCTTCAAAAACCATAACATGACAGCTTGTAACCACACCATCCAATCTAATCTTAAAAGCATACTATCCGATCTTAAAACACGTCACCAAATGATAATTATTTATTATTCCTATGACCTCACCTTTTATTTCTAAGCACAATTGCAAACGCTTTAGTAAATGATGAAAAGGAATTAATGAGTGTAAGATTAACATCAATACCTATTATCATCACCATAGTCACAATCTAAGTTACTAGCTCAATTAATTAAGGGGAGCAACCATTGAACATCGAAATGGTCATCAATACACATGAACTGAAAACGCAAATTGAACAAACTAAGAAAGTGTTTCAGAGTAATTGAACAAACCTTTTCGAGATGGAATTCTGAGGATATGATGACCGGAGATGAGTAATTGAGAGCTTGAAATCCGGCAATTCACCTAGCAACTTTGATCGACGTCAAATCGACTTCGATCTGTGAGAAATCACATCTCGTCACGACATTGAGATCTAATACGGAATCGATGCCATGGACAATGAGACTGGCGTCTACGGAGAGATCCGGCTGGCAGAAATTTACTGCGGAGATCGCAATTCGGTGTGGCGTGGAGGTCTCCGAGGTCGGAATTTTTGGATAGGAAAAGGCAGTTGTTGTGATGATGAATCATGTGTTTGAGATTCGTGATGATGAATATTCCTCTTCTGCTATGATTGAAATGGAAGAACGGGAGATTGCGGTGGCCGTGGGTGGTGTTTTAGAGAGAGAGAGATATGGAAAACACCTTTTTAGAGAGAGACGTTGGATTGTTTTAGATCTTTTTAGGTTTTATAGTCAAATAAGCTGACCGGCCTGACCGCGATTTTTGTCTAAAAACCTGTCTGCCTCTGTATATACTTACTCTTAGAATAATGACTAGAGTTCGTCTCCGGTGAGACCACTAGTTTCGTGAGACCAAAAATGAGACTCAAAGGAATTACAAACTAGATAAAAAACTCGCTGGTCCAACCAATAACTCGCTGGTCCAACCAAATAAGTCGCGGGTCATGTTATAACCCGAAACAAAACCGGATCTCTTCACTCTCTCCGTCTCTGCAACAAAAAAGAGAATATCGATTGTCTCTCTGCAACAAAAATATCGATTGTCTCTCTATCTCTCTACGAATCTTCAATTGCTTCAACGAAAAACAAATATGGGGATGAACGATTACTCTCCTAGATCGTTGAATGAATTGAACAGTTTGAGGATTAGATTGATGCAATTGACAAATTCAAAAAGGGCAAAACGTTCAAGGAAAATTAAGGAATCTCCAGCGGTTAAAGTCGATCGTATAGAAGAAGACTTCATTGAAATAGCTGAAGGATTTTCTATGAGACAATCGGAATTTGATATGGAAGAAGATTTCAGTGAATTTGTTGAAGATCCAGAAATTACAGAAGGGTTTGCTATGAGACAATCGGAATTTGATATTGAAGAAAATTGCAAAGAATTTGCTGAAGGATTTGTTGAAAATATTGATGAAATACCTAGAGATCCAGAATTTACAGAAGGATTTGCTGGTGAACATGAAGCTGATAAAGGACCTGCTGAACAATCAGGTATGTTACAATTTCGTTTGAGTTTTATGCATTATTGATTTGAGTGGTATGATAAAAGTTTCTGAGTTTTACTCTGTAAAGTTCTGTATGTTGCAAATTCGTTTGAGTTTTATGCATTACTGATTTGAGTTTTACTCTTTTAATAGTTGAGTTTCATTCATATACTGATTGAGTTTTATAATATATTATTGTAGAGCATATACCACTCTCTTTTATTGGTTTAAAGAAGGAAAAATGGGAACATTTTGAGGAACTTTACAAACGGTATGCATCAATGGTTGGATTTTCTGTTAGAATCTCAACAACAAGAACATCCAAAGATAAATCTGTCAAGGAAAAGTACTTCGTCTGTTCTCGTGCAGGCAAAGCACCTATTAAGCAAACTCAACCAGTGGCAATTTCTCCTATGCTTTTGGTTGATAGTGATGAAGGAAATGAAGAAGATAAAGAACAAAACGCAAAGAAGTCAAGAAAAAGTAGAGTCAGAAGGACTGATTGCAAGGCTAGTTTGAGAATTGCATTCAACAAAGAAGAAAATTGCTTTGAAGTTAAGCATCATATTACAGAACACAACCATGAGTTGGCTAGGCCAGAATGGAGTCACTTGCAGCGTTCTCAAAGGAAGATTACACCACAGAAAGGCAAAGTAATCGAGTGTATGGAAGGGGCTAGATTAAAGCCAAGCCAGAGTTACAGAGTTCTTATGCACAATGCTGGAGGCAGAGAGAACGTTGGGCACACTGTTCGGGATAATATCAACTATGTAAACCGGTTAGTTTTCTATGAGTTTTATATGTTGTTTGTTTGAGATTTTATGTGATTCTTTGAGTTTAATATGATGTTTGTTTGAATTTCTTAGAAGTTGTATATGTTTGAGTTTTATATGGTGTTTGTTTGAGATTTATATAGCTATTGTTTGAGGTTTACAACTGTATTCAAGAAGGTGTTTGTTATGTGTTCTTCTGCTTCTCAATTATATTATGTTTGTTGCTTATTACTGTGTTAAGTTTATTTTCAACTCTGTAAACAGGCTGAGGGCCCATAAAACTGGAGGACAAGATTCACAATGTGTGATAAATTCATTGTTAAAAAGGCAAAGACAGGATCCTGAGTTCTTTTACAAAGTAATGCTTGATGACCAAACAAGACTATGTGGAGTGTTTTGGTGCGACTGGGTTATGAGGGAGGATTACAAACTTTTTGGAGACGTGCTGATTTTCGATACAACATACCGTACTAACCGGTATGATATGATTTGTGCACCTTTGGTAGGAGTCAATAGCCACTGGAATAATGTTGTTTTCGGTTGTGCTTTTCTTGCTAATGAACAAGCGGAGACATTTGTTTGGTTGTTGGAGACATTCTTGGAAGCAATGGATCAGAAAAAACCAATTACAGTATTTACAGACCAGGATAGTGCTATGAGCAAAGCAATTGCAGAGGTATAAAAAATGTTTTATATGTTTGAGTTTTATATGTTGTTTCTTTAAGTTTTATGTGCTTCTTGTTTGAGTTTTACATCTGAATTAAAGAAAATGTTTGAGTTTTGTTTAATATGATTGTTCAGGTGTTTGGGGAATCAACAAAGCATAGACTTTGTGTGTGGCATATTGAACAAAACTTTTATAAGAATGCTGGTGCTTTGAAAAACAATAAGGAATTTAAGAAAACATTCCTATTTTGCCTGAAAATATGTAGAGACAAGGATGTGTTTGAGGAAACATGGAAGACAATGATTGAAACTTACAACCTGTACACCGAACATGATGACCCTAATAAAAAGTGGTTTAAAAAGTGTTATGGGTTACGTGACAAGTGGTGTAGAGCTTTGAATAAAGATATCTTCTCTGCTGGGATATTGTCATCACAAAGGAGTGAGAGTACAAACAACGCTGTATCGTTTAACTCGAACAAGCATACATCTCTGACACAATTTTTTGATTTATTTGATGAAATGGTTGAGAGGTGGAGATCAACAGAGGTTCAAAATGAGTTTCTATGCAGTACAACACATCCAATGCTATACTCTCAGCATAAGATTCTACAGCATGCTGCAAAGTTAAAAAAAATACTAAAAAAAACTTTATACAGAATTGCGTGAGTTTTCTATGATGATTGTTTGAATTTAATGCATGTGAATTTGTCAATGATATGCAGATCTACACTGTCAAAATTTATGGGGAGTTTGAAAAACAGTTCATTTACTCTATTACCAATGGAGTTGACCTGAAATCTTCTGATCAACATACTTTCATATATGATGTCATTCCAAATGAAGAAAAGTATGGGATTTCAACAGTTACATATTCTCAAATTGATGGAGTGATAAAGGTTAAATGCAGCTGTATGTTGTTTGAAGAAAGAGGATGGCTCTGCCAACATTGCATTCGTGTTTTCCATCAACACAATGTTGTTTCAATTCCTGATGACTATATTCTTCGACGTTGGACTAAAGATATAAAGCGTCACGTGTTTGACATGCAAAGAGATAAGATTAGTACTGTGAAAAATGCACCAGATTCAATTGCTTGGAGGCATCAAATGTCCAGAAGCTGGTTCAACTTGGTTATAAAAGCTGAGGGAAATGATAGGGCAAAAATGATTATAGAAGAAGCATACCAAAAAGCTTTGGATGAAACTAATCTTATAATGAAGGGGAAGGAACAAACCATTTCTGAAACACCTAATGAGGAGGAAGCAGGGGATGGCACAGAAAATATGCTTGTAGTGCGTAATCCTGAAAAAGCAAAAACAAAAGGAAGAAAGCCTAAAAGGATAAAGGGTGCTATTGAGAAGAATCCAAGAAAGAAAAAAGGTTCAGCCACAGAGGCAGCAAGTTTCCCCAGGAAGGAACAAGTTATTTGATGAAACAAGGAATACATAAAAATTCAGTACTCTAGTCTTTTGTGGACTATGTTCCTTGATTTCAATACTATATTTCTTTGTTTAAGAATTAGAATTTTGTAGACTCTGACCCATTAATATTGATACTCTGTTTTTCTTGATTTTCCTCATGTTTATGTTGACAGTTGTTCAAAAATTTAAAAAATTTCTATGAAGGTTAAACTCAAATTGTCATGCATATGAAACTCATGCTCAGCGGTAAACCTCAAACAAACCACAACATAAAACTCAAACACACAGCGTATAAAACTCAAACATACACTCAAGCCTAGATGGATTGGTCAACCCCAAACACCCTGAAAAATGAATTGAATTACTTCTGGATTCCACGAATTTTCAACCCCAAACACCCTGTAAAGGGATCATGTAATATATTTCCATGAATTTTCAATGTTAACTCATGGACAGTGGTAAACCTTAAACAAGCACCATAAAAAACTCAAACACACAGCATATAAAACTCAAAAAACATATAAAACAGAATTAAAAAAGAGTTTTCAAAAATATGACTGAAAGTAGTACTAATCTGAGTTATTACAGATAAATTTCAAATTAAAATAAAACATGTTCAACAATGTTAAAACTTCGAAATCAAATCAACCAGATATTGAGCCTCTTGTGCATAATTCACCATCTCTGCGTGGACACTGTAATCGCCAGTTTCTTTTCATCGTAATAATTGGTCTCCATTATTTTAAGCTTGAGATTGTACTGCTTAAACATGCAATCATGCAATATGTCATGAATAATTTCAGGTCCAACAGCATCTTGTAAAAAATGAATTGCTTTGGCAGAATGACCAACAATTTTTCAGCTACTTCCTGGAATGCTGTGACATTAGCTGCACCGGTATGATCTTGGAATTGAGCTTGAAGCAGATATCGATAATCACAATCTTTAAATTCCTTCTTACAGGTATCGCACCACCATTTTGAGTCCACAGTTTGTGTGACTTTCTTGCTGCATATTCTATCACCTACTTTGAGAGGGCATGCTGTGTAGTACAAACTATCATTGTGAATGAACATTAAGGTAGCCTTGCAAGAAATCCAGTCTGGTGATTTTGACATTACAAGTCGCTCATCTGTTATTTGTGACAATGTTTTGGGAACAAATTTTTTGAGGCCTGTAGGGAGAGTTGGCCTAGAAATAGATTCAAATAATATTTCTTTTCCACCATTATCAAACCATTTTCTTAAGGCAGAAGCCTCTACAGAAACAGGATTGATGAACAGTCGAGTAGAAGATATCGTGCAGATTGATTTCACACTAAAATTGCTCACTTTAGCAAATTTCACAGCCAAAATAGGAGATCTCCCAGTTTGTACCATTTCATAAAGTTGTTCACCTTCTTTACTGCTGAAACCTCCCCAAAGGTAAACTCTATACTTCGTCCTGATTGATCCTTCAAGTTCAGAAATCTTCTTTGAGTTTGCATTCCATCTTTTCTCATAAAAGGAACAGAAGCATCAACAGTTGATACCACAGCTATCAAATCAACTACAACATCACTTTCTGTATGTGCAATTTCTTCAATGGATTTGAAACAAAACATCTGCTTTGGTATAGAATCTCTTCATTAGAGCACAACTTAACCAATGATGATGCCTCCAATAAATTTCCCATCGACTATTAAGACAGTTGAACATCTTCTGGGCAGCTTTCAAGTTACCTTTTGATATTTCATAAATTTACCAACTTCAATAGATGCATGAATTTTGTCAACAACAGCATTAAAGCATGTGGCACGGATCTCACCTCCACCAGAATCCAACACATCAAACGAAAACACTTTACCATGCCCTTTCTCAGTGTTGAAGTGTCGTACCTCATTTTTTCCAGTAACTCGACCTTTAATAATCCAATTACGATTAAATGGAGTCAGAGCAGGAATGGGAGTAAAATTATTTAATTTCATTTTCAACTTGTTTGCTTCATTCAATGAAATTGGATTCATCCTCGACTTCTGCATTTGGTTGTCAGCTTGTGCAAGAGGTCTTGTGGTTTGAGAAACTTCTTGTTGTGCATTGACAAACACACTTGAACTACCAGTACATGTTGAATCTATCAAGATAGTTCTGAATCCCACAATAGTAATGATCCTGAAAAAAGAAAAAAAATGATATGATAAGTTATAACATGCATGGACAGTGGTAACCTCAAAGAAGCAGATGACAGACACATAAATCAGACGTCAGTAAAAATCAACACACAGGATATAAAACTCAATTACATAAAACTTCCTAAAGCACCATGTAGACATCTATACACAACCTCAAACTTAACAACAATAAAACTCAAATTATAGGAGCTGATGACAGAAACATAAATCAGACTCAAGTAAAACTCAAACATTATATACATAAACCTCAACTTAACAACATAAACTCAAACTAATAGAAGCAGATGACAGACACATAAATCAGACTTCAGTAAAACTCAAACATAATATACACAAACCTCAAAGCAGAAAATAAAACTCAAACAAACAATCATATAAAACTCAATTACATAAAACTGATCCTAAAGCACCACGTAGACAATGTTACCAAACTCAAAATTATAGGAGCTGATGACAGAAACATAAATAAGACTCAAGTAAAACTCAAACATTATATACATAAACCTCAAACTTAACAACAATAAAACTCAAACTAATAGAAGCAGATGACAGACATATAAATCAGACTTCAGTAAAACTCAAACATAATATACATAAAACTCAAAGAAGCAGAAAATAAAACTCAGCAAACATCATATAAAACTCAATTACATAAAACTTATCCTAAAGCACCATGTAGACATGTATACACAAACCTCAAACTTAACAACAATAAAACGCAAATTATAGGAGCTGATGACAGAAACATAAATCAAACTTCAGTAAAACTCAAACATAATATACATAACCTCAAACTAACAACAAATAAAACTCAAACTAATAGAAGCAGATGAAAACACATAAATCAAGACTTCAGTAAAACTCAAACATAATATACAAAA
>CM051456.1:59130042-59356835 GCA_028274465.1 Plantago ovata | reverse complement strand
CCTGAAATGACAAGTTGAGCAGAGCATCTTGACCCTTAAGCTCACTGTTGTCATGAAAACATCTATGGACTTGTTGGATGTTTCTTCATCTCCAACTCCTTCTGTTGGCTTAAAGCTTCCAGTACAAGCTGGACTTTTTCAATGATGTCTTTGGTGAACTGGGGCCAGTATTCTCAGCATCACGAGATGCGTCGTTGAATAATGCTTCTTGTATTTCTTCAGCAACTTTTGGGACTTGAACCATTGCTGTTTCAGCAACTGGTTCTTCAGCAACCTGATGAGTTGCTTGTTCAACAACCATCTTTTCATTAACGCCAGCTTCAGCAAGTGCCGCAGTTCTTATATCTGCAGCGATATCAGTAACCGGTTCCAAAGTTTAGTCATCAAGATTATCTACAATGTAGATATCTGGGACTTGGGCAGGAATTTCATTTCCACTGCCTTGTGGTCTATTACAGTAGATGTATCAACATTAAGTTGATTGTTGAAGGCTTCCGCAAACACTTCAACATTGCTGACATAGGTTTCAGTAACCACCTCAGCAACATCTACTGGAACTTGCGTTTCAGCATTTGCTTGGGAATCGTCCGAGAGATCATGGACAATTGGTACTGACTTGCGAGCCAGTGTTTTCTTCCTTGGGTTATTTGTCCTTTTTCTCTTGGGGACGGGGTTTGCTGATGACGCTGCAGTCTGAGTGTCATCATCAGCTTTCCTCTTTTTCTTCTTGATTTTTCGAGTTTCTCAGCAGAGGCGTCAATAGTTGCATTTTCAGCAACAGGTGTAGTGGTGTCAGCATGATCACCATCTAGAGCAGTTTCATCTTGTCACCACCATCTACAGCAGTTTCATCTCTAAGTTGCTGAGTGGTGACATCTGCAGCTGTTGTATACCTTTCTTGCTGACTTGTGCTGACAACATCTGCAACTGTTGTCTTCTTAGATTTTTCAAGTTTCTTGCCAGAAATCTTAGGTACATTCTGCTTGTAGAAGGATCTTCCCACATTGCATACAGATTTCTTGATTGGCAATGGGTTTCTCAGCTGAATCCTGAAATGTTCAAGGATATAGCATATCTTTATTCCATACATAACTGGGAAGGAAGGTGAGACTTTGTTGTCTTCCACCTTAACCTTGAACTTAGTAACACAATCAACAAGTCTGTTGAAAATGTACTTAGCCCAGTTAAGCTCCGTTTTGTTTTCATAGATATGCATCAGCAGCGGCCACCTTCTCAGGCCTACTTGGTCTATTCCTCCAACTTGGGAGTCCAAAACTTTAATTAGTAGCAGAGCTACTAGACCAAGTGAATGGCAGAGATGCTTCCTCTTAACGTGCTTTGTCCAAGTCACGGGAGCAATCTCTCCTTTCTTCATTTTCTCATTTCTGACGTCACTGTAGAAGGCTTCAATTTCTTCATCAGTTGCAGTGACGTCATCTTCAGTTCCAGTGGTTGGAATCTGAAAGATTTCCGCTAAATCAGTCCATTTCAGAACTATTTGCGTGTTCTGAACTGTAGTAACGATCACTTTTTCAGTGACTCCTTTACTATCAGTTAGGGACTGGATTTCTGCATTGTTGTAGAACTCCATTGTGTCTAACATGCTCACTTGCTTAGTGCGAGCAGTTATAAAATGAATGAGGCCTTGCTGTTTGATAAATTCAAGCGCCTCTTCATTGTCACCGTCAAGTTCTTATTCATAGAAGTATCGGATATACTTCTCTTTAGCGAATCCGCCCCATTGCATCATCATCTCACACTTTGCAATGTCAAGTTATGACGGAGGCATGGGTTTTTCAGAGATTCTATCGTTTTTCAACACAACTCTCGTTGTGTTTGTTGCCGGAGTAGTCACCGGAGCAGTGCGTTTCTCAGCACTGTCAACCTTAGACGACTTGGAGGTCTTGGAGGATTGTCTTTTCGGTGCCATTTCTTTATATAGAAGAAAGTGTGTACGAAAAGAGATAGTTTGCTTTTTGACCGGAGGTACAGTAGATTCAGGCTAAATTTGCAGAGAAGGAAATGTGAGTTAAAGAATTTTGTCATTTCTCAAACTCCTTCTTTATATAGTGTCTCTGATGTGTGAGAAACTCAATCGATTTGAGTTCTCAGCAAGGGTAAAACAGAGAAACAAAGGCGTTAGTGGAGCCTTTGCATTGAATGCGTAGTGGCCCACTAACTAAAACCGTCAGAGCACTCTCTCTCTTTGTTTTGTTAACCGTTAGATCAATAACTCCTTTTAATCAATGGCCACGATTGTATTTCATGTCATGATTATTACGAGTTTATCTGTGCCCGATTAACGTCACAAATTGATTTTACCGAGTTTTATGGGATTAGATTACTTGCTGAAATAGACAAGAATCTTTTCAGCGAGTTTGCATAAATAGCCTAGATACTTGCTGAAAGTTCCCCCTTACTTAGATATCTCATATTTTCTTAAGTTTAAAAGATATTTCTGAGTTTCCATATCAGTAAATTCTTTTGTACTTGAGATATCCTTTTGTAAGATCTGAAAGATGAGTTTTGCTGTTTTTCTGAGTTCCCGTCTCAGAATATTCCTTTGATACTTGAATACATGTTTCAGTATCTTTGATTGTCTGAATGCCCGTTTCAGCAATCTTTAAGGTTTTCTTACTGAGTGCCCATCTCAGCAAGTGATCAAGTTTCCTAACAAATACCCGTTTTGAAGGAATTACTTGCTGAATGCCTGTTTCAGCAATCATGTAGTGACCTATCATTTCTTTTTAGAAGAAATCAGTGGAAGGAGCTTATTTTTCAAGTAAGCATACTTTGGCTTGCTGAATACCTGTTTCAGCAATCTGTCGATTGTATCCCTTATTGAGGTAATTCAATCAATCCAAGGTTATACCTTAGCATTGCGAATCTATTATCTGGTAGGGGCTTGGTAAAGATGTCAGCAAGTTGATCATCAGTACCCACTTTTACAACTTTAATATCTCCTTTTTCCACATGATCTCTAATGAAATGATATCTAATATCAATGTGCTTAGTCCTTGAGTGGAACTTAGGATTTTGCATGATAGCAATAGCACTTGTATTATCACAAAAGATTGGTGTTTTCTTTTGCAGAAATACCATAATCTCTTAATTGTTGCTGAATCCATAGGATTTCAGTTGTGCAACAACCAACCACAATGTACTCAGATTCAGTAGATGAATTGGCAACACAGGTTTGCTTCTTGCTGAACCATGATATTAATCTAGTACCCAAAAACTGACAAGTTCCAGAGGTACTTTTTCTATCAAGAGTTGATCCTCCATGATCAGCATCAGAATAACCAATCAATTCTAGTCCAGAATCTTTAGGATACCATAATCCAACATTGACTGTACCTTTGACATATTTCAGTATCTTGATTGCCTTTTTGTAGTGTGATTCCCTTGGATCAGATTGGAATCTTGCACACACACAAACATCATACTGAATGTCAGGTCTACTTGCTGTTAAATACAACAAGGAACCAATGAGCTTCCTATACTTGTGTTCTTCAACACTTTTATCATCTTTAGTATAGCCCAATTTGGTACCAACACTCATAGGGATCTTTTCAGGTTTCTCTTCCTATTTGATCCTAAACTTTATGAGCATTTCTTTCGCATACTTTGCTTTATTTATGAATATTCCATCTTTGAGTTGCTTGACTTGCAATCCTAGGAAATAATTCAATTTACCCATCATACTCATTTCAAACTTGTTTGTCATGAGTTTGGCAAAATCATCACAAAGTTGCTTGTCCTTAGATCCAAAAATTATGTCATCCACATAAATTTGAACTAAGAGAATTTTACCATCATGGGTCATGGTAAATAAGGTTTTGTCAACTTCACCTTTCTTGAAACCATTTTCCAGCAAGAACTTAGCCAAGGTATCATACCATGCTCTTGGTGCTTGCTTTAGACCATATACAGCTTTCTGAAGCTTGTATACCATCTTGATTTCTGAGGGAAATTCAAAGCCAGAGAGTTGTTCTAGGTAGACTTCTTCAGCAAGTTCACCATTCAAGAATGCACTTTTAACATCCATTTGGTAAACAATGAAGTCATTGTGAGCAGCAAAGGCCAAGAAAAGCCTAATTGCATCCAATCTTGCGACTGGTGCATAAGACTCATCATAGTCCAATCCTTCAGTCTGACAGTAACCTTGAGCAACTAAACGTGCTTTATTTCTTGTTACTTCACCAGACTCACTCAGCTTGTTTCTGAACACCCACTTTGTACCAATAGCTTTCTTGCCTTCAGCAAGTGGTACAAGTTTCCAGACTTTGTTTCTTTCAAATTGATCCAGTTCTTCTTGCATTGCCTTTATCCATTCAGAATGCTTTAAAGCTTCTTCTATGGTTTTAGGTTCAATTTCTGAAACAAAGCAAGAGAACAATGATTCTACTTCTACGACAGTTGCTTCTTCAGCAAGTCCATGAGTAGCTTTGGATCTAGTCACTTGGCGTTTATTAATATCGCCAATCATATCCGTAGAGGGATGATCTCTAATCCATTTATTAACAGGTTTTCTGCTTGTTGGATCAGGATATGTTTGCTCATCAGCATGTGACTCTTCAGTATGTACTTGTTCAGTACTACTGGGAATTTGTGTCTCTGCTGAGATTTGTTCATCAGCAACTGCTTGTTCAGCATTGCTTGATTGAGGTAGCTCATCAGCAGGCACTGGAGATTGCGTAATTTCAGCAACTTCCGGAGCAACCGCGTCTTTTGCTGGAAATTCTTTGTCATGAACTATATTTATCTTTTCATGACTAGGGGGAGGAGAGTCATTGTCAGAATCATCATTTAGTTCAATTGACTTGATTTGCCTAGCATTAGATTCAGTTCTTTGCTCATGTATGATTAACTTTTTCATACATTCTGATATTTCTTCTTCAGCAGGCACTCCTTGTGTCTTTTCATAGAATACAACATGCACTGATTCTTCGATCTTTTGTGCCTTTTTGTTGTAAACTCTATAAGCTTTACAATGCAAGGAGTAGCCAAGAAATATCGCTTCGTCTGCCTTTGGTTGAAATGTTCTTAGGTATTCTCTACCATTATTAAGAACAAAACACTTGCAACCAAATACTCTTAGATGAGTGATGTTAGGAGGTCTTCCAACAAACAATTCATAAGGAGTTTTGTTGTATTCCTTAGTAATCAAACATCTGTTTTGAGTATAACAGGCGGTATTAATCGTTTCAACCCAGTAAGCCTCACTTATTTCAGTGTCAGCAAGCATTGTTCTTGCGGCTTCTTTCAGGGTACGATTCTTCCGTTCAGCAACACCGTTTTGCTGTGGTGTTCTTACTGAGGATAAATGATGTTGTATACCTTTAGAGGTACAATATTCAGTTATGTACTGGTTTACAAACTCAGTACCATGGTCTGTCCTTATAACTTTTACCTTGTCATTTTTCATGACTTCAAGCTTATTCAGCAAGTTAGGTATTTCAGTCTTGGTTTCAGATTTGTGTTTGATGAATACTACCCAAGTGAATCTTGAATAGTCATCTACCACGACCAGACCATACTTCTTACCAGCATAGCTTGTTGAAGATGATTCAAACAAGTCCATGTGCAAGAGTTGTAAAGGTTTTGTAGTTGACGGTACTGCCTTGTTCTTGAAAGAGGATTTGGTTTGCTTTCCTTGCTGACATGCATTGCAAACACCATCCTTCTTAAAAGTAACCTTAGGTAATCCAACTACAAGTGCCTTTTTAGACAGCTTATTCAGCGTCTTGAAGTTTAGATGACTTGTTCGTTTATGCCATAACCATGCTTTTTCAACAAGGCAATCGTGATCTGAGACAAGGCATTTTTCAACGATTGTTGAAGACCAATCTACGATGTACAAGCCTCCTGATCTTCTTGCAATCATAATTACCTTTTTAGTCTCGAAATCTATAAGTTTACATTCATCACTTTTGATTTTGATGAAGTATCCTTTGTCAGCAAACTGACTCATGCTGAAAAGGTTAAACTTAAGATTTTTGACATAAAGAACTCCAGTAATGGTTATGCATCCAAACTTCACGTCACCATAGCCTTTTGTAGAACCGTAGCCTCCACCAGCAAACCTTATTGTTGAACCTTTAGATAACCGTCTATAGTTTATAAGGTTATTCTTGTTGCCCGTCATGTGCTTTCCACAACCACTATCAAAGTGCCAGATTGCATCGTTTGTCTCCGTGGCTGAAGTCTGCACAATCAAGAGCAAACAAGTTAATTATCCAATAATGGATGTCCATTAACATGTTCGAGAATGCGTCCAGTGGAAACCCAAGTCTTAAGTTTTTCAACTTTGACTTGTTTTCTACTTGTTGAGGAACTAGGAGGTTTTGAGCTGAAAGACTTTTGATTCGTGCTGATCAAATCCACTTTCTGATGTGGTGTCTTGCTCGGTTGACCTTTTTGCTGAACATACTTTTCAGTAAGTTCTTTTCTAGCAAGGTTCCTTCTAGCCCTAGCATTAAGAGTCTTTTCAGAACTCTTAGGCTTGATTTTCTTCATCTCTTTGAAGTATCTTTGCTGACTTTGCTTATACTCGTGAAAAAGTTGACTTTGCTTGGTTTTGAAACCGAGTCCACTTTTCGGAGAATGCTGAGCTTTTGTGTCAGCAACCTTACTTGATTCAGGTTTGTCAGCAAAGGTCTTCTGATTACTTTTAGTAATCTTGCCTTTTGACTTAACAACTTGCTTTTCAGCAACTTGTTTGGAGGGATGCTTCACAACATCCTTCTTCTTTCCAGTTTGCTTCTCAGCAACCTGTTTTCCTTTTAAAGTCTTGTTACTTTGAGTAGCAACAGCGGGCTTTATGGTCATAGGTACTTGATTGCATGTTTCAGCAACCTTAGATTGACCAAACTGATAGAGTTCTGGTAGACCACTATCAGCAGCACGTACAAAGGAGATCGGTGATTTATCTTTAATCAAGATTTCTACATCATCACCTTCATACGTTGAACCTAAACCTTCTTTCTGAGATGGATCTCTCAAGTAAGAGTTTAGTTCAGTCAGCGTATTACTTGCGTCCACATAAGATTTGAAATTGATTTTCATCTTTTTCATCTCTTGGATTTCAGCAAGTAACTTTAGAATTGAGGACTGATATTCTTCCAATTCTAATGCCATTTGAGAATTCTTCTCTGTACCTTCAGCAATCAACTTCTTAAGACGCCTTATTTCAGCATCCTTTTCTTATGTCTCTTCCTTCAGCAAGACATACTTTTCAGTAGTCTGCTTGGTCAGAGTTTCAGCAATCTGTAGTTTCTCTTGCTGTCTGCTCAGAGTTTTCTCAAATCTTTCGATTTCTCCTTGAATCTTGTCAAGGTCAATCTCGTCTTCACTTTCTGAGTCTGAGTCAGAGGTAGGGTTGTTTACCTGACCGGCCATGAGGCAGAACTCGTAGTTTGACACATCTGGATAGGCTTCCATAGCTATTCCACAAACTTCTTTTTCATCCTCACTGTCTTCGGAGCTAGTATCAATACACAATGCATCGATTTTTGCTTGAAGCTTCTTCTTTTCTTCAGCAATAAAAGCTCTTTTGAACTTCTTCTTCTTTTCAGCAGATTTGCCTTTCAGCAAAGGGCAATTAGCTTTGAAGTGTCCAGGCTTTTTGCAGTAAAAACATAGATCATTTCCAATTGCAGGTTCTTCTGATGAAGTTGCTTGCTGAGATTGCTTGTTCAGCGAGTTAGTCTCATTCTTGTACTTATGGTAGTTATTACCAAGATGCTTTTTCAGCTTCTCTTTTGCTTTTCGCCTTTCAAGTTCCTTGCTGATGAATTTCTTCATGTTTTTGACAACCAAAGAGTTTTCATCAGTAAGCTCTTTATCATTCTTCTTTTCAGAAGATGACGGCTTTGCAGCAAGAGCAATGTTTTGCGATTTTTCAGCAAACACATTTTCTCTTTGCTTTGTCTCATAATTGACAGTAGCAAGATGAGAGAACAACTCTGTTGGTGTAATATTTGGCATTCCTTGATTGTAATAGAAATTCTGAGTGTGGATCCATTCTTGATTCAGACTTCTGATGATGGTTTTCACCTTCTCAGAATCTGAGTAAAGATTTCCAACACCCAAGGCTGCCATTTCACTAACAAGAGTTGTGAATCTGAAGTCCAAGTCTTCCAGTGACTCGTTTGTACCTTGCTTAAAGTTTTGAAACTTTAATTTAAGTACTTCAAGTTTGTTTTCCTTGGTTTTGTCAGATCCAGCACAAAGATCTTGAACCATTTTCCAAGCTTCCTTTGCAGTCTTAGCACCCCACAGTTTGCACTCTATGGTATCCGGAGTTGATCGAATGATGATGTTTCTTGCTTGGCCATCAAGACGGAATCTCTTAGCTTCGTTAGAAGTCCATTCCTCTCTTGGTTTTGGTACAACGGTATCCGTTGGTTCGCCTAAGATAGTTTCCTTTCCAGCTTCAGTGGTCTTGTGAGGGAAACTCCTATCAACCTTAGTGATCTTGATAGGTCCATCATTAATGACAGTGACCATTTCATCACTAATGGCCTCAAGATGTAGCATCATGTTGTTTCGCCATTTTTCGTAATTTTCCAGCTTCAGCAAGGGAGCATCTCCTAAAGACATCCTGTCAGCAAAGCACTACCAAACTGATTAAATGAGAGTGATTTACGGAAAGCACCTAAGGGGATCTAGGTTCAGTGCTGAAGGTTAAAGAACCTCCAGCTCTGATACCACTTGTTGGTCCCTTTAAACAACAAGAAAAGACTAGAGGGGGGGGTGAATAGTCTTTTCAAATTTTCGCCGTTTAAAACTTTCTCAGCAAATACTTATTACTTTTCAGTAATGAGTTTGCTGATACTTAACTTTCTCAGCAAGCGCAAGTTACTTTGCAGTAACTAGGTTTGCTGATACTTAAAATCAGAGAGCGGGAGTCTTTGATACAATAAGTGCTTCTTTCAGTAAATGAAGGTTTCAGCAAGTGATGTGAGTGATGTGGCGTAATCTCTCAACTAATCCACTTTGTCCTTTCTAGGACTGAATCCACTAAGATAAGATTGATGTTCCTTACAACACCTATCTAGAGCGATTCAAACAGAAACCAAAGCACACTTGCTTCGTCTCCAACCTAATCTAGAGAACGCAACCTTTTTCTCCACCAAACTTGGTACTTTTAATCAGCAAAACTATGCTCGATTAAGTTCTCCCTGAATATCACGCCTGAAAGGGTGTATTTTCAGTTAGAGAGGTTTGGGATGAGAAAACTTAATTATAACTTATTCAGTTACAACAAGTAATCTAAGAAACAAAACTTTGAATACTTTGCGGTAAACAAGTTTGATTGTTTCTGATGTCAAGACTTGTTCTTGTTTGAAAGAAAGAAAGAACATTTAACTAATTTCTTAGTCGTGTAAATTTTACTTCTTCACAAGTAGCTTTTTCAAGCTTTAAGTCTTGGAACGGATCAATGGCAGTATAGAGTATTGAAGGGTTTGTGAGTTTAAGCACAAGTGAGAGTATGATCACGTTGTTGACACACTTCAACTCTTTGCCGGATGACCTCTATTTATAGTGAAAATAAGGAGCCGTTTGAATTTTAAATTCCAAGGCTTTTGATCCTTAAGATGTCACTATCTTGCTTTTGTACTTTCAGCAGCGTCCTTGTTTGTCTTCTAGTCTTCATGTCCTTCGCGTGCATGCTTTGCATTTAATGCTCTTTTGAATAGAATTCAAACAGTAACATTGGAGCGCAAATACAAGTACTTTCAGCAAGAGGTCACATATGTTCCATCAGCAAGTGGTCAGTCTCAGCAAGCACAACCTACTCTGTCTTTCAGATTTTCACTTATGCAATGCTGTTGCTGAAGTTTTCACTTTCTGAGCAACATGTGCCTTTGTAGATACCAGTCTTCAGAAATCTTCTAGTCTTCAGATCTTCGAAATCTTCAAGTCTTCAGATCTTCAAAATCTTCAAGATTCTGAGCGGTTCTAAATGCTTCAATAGTTTGTTTGTAAAAACAAAGTACATCGTCAGCAAATGCTTCAATAGGTTATTTTCTTTTCAGAAAACAAGATACATCATAAGTTTTGAAAACCAACCTATCTAGCACCTATTCTAAGTCTTCAGCAAACGTTCCTCTTTTACAATGTCCTTAAAATTCTAAATTCATATGGAACTTAAGAGTACTAGTTACTGGACTTTCCTTAATTTAGCATTGTTAATTGCTCATCAAAATTACAAGTTTCCTAACA
This sequence comes from Plantago ovata, assembly GCA_028274465.1. Classification (NCBI taxonomy): domain Eukaryota; kingdom Viridiplantae; phylum Streptophyta; class Magnoliopsida; order Lamiales; family Plantaginaceae; genus Plantago; species Plantago ovata. The sequence continues at coordinate 59,346,605 of CM051456.1, read as the reverse complement.
TCTATTGAGTCTATCAAAAACTTATGAACAATGACCATACAAATCATAACATGGATATTGGTTGAAGAATGCCTCAATTGACTCATACACATTCACATATGCACTATGTTAAACAAGATAGTCTCTCGTAACATTCTCTACCTGGACCTAGTCAGTGACGACGTAATGAAACATGTTAAAATACGAATGGTTGTCCCGTGCCTATGAAACTGAGGACTTATTGTTGTTCACCAAGTTAAGACTTTTCTTCAAAGAGGTCGAACCAATACTGGCTCTCATCAAACGAAGGGGGGTTCCCTAAAAGTTCACACTCCCCTATTAAAGTTTGTCTCTCAAGCAAAGTCATAAACTAATCACCACTTCCTGAATGGCAGGACGAGGGTGGTCTAGAACAGATGACACTCAGACAATCAAAAGACAAACTTTACAACTCGATTACGAACATTACATGAATTGAAAAACAAGACAAACACTTCGCTAAAATGCTTTTTGGCTTCCTTTGGACCCTTTTTTGCTTTTTTTTCTTCTTTTTTTCTTTTCCAGATTTTTTCTTTTTCCTGGAATTTTTCCTTTTTTTTTATAAATAGCCAGCAGTAGCACAACGAAAAAGAAATTACAATGACTCACAAACGACCTCCCCAAACCTATTCGAAAGAATAGGTTGAAGCACAAACTTTACGAAAAAGGAAAACAAACTCACAACACTCAAAATCGAAAAACTAGCCATAACGATAGCATAACCCCCTCCCCAAACCTATTCGTTAGAATAGGTTTCAAACAAAGGATCACACAATCTCACACTATCTCCTTCCTAGGCATTTAGCAATCTCAAAGCAAGGTGAAGACTTGTTGCCTCTTAGGTACATAATTACACGGGAGAACAACCACAAGACTCTAACATGCATCATCTTATTATAAAGGCCTTCGTAAACCGCAGTAGAGAAAATACCACTAAGTGATGTCGAGACTACCAAACTTAACTAAGTGCATACATAAATGTGACAAGCCAAGCGAGAAAAACCTCAAACAAATTCATAGAGATGAAACGCATGGTCAAAGGTCATAACTAGTTAATCTACCCAATAAAAACTTCAAAAAATTTGGCAATAAACTCCACACAAAAACATGCAAAACTATACTAGGATGAATGTAGTGTATGCAACTAAATACTAAAAAAGCGGTAAACGTGCAAATGCAAACAAAGGGTTTCACGAGTTTATCATAAGCAAAACAAGTATAGAGATAGCCAGCGATAACCCCCCGCCCCCAAACCTGAACGTCGTCGCTCGTCCCGAACGTCGAAAGTGGATTTAAGGTGAGATCTACTTGTACCTGTGACCTATAGGACTCAAGGAAACTGGTGAGAAACCAAAACGGGCAATAAAAGAAGTAAAAAGATCAGTAATTTAGCATAATAGGAGAAAAATGGGGTTCCGAACGAAAATCCGGACCCCCGGGTTTCTGGACACCCGGGGCGAACCGCCCCAGGTGGGGGGCGATTCGCCTGGGGCGTCCAGAACGTCCCAGGCGGCCTGGTTTTCCCGGGCGAATCGCCCCACATGGGGGGCGGTTCGCCTGGCATCTCCAGACTCCTGGAGACGCTTTTTTCCTCCCAAAACCCAAAATTATCATCTTAAAGCCTATTTTATCACCAAAAACACACGAAAAATAAATATGCATGCAATGCAAAAAAGCGATAAAACTAAACTACATGCAACCATTACCACTAATGTTATCCATTATCAAAAGGAAACGAATCTTGTGCATCCGTTCCATTACTCCTCGCATCTTGGGAACCATCATTGGCTCCTCTCTGTATCTGCTCAAGCAAGTCCATGATTCCCTGAAAACTAAAATTAACAAAATCTAAAAAATAACTAAGGGAATCAGATGGAAAATAAAAAGAAAAGAGGATCAAAACTCCTTCGGAACTCATAGGTGGGTGCATGGACCAGAACGTAGGAGTCAAGATCAAGAGTATCTGCCGCAATTGATTCAGGGACACCAAAATCTTCAGGGATTGGCTCCTCGACCTCAACACAACTCACGCCATCACCTTCTGACTCAAGTGAAGCAATGGATTCAGTTATCACCTCCTCCACGACTTCCTCTTGACCAACAACCTCGACATCCGCAAGTAAGGACGTGGAATCCAAGCTAAGCACTGAGGAGACTTCATCAATGGATTCTTCTCGACATTCCTCTTCATCGGCAATGTCAATTTCTGGTGGCTGACTACTGAAGCGAGACGTCCATGCCCTTGACCCGGGAGGTGAGTCCCTATCTCAATGTTCCAGAAACTTGATGGTTACTTCACCCCAAGTGCGCAACGATTTTTCCGATGGGATTCTGAGCCATCCTCGAGCGTACCCTTTCAAGGCTCCCATAAATCCTCTCATACAAAGTTGCTCATGTGATAAAATAACCCCCTCCTCATTCTCACGAGGTATCCTCAACACACCTTCCTCGTACGTGTCTAAGAACCCTCTTGGATCATCACCCATTGAAAACGTGGAGAGAATGGAGTAGTACGAAGGATCAAAGTCATAATTCCTGCAATCGTCATCCAATGTTATGCAAGGCCCTCGAGGCATCACATACCGGGGCAACGGAAGTTGACTCATCTTTTCATATGACTAGTTTCTGCACATGAGGAAACAAGAAACCAAGGAGCAGAATCCACACAAGAAAAACAAAAACTTGCAAAGAAAAATACAAAGAGTGCAAACAAACACAATGTAATCGAGAACTTCGAGAGCACAAGCACGCAAGGTAACCAAGATCAGATTAGATGAATTTACTGAAGAAGATAGGGGGAAAGAAATAGGGTAAGAAAGTGAAATTTTTTGAGAGCTGAATGCTGAAAATATAAATAAGCTAAAGAGAAAAAAGGAGTATAGTCCCCGGCAACGGCGCCAATTTGATGAAGCGAGATTGTCAGACTCAATTAATCAAATAAATTTGTTTTTAGCCAAAGGCAATTCACAACTACAACGAAAACCAAACCACGTAGTGTAGAAGTAAAATAACCTCGAGTGTCGATCTCTAAGGACTATAACTAGCTTTATCTAATTTAACTTAAACTATAAACTCAACAAACGACTTAGCACAGATTTTCTTATCAATAATAATGGAAGTTAGCGATAGTATGATCATTCAAAGCATCAGGTTAATAATCATGCATGAAGTACTTGAACGTTTGCATAGAAATCTAAGATCATGAATTGTCCAATGTGTTCCGTTCAATTCAACACTACGAAGATAGAGGGCTTAGATAGATCAAAGAAATAAAACAATAAGTCAAGTCTGAATCGTGTTACAGCCAATCATGCATAATTAAGAACCCTAGCTAAAAAATCACATACTATCACTAACGATAGATTTAGCTACTCATAGATAAATTGCAATCAACAAGAATCAAAGCAAGATTGAATGAAAACATGTTGAAAGAAATAAATAAAAGTAGAAAATCGTGAGATACAAGTTACCAACGAAGGGCGTCAATCTCCGAAAAATTGCTAACTCAAAAGCAAGAATTGAGAAACAACGAGGTCCAATTGCTATGCTTAATCCTCCAAATTGATAAGAAAAAGAGTCTCCTATGCTAAGAATTCCCAGAACAGGCTCTGGAGAATTTGTCTCTCAAAATAATGTGAAAAGGTATGAAAAACGTAGAAACAGGCGAAACTATATATAGGAGTGCGGAAGACGTGGGGCGAACCGCCCCAGACACCGGGCGAACCGCCTGGCGTGGGGCGAACCGCCCGGGAGCTCCAGTGGCGGTGGACGCGTTTTCTTGACTTGATTTCCTTTTTGGACTCGAATTTTGCCTTCTAGTGACCTTTAAGCCTTGAAACTCGACCCCTAGACCTCAAATCTCGTCCGGAACCTTCTAGATATACCACGGATGACCACGAAACACCGAATCTTCGTTCCCTTCAACATAATTGCCCATAAAAACACGTTTTTCACCTAAAACCTGAAAAATGCAAAGAAAAGGGAAACGTGACACTATTCTAATAAAATGCACTAAAATATAAGCTAAAATTAACCTATAGGATAGCTAAATTGGTGAAAAAGACTCGAATGAAAGTGTAAAATACACGTTCATCAACCACCAGTTGGGCTTTGTCTATAGAAGTTATTGGGGAACTAGGTCTAACATTCTCAGCATCATGAGATGCGTCGTTGAGTAATGTCTCTTGTTGAGTTTCAGCAAACTCTGGGACTTGAATTGTTGCAGTCTCAGCAACTGGTTCTTCAGCAATTTCTCGGACTTGACTAGTTGCTATTTCAGAAACTGTCTCTTCTGTTGCTTTGTTGGCAACATTTTCAGCAAGTGCAGCTTTTCTTAAGTCTGCAGCAATGTCACTTGCTGGTTCCAGAGTATTGTCATCAAGATTATCTACTATGTAGACATCTTCTAATCTTTGTAAGGCAGGATTTGCATTTCCACTGCCTTGTGGACTTGCTTCAGCAAGTGGATCCAAGTTAATTGGATTTGTGAAGGCTTCTGCAAACACTTCAGCAACATCTACTACAGTGGTTTACTTTTCAGCAACCATTGGAATGTCATCATCTTGAATGACATTGACAACCGGAACGGACTTTCTTGCCGTTGTCTTCTTTCTTGGGAAAGTGGTCTTTGTCCTTGCCTTTTTCGGAATAGGATCAGCTGATGAGGCTACAGTCTGAGTGTCATCATCAGCTTTCCTCTTTTTCTTGGATCTTTTGCTGGGTGCAGTAGTGTCAGCAACCGCAGCAGTATCAGCAGCAACATTTGCAGCTGTTGCATTCTCAGCAACATTTGCAGCTGTTGTATTCCTAGACTGCTTGTCAATCTCAGCAACATTTGCAGTTGTTGTATTCCTAGACTGGTTATCAGTCTCAACAACATTTGCAGTTGTTGCTTTCCTTGACTTCTTGTCAGCAACCTTAGGCCCATTCAGCTTGTAGAAAGCTCTTCCCACATTGCATACCGATTTCTTAATCGGCAATGGGTTTCTCAGCTGAATCCTGTAATGTTCAAGGATGTAGCATATTTTCAATCCATACATCACTGGAAAGGAAGGTGAGACTGTGTTGTCTTCAACTTTGACCTTGAACTTTGTAACACAATCAACAAGTCTGTTGAAAATGTACTTAGCCCAGTTAATGTCGGTTTTGCTTTCATAGATATGCATCAGCAAAGGACATCTTCTAAGGCCTACTTGGTCTATTCCTCCAACTTGGGAGCAATCTCTCCTTTCTTCATCCTTTCGTTTCTGACATCACTGTAGAAAGCTTCTATCTCTTCATCAGTGGTAGTGATGTCATCTTCAGTTCCAGTAGTTGGAATCTGAAAGATGTTAGCTAAATCAATCCATTTCAGGATGATTTGCTTTCCTTGAACAGTGCTAGAGATCACTTTTTCAGTGATTCCTTGTCCATCAGTAAGGGTTTGGATTTATGCATTGTTGTAGAATTCCATTGTGTCCAGCATGCTCACTTTCTTAGTGCGAGCAGTGATGAAAAAAGTAGGCCTTTTTTATTTATGTAATTCAACGCCTAAAGATTTTCTTCATCAAGTTCTTGTTCATAGAAGTATCTGATATACTTCTGTTTGGCAAATCCTCCCCATTGCATCATCTGCTCAAACTTTGAAGTGTCGAGATATGCAGGAGGCATGGGTCTTTCAGTTATTCGGTCGTTTTTCAACACAATTTTCACTGTTTTTTTCACCGGAGAAGGAGCAGTGCTTTTTCCAGCACTGTCTGCCTTTGATGACTTGGTGTTCTTAGATGATTGTCTCTTGGGAGCCATCTCTTATATAGTGTGAAGGGTTGAGACTGTATGAAAAAGAGACTTTTTCGTTTTGACCGGAGGTATAGTAATTCAGAGCACAGGTTAGGGAATTTTTGAAGAGAAAGGAAATGTGTGTTAAAGAATTTTGTCTTTCTATAACTCTTCATTTATATAGTATCTCTGTTATGCGAGAAGCTCAATGGTTTTGAGTTCTCAGCAAGGGTAAAACAGAGATTCATTGAGTTAGTGGAGCGTTTGCATTAAATGCGTAGCAGCCCACTAACACGAAACCGTCAGAGCGTGCTTTCTCTTTGTAATATTAACCGTTAGATCATCAACTGCTTTAAAATCAATGGCCACGATTGTATTTCATGTCATGATTTACAACGAGTTTATCTGTGCCATGATTAACGTCACAATTGATTTTACTTTGATTCACGGGATTTGATCTCTTTTACTTCAACGCTAATTGCTTGCTGAAGTATACAAGAATCTTTTCAGCAATATTAACCATTCTGACTTTAGCAATTACTTTTCAAGTAACAAGCCTTGTAGTTGCTGAAATTTCCCCCTTAATCAAATATCTCATTTTTCTTAGGGTCAAAGATATTTCTGAGTTCCCGTCTCAGCAAATTCTTTTTATATTGACATATCCTTAGGTAAATTCTGAGAAGCATTTTTGTTCTTTGCTGAGTTCCGGTCTCAGATTTTTCTTTTGATACTTGAATACCTGTTTTAGAACCGAAAGACTTTTGATCATTGCTAATCAAGTCCACTTTCTGATGTGGTGTCTTGCTTGGTTGACCCTTTTGCTGAACATACTTTTCAGTAAGTTCATTTCTGGCAAGGTTCCTTCTAGTCCTAGCATTTTGAGTTTTGTCAGAACTCTTAGGCTTGGTTTTGTTCATCTCTTTGAAGTATCTTTGTTGACTTTGCTTATACTCATGAAAACGTTGACTTTGCTTGGTTTTGAATCCAAGTCCACTTTTCGGAGAATGCTGAGCTTTTGTCTCAGCAACCTTACTTGATTCAGGTTTGTCAGCAAAGGTCTTCTGATTACTTTTGGTAATCTTGCCTTTAGTCTTAACAAATTGCTTTTCAGCAACTTGTTTGGCAGAATGCTTTACATCATCCTTTTTCTAAACAGTTTTCTTTTCAGCAACTTGTTTTCCTTTTAAAGTCTTGTTACTTTGAGTAGCAGCAGCGGACTTTAAGGTCGTAGGTACTTGATTGCTTATTTCAGCAACCTTAGATTGACCAAATTGATAGAGTTCTGGTTGACCACTATCAGTTGCACGAACAAAGGTGATTGGTGATTTGTCTTTACTCAAGAGTATTACATCATCACCTTCATACATGGCACCTAAACCTTCTTTCTGAGATGGATCTCTCATATAAGAGTTTAGTTCAGTCAGCTTGTTACTAGCATCTGCATACGATTTGAAATTGACTTTCATCTTTTTCATTTCTTGTATTTCAGCAAGTAACTTTAGAATAGAGGACTGATAGTACTCTTCCAATTCTATTGCCATTTGAGCATTCTTCTCTGTAGCTTCAGCAATTAACTTCTTGAGATGCAATATTTCAGCATCCTTCTTTTCTGACTCAACGCTCAGCAAGACGTACTTTTCAGTAGTTTGCTAGTCAGAAGTTCAGCATTCTGTAGTTTCTCTTGCTGTTTGCTCAGAGTTTTCTCAAATATTTCGATTTCTCCTTGAATTCTATCAAGGTTAATGTCATTTTCACTTTCTAAATCAGAGTCAAAGATAGGACAATTTACCTGACCGGCCATGAGGCAGAACTCGTAGTTTTACATATCTGGATAAGCTTCCATAGCTATTCCACAAACTTCCTTGCCAATATCTACGTCAAGAGTGGCTTCTTCTTCTTCTTTAGTGTCTGAACTCTCTACCTCACTGTCTCCAGAGATTGTTTCAATGCAAAGAGCATCGATTTTTGCTTGACGCTTTTTCTTTTCTTCAGCAATTAAAGCCCTTTTGAACTTCTTCTTCTTTTCGGCAGATTTCCCTTTCAGTAAGGGGAAATTTGCTTTGAAGTGTCCAGGCTTCTTGCAATAAAAGCAAAGATCATTGCCAACTGCTGGTTCTTCAGAGGAGTTTGCATGCTGAGCTTGCTTGTTCAGCGAGCTAGCTTCATTCTTGTATTTATGGTAGTTGTTACCAAGATGCTTTTTCAGCTTCTCTTCTGCTTTTCGCCTTTCAAGTTCCTTAGTGATGAATTTCTTCATGTTTCTAAGAACAAGAGCGTTTTCATCAGCAGGCTCTTTATCATTCATCTTTTCAGAAGATGACGGCTTGGCAGTAAGAGCAATGTTTTGCGATTCTTCAGCAAACACATTCCAGCAGTTTTGGCACCACACAATTTGCACTGTATAGTATCTGGAGTAGATCGAATAATGATGTTTCTTGCTTGGCCATCAAGACAGAATATTTTGGCTTCATCGGAAGTCCATTCCTCTCTTGGTTTTGGAACGGCGGTATCAACTGGTTCTCCTAAGTTAGTTTCCTTTCCAGCAGCATCTGTGGTTTTGTGAGGAAAACTTCTCTCAAGTTTAGTGATCTTGATAGGTCCATCATTTATGACAGTAACCATCTCGTCACTAATGTCCTCAAGATGTAGCATCATGTTGTTTCGTAGTTTTCCAGTTTCAGCAAGGGAGCGTCTCCTAGCGACATCCTGTCAGCAAATGACTACCAAACTGATCAAGTGAAAGTGATTTACGGAAAGCACCTAAAGGAATCAAGATTCAGTGCTGAAGGTTAAAGAACCTCCAGCTCTGATACCACTTGTTGGTCCCTTAAACAACAAGAAAAGACTAGAGGGGGGGTGAATAGTCTTTTCAAACTTTTTTCGTTTAAAACTTTCTCAGCAAGTGCTTATTACTTTTCAGTAACGAGTTTGCTGTTACTTAACTTTCTCAACAAGTACTTATTACTTTTCAGTAATGAGTTTGATGATACTTAAAAATAGAGTGCGGAAGTCTTTTTAAAATAAGTGTTTTTCAGAGAGTGCTAGTTTCAGCAAGTGAGCAGAGTGTCAGTCTTTAAGAAATGTAGCGTGCTGAAAACTAAATGCGGTAAAGTAAATCACACAAACACTTTTATAGTGGTATCTGAGAGTGGCGTAATCTCTCAACTAATCCACTTTTTTCTTTATAGGACTGAATCCACTATGATAAGATGTGAGGTTCCTTACAAATCCTATCACTAATGATTCTTCAGAAACCAAAGCACACTTGCTTCGTTTCCAACCTAACTAGAGAACTGTAACCTTGTTCTCCACCAAACTTGGGACTTTTAATCAGCAATACTATGTATGATTAATTCCCCCTGAATTTCACGCCAGAAAAGGGTGTTTATCAGTTAGAGAGGTCTGGGATGTGATCACTTGAGTATAACTTTTTCAGCTATAACAAGTTATCTAAAGAAACACAACTTGTAATACTTTTCAGTAAGCAAGTTTAATTGTTTCTGGTGTCAAGACTTGTTCTTGTTCGAAAGAAAGAACACTTAACTAATTTCTTAGCCGTGAATGTTCTACTTCTTCACAAGTAGCTTTTGTTTCAAGCTTAAGTCTTGTAACAGATCAATAGGTAGTAAAGAGTATGGAAGGTTTTGAGTGTTTAAACTACAAGTGAGAGTTTAATCACGTTGTTGACACACTTCTACTCTTTGCCTGATGACTTCTATTTATAGTGTCTCAAGGGAGCCGTTTGAATTTCAAATTCTAAGGCTTTGAACCTTAAGATGTCACTATCTTGCTTTTGTACTTTCAGCAGCGTCCTTCATTTGTCTTCTTGTCTTCATGTTCTTCGCGTGCTTACTTTGCATTTAATGTTCATTTGAATCAAATTCATATGTGAACGTTGGAACCAAAATGCAAGTACTCTTCAGCAAGGAGGTCACATATGTTGTCAGCAAGTGGTCAGTCTCAGTTTCAGCAAGCACAACCTACTCTGTCATATAGATTTTCACTTATGCGAGTTGTTGCTGAAAATCTCACTTTCTGAGCAACATGTGCCTTTGTAGATACATTTCTCAGAATTCTTCTAAGTCTTCAGTCTTTGAATCTTCAAGTTTCTGAGCGGTTCTAGGTCTTCAATAGTTCGTTTGTAAATACAAAGTACATCATCAGCAAACGAAAGAACCTAACTAGTACCTACACTAAGTCTTTCAGCAAACGTTCCTTTGTTACAATGTTATTAAAATTTCTAAATTTCTATGGACCTTAAGAGTACTAGTTACTGGACTTTCCTTAATTTTGCATGGTTAATTGATCATCAAAATTACAAATTTCCTAACAAAGAGGTATTTTTCCCAGTTTATGTCTGATCCATTTTCATGGATATGTTTCAGCAAGGGCCAACTTTTCAGGCCTACTTGATCGATTCCTCCGACTTGAGAATCTAGGACTTTGATGAGCATCAAAGCTACTAGTCCTAGAGAGTAAGAGAGATGCTTTCTCTTTGTAAATTTATCCCAATTTACAGGGGCAATTTCATTTTTCTTCATGAAATTATTTTTAACATCGCTCTAAAAGGCTTTAATTTCATCCCATGTAGCAGTGATGTCATCTTTAGTTCCAGTGGTTGGAATCTGAAAGATTGTAGCTAAACAATCCATTTCAGGATGATTTGTCTTCCTTGAACAGTAGTTGAAATCACTCTTTCAGTGACTCCATGTTCATCTGTCACTGACTGGATCTCAGCGTTGTTATAGAATTCCATTGTATCCACCATACTCACCTTTTTCGGATGAGCAGTGATAAAAGGAAGTAAACCTTGTTGGTTTATGTACATCAAGGCTTCAAGGTTTTCAACCACCAGTTCGTCTTCATAGAAGTGTCTAATGTACTTCTCTTTCGAAAAACCTCCCCACTGCATCATCTGTTCACACTTTTCAGCGTTTAGAAATGCAGGAGGCATGGGTCTTTGAGTGATTCTGTCGTTTGACAGAACGATCTTTACAGCCGGAGTTTGTACCGGAGTAGCAGTAGTGCTTGTTCCAGCACTGTCTGTCTTGGAGGCCTTAGAAACCCTTGAGGTTTGTCTTTTGAGAGCCATCTTATATAGTAAGAGAATGAGGGAGCAAAGGTACGGGTAAGATGCTTTTTGACCGGAGGCATAGTATTCTCAGAGAACAGGCTAGAAATTTTGCAGAGAAAAGGAAATTAGGGAGTTAAAGAATTTTGTCTTACGTTCAACTCCTCTTATTTATAGTATCTTCGTTTGTGTGAGAAGCTCAATGGTTTTGAGTTCTCAGCAAGGGTAAAACAGAGAACATTGAGTTAGTGGTGAACATTGCATTTAATGCGTACAGGTCCACTAACTTGAAACCGTCCGGGCGTGTTTTTACTTTATTAAATTAACCGTTGGATCAACAACTGACTTTAATCAATGGCCACGATTGAGTTTCATGTCATGATTATTATCGAGTGTATCTGTGCCAAGATTAACGTCACAATATTTTACCTTTAATCAAGGGATTTTCTCCATTACTTCAGTAAAAATAGCTTGCTGAAGTAAAAAGAGAATCTTTTCAGCGAAAGTTTGAAATTTCTGACTTTAGCACTTACTTATCTAGTAATCAAGCCTTGCATTTGCTGAAAATTCCCCCTTAATTTTATATCTCTGTTCTTTAAGGCCAAAAGAGTTTCTAAGTTCCCGTCTCAGTAAGTTCTTTTTCTTATGAGATATGAAGGTAATGTCTTTTAGTAAAAACACATAAGCTCTTGACTGAGTTCCCGTCTCAGTATGCATCTTTGATACTTGAATACCTGTTTCAGTCTCCTTGATTATCTGAATACCCGTTTCAGTAATCCAGATGTTTTTCTTACTGAATCCCGTTTCAGCAAGTGACCAAGTTTCCTAACAAATACCCAATTTGAAGGATTTTCTTGCTGAATGCCTGTTTCAGAAAACACTTTGTGTACAACCATCTCTTAGTAGAACCAAACAAAAAGGGGACTTTCAAGGGATGATTAAATCTTTAAGCAATTGTTGGCTTGTTGAATGCCCGTTTCCGCAACCAATCAAATGTACCCTTTTTATTGAGGTAGTTCAATCAATCCAAGGTTATACCTTAGCATTGCGAACCTATTATCTGGAAGGGGCTTGGTAAAAATGTCAGCAAGTTGATCATCAGTACCTATCTTTACAACCTTGTAAGGGTAAAATTCTAGTAAATTGTACGACGCTCTAAATGAAGTTAAGTTCGTTACAATACACTAGGAACTAAATACTCCCTATGCCACCAAAGTCTCAAATCAAATCCTTGAATCAATCTTCTCCAGGTGCACAACTCAATCCTCAGTTCTTCTCGATGTCACTCTAAGTACCTGAGATTGAAAAATGCACGTGTGGATGTGTGATTAACCCGGCTTGCCTATGGTCAAACCGATGAGAGACTTCACTTGAAGGAGGTTGCTAATTCTCCTTGTCTTAATGTAATAAATGTGAATAGTTAATACTTGTTACCTTGACTTTGGAATTGGAGACCTTTTATAGGTATTGGCCATCCTTAAGTCGGTCCAATCTCATGCTTCCATCTGTCGTCTCCTCCTTCTTCCACATGTATTGAGTAGGCCCAACGTTGACCTTCATGGGCTTGGCCCAGGCCCACTTAGGTGTATCTTCTAGTGTCCTCCAGAAGCTCTTATCTTCTTCCGTGGCTCTCTCCCTTTATGTATTTAGTGTGAATCTCATCCTGGTTCAACCATACAACAAAATAAACCAAGTATTTAAGGTTCGTGATAAACAGGACTCTTACTGCCTAACCTGGTCTGGTTCTGGACGATGCCCTTTGTCCGCATGCCAATCTTTCCGAACCTTGAATTGTTCGTGTCTCTCTAGTGCCTTATTTTAATAAAATGGGCATATTTGTAAAAATGCCTCCTAGGTTCGTATAAATCAAGGTGCGGAACCCTGTGAGTCGCGGACGAGCTCTATCTTTTATAGCTAGAAAGCTTCATAGTTCGTAGAAAGACGCACTGTACGAATTAGACATACTTTCATATCAACATATGTCCCCGTAGTTTCAGAGTATCTTAGCAGAAGATAGTGTGAAACTATACGGTATGTGGTCGGAAAATTTGTCGCTTTTCTTTATGTATCATACTTGATTGACATGCCTCCTCCTTCTCTCATTCGTAGTACATATGCCATCGGCGTTTGTACTATGTTGGTTGTGACGCCCCGCCTTAACTAACTGCATAATCTACCTAAGTTATCTACGCGTTTGACATTTGAAATTTAGGTGCTTTGATTTCGAATTAATTTTTAGATGAGTATTTTATTACTTTCATTATTAGACATCGCTAGAAAACGTCAAAATGAAACTAGTACGGATTATGTGACGCAAAATAGTACGTCTAGGGGTCAAAACTAAAAGAATAGGTACTAGTTTGAAACAACATACTTTCATAGGCCCTAGTTTTAAAGTTTTCCTAGAAAAGTTGCAATAATCCCCTAAAAGATCTGATTTAGGCTTTGTGAGATCAGATTGATCGATCCTGCCTTTTTCCCCAAACCAATCATCTTCTTCTTCTGTGCTTCTTTTCTTCTGTTAAAGCCAAGCAGGTCGCCGGATTAATGATTCAACGGTTATGATGGAGACAAGTGTTGCAGGATCGATCAAGTTTATCATTCCAGCTCAAACTAACTTTGCCGGGAAGAAAACCAGATGTAATCACGGCACTATCTTGTCATCTCCAACCGCTTATTCATCCAATCACCTGTACCCATCGTTCTCTATAAATAGGTACCCTCCACCCTCAACTAAATTCATCATCTCTCAGTCTCAATTTCAGTATTCAGTCCATATATGTGAGGTGAGGTAGTGAGCGTTTGAGCCGGTAAGCAGAAGAAAAAGAGGTAATTACTCTATACTTGTTTCTGTATTACCATCTCTGTGATTATTATTATTTATGATTTTGGATTAGATAAGTGTTTATTAAATTGCTGTTAATATGATATGCTTTGTTATGTTTCATTGTCATCTTCTGTCTATGTTTCTATTAGGCTGTATCATTTTTCTGCCGTTATGAAGTTCGTTGTTTTGTTGCAGTTTTATCGTTTTCTACGGTTCAGTTTCTGTCCTCTGTATGTTAATTAATTAAGGTGAACTAATTACTGAACTAAGACCATGGAAACTCTGTCTTGATACTATTTTTGTGGTTCTACTGCAATTATAAATCGCATTTTGCTATCAAAACTGTCACATTTATATGTCATACAGGTCCTAATAAGATAAGTGATTCATTGAAATTTTCTTAACATTTTACAAGTTCTATTGACGAACCTGTTTTAAAGAGACCATTAGAAACTTGAGAGTTCATGTTAGGAGACCATTTAGATTGTTGGAATGTATGCATTGCATTGTGAGAAAACTTCAAAAAGTAATCTTTTGTTGTTTGGGTCTCAGCAAATAAACTAAACTCTTCCGCAAAGGCACAAAACATTTTCCTGGCAGCCTGTAGTAAACAATTTTCTGGTAGCAACTGGGAGCTTTAAAATCCCCATCTTTTTACGAATAATTCTATACTGATGTAGCTACGCTAGGAATTTTACTTTGCAAAATTCGGACCTCGTTTGAAGGTTCAAATTAATTTCCGAATAGACAGCAGTTTTGCTGCCAAAAGCAGGATTTAGAGGCTGCAATCTAAAAATAACTCTGCATAGCTTGAAGTTCTGTTCAGTTTTAACTCTCTTGTTTCCTTTGCCTCGAATATGCTAATGTTCTTATTTCTATTGTGTATTTTTTAGTAACTTCTTGTCTCTCAAATCCTATCCGTTTCTTGTCTCCTCAACTATATTGTTGGATTCCATTTCTCTTACTAAATTATACCATGTCATATATTAATCTGTCGTGCTGCTACTGTTTTGCTTGATTAAATTTATTTAGCAAAAAGTATTTCCTTTATTGATTACTACGTTGTAGAATTATATGTGCGTCAGTTTCATTAATAGGTTAGCTACTCGTTGTTGTATAGGTACGGTTAGTGAGTTTTATGCACAAGCATCTTCGGAATAGGTGAGGGTTCCTTTCCTATCTTGTCCTCTTGTTTCTTTATTTCCCTTTACGTATCGATCCTCTTGTCCGATACAAGCTTTGATTACCTTCCCTTATCTCTTGTCTCGTAAACTCTGCAAAACTATCTCTCTCTTTCATGCTTTCCAATAGCACCTTAACTATCAATCCATCTTGCTTGCACTATTATTTTCCCTTGAGCTATTCCTTGTCTCGGATTTAGGTTCTTATAACCTGAATACAAGCTTGTCGACTTCCACTCGTCATCTTACAGTTGCCAAGTATCTTGCTTCTAAATTGTCATTCCTCGAACTGTCCAGATTCCAGTATATTGTCTCTTGTAACATGTGCTTCGTTGTCTCGACATTCAGAAATTCACTTGTTTAATGAGAATTCGTGTTTTCCAAGTGTACTTATGCTTGTATGTTGATCCATGGGCCCTGGGACTGTGACGTATGACTACCGGGCAGAAAGGACTGTCGGTTTAAGGTTATTTCGCCCAGATCCTACCAATAGGGATTATGATGTAGTCAGGATGGCTGCACTAGTTCCTATCAACATGTACCTAGGCATGTTGCTTGTTCGAGGTAGCTCCTCGCTTGGATGAATAAGGTTGTGAATGTGCAAAGGAGTCGGTTGGTATCTACATATATCCCGTGTTTCCCATGCTCAACTTCGATTCCTCTTGAATAATACTTGTCTTCGCTATTTCTTGAACTGTTCTCATCTTTTTATCGTGCTATGTTTCAGGCTTCACCTAACCTTCCATCAGTTCAACTGATTTTGTTATTATTGTTTTTCCCTCACTAAGTCCTCAAAGACTTACCCCTCCAAATTCCTTCCTTCCGCAGTGATCAAGTAAGACAGGATGGATCTTTTGTAGCGAGTGTCTTGAGTAAAGAATGATTTCTCTTGCTATAGAAAATTTACGAGTATAACAACTGGTCAAGAGTTCTCATATGAAGTATCCGCGATAATATGTTTTGTAATTGGAGTTTGAATTGTATTACTTTGTTTATACAAATTTATGGAAATAAAATACAGTTTGAATTGATTTCTTGATCCTTTCATGTTTTTATTGTTTCAATATTGCCTGACCGTTCGTGTAATATTCTGAAAGATAGAAATTCTACTTGAAAGAATATTACATGCGGGTGGCCATCCGATTGGGAGTTAGCTGCTCCCGGTCGGGGCGTCACATTGGTAGTATGTTAAAGGATGATGCATCCGTGTCTTTTATCATCCGTGTCTGGGTCATTACCTCACTAGACATCGTATTCGTGTTTCGTGAAAAAGCATTTTGGACGTCGTGTCCGTCTCTTTTATCTTCTGTGCATGTGTGATTACTTCACTAGACGTCGTGTCCGTGTTTCATGAGATGGCGCTTTGGACGTCGTGTCCATATCTTGTATCTTCCGTGCATGTGTCATTACTTCACTAGACGTCGTGTCCGTGTTTCATGAGATGGCGCTTTGGATGCCGTGTCCGTTTCTTGTATCTTCCGTGCTTGTGTCATTACTTCACTAGACGTCGTGTCCGTGTTTCATGAGATGGCACTTTGGACGCCGTGTCCGTATCTTGTATCTTCCGTTCCTTGTTCTCATAATCCTTTCCTTATCCTTATCCGTAACCGTTGGACCCCATTTACCTTTTGATGTGAAAATGATGAATGCCATGCAACCTATACGTGTCTAAATGCTGATAATCTTAGCGCGCGCATCTACTAAACATCCGTGTCTACGTGTATGCACATGCAAAAAAATTTTAACTAACAACAATTCCGGGTCTTGTGCTATGGATAAGGATAGGGCCTTTCTTCCATAATTGAAACCTTTTGTAGGTCAAAGATGGCGAGGGCTGAACAGTAACTTTTGTTTGCTGGCTTCATCTCGTACGTTGATTTCAAACTTATGTACGGTTTAGATCTGAAGTCAACGGTTGTGTCGATCGGGCTTCCCAATTTTGTCCTCCTCTATAAATACTTGGTCAACAATTTTGCTCATTTACAACATTCTAGAGAGAGGAATAGAGAGAGAAAGTTTTTTCTTCCGTATCTTAGCATCGGAACAAGTTCGTGATTTGGTAAAACTTTGTTCGGAGCTTCGGAATCTTCACGGTTCTACTTTCTTCTTTTCCAGGTTTGCTTTGCTTCTTTGCTTCTTTTTCAGCTTTTCCGCCTCTTTATGTTTTTATGCTGCGATTTTTTTTTTATTCTGAGTATACCGTCTCCTGAAGATATCTAAATGGACCCTCGGACAATCACCTAACCTTATAATTTCTTACTTGGCGTTTTAGGATGCCCGAGGTTAACCCTAAGGTCGTAGATCTCAAGGATCTTCCTTCTTCACCGGATCATTCGGACTCATCGAGCAGTGGCTCTTCTTAATCATCGAAATCGGACTTTTCATCTTCCGAATCCGATTTCGACTTTTCAACTTTCCATCGCTTCTTATTCTCAATCAAGAATAAATGAAGCTGGTCCAAGTTCTGCTCCCCTCCGATCTCAAATTTTAACCAGCCATATTCAATCTCCGGGTTCGTCCTCCGACCGTAGACTTTCAGTCTATCAACCTCCGCGACGTAAGGTAGAGCTCCCTTCATATCTCAGACTCCGCTGTAGATATGGTGGCCGCCATTATAGATGTTTTTCCGATCCTAATTTAGAAGCTGACCTCGAACCTGATTATGCATATCCACAACTATGTTTTAGAGATCCGGATGAGGGTAATTCAGAACAAGTTCATGAAGTTTCTCCTCTTAGGGAAGTCCGTGCTATTGTCCCTTTCGGTGGCACCGGAGATGATGTAGCTCAAAATCTCCACCAACACAATGGTCCGGGTGGAAATGCCCCGGGTAATGAGAATCCCGCAGGTGATAATCCCCCGAATGTGGACGGGATGGTGGCTGTAGCAAACGATGCCAACCCCGATGGTGTCGGACAACCTTTGGAGGGTGAAGTGCGGGAATTTTGTGGCGCGCTTTTCTCCGTTCCAGATCATCTTGAACCGGCCCTTCAAAAGCGTTGCAGATGGCTTCGAGACAATATTCATTTATTTAGTGATACCCGTGAAACAAACGACGACGGATGGATACCCACTATTAAATCCAAAGTGACAGAAAAACAACTTCCCGTGCTTCGTAAGAAATTCAATATTCCTGACGATATTGAACTCATTGCTCCGGGTCCTGATGACGCTATATATAATTGCCCAGACGGAGCTCTCACTTGCTTTGTTGTTTCTCTCGCGCTTGGGTGTAGGATTCCTTTTTGTGAAGAATTTGCTTCTATCTTCCGTGCCTTGGTCATTACTCCGATGCAGGTTATGCCAATTTCTTTGGCTAACATGATATGCTTCGGAGTTCTTATGAAGATGAAAAATGAGTCCATTACTTTTGCTCATTTTTGCCAAGCCTTCACGATCTCGTTGTCTGGTACTTGCTATTATTGGCAATTCAAGCCTCGCCAATACTTTTATTTCATCCTTGAAAGTCCGAACTCCCTCGGCTCCGCCTGGTGGTCCAAGTACTTCTACTACAGATACAAGCTAAATCCCGGAGCTCCGGAAAGCGAGAGAAGATACTTCAATGTCCGGTACGACTTTAACAGGGATTCTCCTGCTGATTATCGTCCGGTTCGTGATCATTGGAGTGACTGGGCCGCGTCAATGCGGGCAAAGAGTATGGCCAAGGATCCGAAGAAGTATTTCTTTTGTGTGCTCACAATGCAACCTCTTCCCGCCTTTGCCAATCTTACGGACCCTGTAGACTTAGGGCCTTATAAAAATGATAGCTTTGGTAAATTTTCTATGTGTTTCCTTTCCTCTTGTATTTTGTTATCTTTCCGCATCTCTCATAATTCTTTCTTTCTTCAGAGGATTGGCTTGACTATCTGATGAGTGAGGCACGAAGACTTCAATCCGCGATTAAGGCCAAAATGGCTAAAGAGAGGCGGAAAAAACTTAGAAAAGGAACGACCAACCAGCTGACCGTCTTTCCTCAAGAACATCCCAAAGATGGAGTCAAATGGAGGGAGGACGAAGAACGTCGCAACCGAGAGAAACTTCCGGCTCAGGAGATGGAGTCCAGTCGGAAGGGTTTGACTAAGGAAGAAGCAAAAAGGCGCTCGAACGAAAAGAAAGAGGAGAAAAAGAAAGAAAAAATTAAAAAGAAACATGCGTCCAAACAGCAAAAGCGGAATAAGGCAAAAAATGATCCGGACGTCGAGATCATGGAAATTGACCAGCCAACTGGAGATTCGGAACCTGCTGGTGCGGAAACTGTTGCTCCTGTCAGTTCTTCCTCTCTTATTCCGCCTAACCCTCTTCCTACTTCTTCAAAAGCCGCTCCCTCCAAAAAACTTATGGGTGATGCTTTCAAGTCTTCAAAGTCCGGAACTAATACCACTGTTGTTCCTGCTATTGACCCTTTCGGAAAGAATAAGCAAGTTATTGAAGCCCCCGTAAAATCCAAGAAGCGGAGGGGTGATGGTCCGGCTGTCTATGCAGATGAAGAAAAGTTTGATTATGAGACTGAAATCGTCTGTATCGCTTCTCTTGACGAACCCGAGCGCATCCGTATGTTGGAAGAGTCCTTTGCTCAGGTATGACTCTTTTTCTATTTCCGTCTTTTCGTCCAATTCCGTACCCTTTCACCTCTTTCTCAACTGTGTTTTACTGCAGCTTGGCCTTACCGTGCGGGGTATCTCCATTGCTGCTCAAAATCAGAAATCCTCTTTGGAGAGGAGCCTTCATGCGTCTGAGCTTGAGAGGATTGCACTTTCGGAAAAACTTTCCCAGGTCCAATCCAACTTACAAGAAGCTGAAGCTAAATTGTTGAAGATGGCGCTTCTCGAAAGTGAAGTATTAGAGCTTCGGACCCAGGTGCTTGAGACTTCCAAGCTTCGGGAAGAACTGTCCAAGTTACAATCCGCCTATGAGGCCCAGAAGAAAGAAGTGGAGGGATGTTTAGCCCTAATCAGTGATCAGCACAAGAGCTATGCTTGTTGTATGAACATGCTCGAACATTTCCACCATGTGTTGATGATCGGATTTGTGGGTTCCCGGAAAGACACTGTTCAAGATTTCCTTAAGAGCGTCTCGTTCAAGTATGCAAAAGCTATGGGTTATGACAAGGCACGGGTAGACAGATTCAGTGCTTGCCTCGGACTTCTTGAAGTTGCGGGGCTTGTACCGGCTGATCTTGATTGGGAAGCTAATAAGCTCGACATATTTAAAGGTCCTGATGGTGAAGAGAATCCCCAAATTCCGACCATTGATAACGATGAGCTTGGAAAAGATGAATTTGTAAGTTTGGTGGCCTCGGAAGGAAATGATCTGAAATTCACCGATCAACAGCCTAGCTTGCCAGGGTTCGTGCCTGACATTCTCCACTACTGGTATCTCATGCCCTTTGACAAATATGAGAAGGAGAATCAGGCTTGGTTGCATCTCCCCAATTCGGTGATTGGTCGTCCAGCGGACTATAGCCTTTTTGATGAAGTCAAAATTTTGTGCAAAGACTGGGAAGAGGCACGGGAAAGGGAGGAGATCCGGAGACGCAAGGAAGACCCTGAGAATTGGGCTACCGGAAATGTTGAGAGTTCTTTCAAAAAGAACTTTTACATTCCTCCGTTCCCTTTCGTCACTAAACTGAACAAGGACCCTTACGCCCCTTTGCCCCTTTGCCCTCCGTTCCCTGTCGTCACTGAACTGAAAAATTAGGCTAGATTTAAAATAAAAAAATACATGTGGTACAAATTCACGAGTTCCAGTACCGGATGTGGATTTCTTCTTAAAGTTTTCAACATGTACATGCTGTTTCTGAGGTTTTTTAGCAGCGAATCCAGATTTGGTTGTTGCTA
Source organism: Plantago ovata (assembly GCA_028274465.1). Classification (NCBI taxonomy): domain Eukaryota; kingdom Viridiplantae; phylum Streptophyta; class Magnoliopsida; order Lamiales; family Plantaginaceae; genus Plantago; species Plantago ovata. The sequence goes on along the minus strand of CM051456.1, from coordinate 59,325,914 downwards.
TAAGAGAGTGCACCGCTTGCCTTACAATTTCTTCAATGACCTCACGAAACTCCGACATTAATTCCTCCTTTAAGCCCTACCGGATTGCATTTGTCATATGTGAAACTTGTTCTTCTACAAATTTCTTTTGTTCCTTTACCAGAACTATACTATAACTCTTATATCTTGGCGTTTTACATGTAGTACACACGGTCTCATTTCCATCACCAGAACTACTATAACTCTTATATCTTGGCGTTTTACATGTAGTACACACGGTCTCATTTTCTGTTTCTTTCCAATATAGCATACAATCATTTGACATGCATGTATCTTTTTATTCTCGATACCTAGGTCCTTAATAATTTTCCATGCCTCCCTATAAGAGCTAGGAAACGCATGCATCATTGTTGGGTAGAGTCTCTTTTAAAATTTCTAACAATACTGAAAAAGAGTTATTACTCAACGGTAAGTAGACTCCACCCTCAACAGCCGGATTAAGAAAGACAATAGGGATACTTTAGAACCTTCATACAACATCTTCTTAGCATTTTTTAGCAACTTGAAGAATGACTTAGTTTCTCCATTAATTGCAAGATCATCTTCATTAATTTCAAAGGCATTATCATCATATTCTTCCAAAATGCCAAAACCATCTTCGCATAACCCAACCAAGTCATCTTCTTCATTGTCAAGAAAATCATCTTCATCATAAATAAAACCATAAATCTCCCCATGAAATTCCCAAAAGGTGTATGAATTCAGAATACCGTTCATTAGCAAGTGATCATATATTATTCCTCTATGTGCTTTCACTCGATTTTCACATATATTGCAGGGGCACTTAAGTTTATCAAACGAAGTCTTATTTCTGTGTTCCTGGAACCCCCCCCCCCCCAAAACTGGCTTTTTCTGCCTTAATATTGATGGGTCCGCTGACCACATTGAAGGGACTGCGGGAGCAGGTTATCTGTTAAGAAATTGGAGGGGGGAGTTTGTTAGGGCTGGAGCAACTTTTCTGGGCAGAACCAACCATAATGTTGTTGAGTTCTATGCTCTTCTTTTAGGCTTAAAAATGTGTCTACCTTTGAATATAAAAAACTTATTATACAATCAGATTCTAAAATGGTTGTTTCTGCTATTAACAGGAAGGAGGTAGCTGGGATTCATTTGCAAACCATTTTGGTGGACGCCCTTGAATGGATGAGTACATTTGAAGAAGTAGAAGTTAGCTTCATTTACAGAGAGTCCAATGGAGCTGCGGACCGCATAGCTAATGAAGCGAGAAAACGCACTTTTGGAAGGGACTCCCTTTATTTTGATGTTTTTCAGTTTATTTGGGATTGTTCGCCACCCTAGCTTAATGATGTTTTAAATTCAGACTCTTTACCTAGGATTCGGCTTGTAAACTCTAACGCTTTTTAATTCTATGAAGTTATTTATCCTTTAAAAAAAAAAAAGTCTTATTTTTGTATGCAAAATTCAGGAACTGTGTGACACCATGTCTATATTCTGGTGATAATCTGTTTCTAACTTGCATCCAACTTCTATCCATTGCTAAAAAGTAAATGAAACTTATAACTGATGGCACAAACGTATGAGTTTACCAAAGGAAATAATCTGGAATGATGATGATGTACCTCTGCAGTTAGCAAAATGGTCTGAAAGTATCTCAGCAGCACATTAGCTTCAATCACCAATAAAAATCAACTGCAACAGCAAAATCAGCAGTGAAGTTACTTTCCAAGCTAAGACTAAACTAAAATCACAATAAACTAAAATCATACTACTAAAAAACAGATCAGAGAACATTTCACAACATAATAATCACCTGTTTGTGACTAAATAAACAAAACAAATGCTTGTGGAGCAAGAGCAGCATGTCACAGTCACCTCATTTCTTCCAAGACAGAACTCAACACACCTTGCAGAAATCAAATTCACAACGATCAAATCTATATCTCAAAAGTTATATCCTAAAATGAACAGTACGAACTAATAATCCTAAGCCATTGTCGTAATTGGATATAAAGTTACACTGAATCTGTAACATTAAATACAACAATCGTTCTACATATTAACATAGAGTCACACTATCCTAACACCGTCACTGTTGGAAATTTTAGTGAAACGAATGAGCTTTCAATTCGTTCGATGTATTGGTCATTTGGGCCCAACACATTGGAAACAAGGTTTCCACGATCGTGTATTTCCGTTTGTTGAAATGGATGTTACTAAGGCGTTAAGTCACTAAAATCCCGTGTGGTGAAAGGTGATTAATGCACATATTGTGTTGATCAATACATGAATGAATTAAGTCATTCAAATACAGTTGGATCCACTGTACTAAAATTCATGGGAGAAAATGCAAATGAGGTTTGAAATATGCAACCAAATATGCAAGTAGCATTGTTGGAATGTGTTGATTCATTTGTGTTTAGTGTAATTAATTACTCAAGTTAAATGAGAAATTATTACACAAATAAACCATTTGAATTAGTGTATCCGTGATGATTTCACGATGTTTCCAAAAGGAAAAATGTCCAGAAAAATGCAAAACTCAATATTTTAGGCGCTGGGGATCAAACTCACGACCTACCAGTTGGTAGCATGAGCTTCTGCCGCCAGACCAACATGCCTTTTGTTGAAAAGGTGTGAGCCGTTTACAACTTGTTCGTTTTGGGCGAGTTTTGTGACTCTTGGAGATTGGTTGCTTTTTCGAAAGTGTACACTTGATGAATAGTTGTGTGACTATTCATTGAAGCCTTTCAAAGGGTTTTGCACACTTTCAATGGAGTCTCTTGAGAAGTATAAATAGAAGGAAGGGATTCATTTCTCAAAGACATCAAAGGCATTTGATACTTCTCTTCTCATTTGCTTTCTCTTTGCACTCAATCATACTCAAAGTAAGTTCGCCAGATTCCACTATTGGAGTGCTCCTTAGTCGTCTACAGAGTAATTTTATCTTGGGAGACAGATTGCCATTATTCCGTAAGCACCATGAGCGGGGCAAGTATTTGTCTTAAGGAGAGATGGTCCAACCATCGACTCTACTCGCCTTCTTGTTGATTTATTATTGTTCGTACCATGACGGAGTTTCTTGAAGACATGACATTTTGTGGCGTGAAGAAAGAAAGGGAAGTTTACTTTGTAAATTTCTTTATTGTTGTATTTTCTCAATGTACATGTACTTGTTTCATTTTGTTATCACTCTCTTGTTCCATCTTCTAACTCTCACAATTCCTCGTGTGAACGCCGAAGTTCCAACAATCTTAAGACAAATATTTTGTTGTGAGATGTTCGAAGATGGCCACTGGATTTGGAAGTATTTCACGAGGCCATGATACAAGAAACCTGGAAAAGGCTCGTTAGCTCATAAGTTCGCTGCTCGTTGAGGACTTTTGCTTTCAAGTTGAGGTGAGTGTTCACCCCAGAACTTATCTATTTGCGAAAAACTGGAAGGCTCTGTGATAATCTGTATCTATTAATATATGTGTTGTTTTACTGTATGCTTTCGCGTAAAAGTAACTAAGTCCGAAGTATGACTATTTACTTATCTCTGTTTCTTACTACTCTGTTCAGGATTAACTCTTCTGCGGGAACACTTCTCGATGTCTCGAGAACTGACTATTGTTATCTGTTTGTTCTGTTCTCTGTATCTGTATCTGTTCTGTCTGTTTCTGTGTGACCGATCGATTAGGTCGTAATTAGGTAGATTTGGATAGTGAGGACTATTGGGTTTATTTCTATGTTTTAAAAAACGGAGCCGGAGGTTAAGCCGGCTACCCCTATAAAAAGGTCAGGCTGGGGTCGGACCCTTTCAGCCGCCGGATCAAGCCGGTATACCATTATTATAGTATTATATATTTATATTCTAAACAACACAAGATTAATACTAAAGTAATCATGATATGTTAATATAAAATAAATAGTAATAATAGAAAAGGCAAAACATAAGAGAGAGTATTTGCAATCTTCATTAATACTAAAGTAATCAAAATATATTAATATAAAATTATATAGTGATAATAGATGAGGCAGAAGATGAGAGAGAGGGTTTGCAATCTTCATTCTCCTCCTCTACTTCATTCAACCGTATTCTCATTTCTCTATGTGGGTTTGTTATTTTTTCTTTCCATTCTCTTCTTTCAATTCAATTGTTAATTGCTACTCATATTAGATTTGATGGATAATTCATATCTTTATACCTTCTCCATTCATCAATAATCACTCTTCTCCATACTTATACTCTTCATTACAATAAAAATCAAGAAAATGAGTAGTAGAACAATGCATAGCTGAGCTAAAAAACAGAGCAAATCAAGAAGGTTGAGCAGAAGAATCAATAGATCAAGAAAAATCGAGAGCAGATCAAGTTTCTTCAAGATCCCTGAGAAGATCAAGAAAGGGGCAGAATATAGGGTTTGACCCTAGTTCTTGTACATAATAAAAAACCCTTCCTTTTTTCTCTTTTCTTTCTCTTTTTTTTTTTTACAATTTCCCTAGAACCGGAAAAAACGCCGGTTCACCGGCTTTGTCAGTTTTTGACCGTTTTTTCCGGTTTTGAGACCTCCGGCTCCATAGCGTTTATATGGTGACTTTAGACCAGCAGCTTCCGGTTTCCAAGGTCCGACCGGTCTGACCGTCCGGTCCGATCCGTTTTTTAAAACATAGGTTTATTTGGTTATTGCCTAGTCTAATCCCTTTTAAGCGCGAGGCAGAAGTCGTTGAGGTCTATTAGGGTCGTAGGTTTTGTTTCCCCAAAGTACATGGGGGTTTCTGTTTTCTGTCCAGAGTTGTATACCCTCTGGAGGAGCTATAAGGGCAATTTGGGAGTAGGAGTAACAAGGCGGGCTGCACCAACGGACTTCGTCTTATATGTTCTGTCTTTCTGTTCTGTTATTTGTTCTGTTTGCTATTTTATCTGCTGCAAATGATTTTGTTACTTTTCTATTTTGTTAACTTAGAACCTCACTGAGATCCTTTATCTCACGCTCTCTTTGTTTTAAAAAATTACTTCCTTCTAGATACCACTGAAGATGCACGCGAGTAGGATGCCAGTGACTGAGATAAGGGTCTGGGGTGTCTTTTGGGATTTGGTTTTAATAAGAAGATGAAACTCTTTACTTTCTTCACTAGTCGTTATTCCATTTTGACTTTTAAAGTTACCGGTGAATTTTACTGGTTTCCGTTAGCGCTGTGGCGCCAAATATTGTTATGGCATTTATTGCCGACCGTTGCTTTTAAATTACTTCGAATATTTTATTTTCAAGAAAATTATTTGTTTTTAAAAACCGATACCGTTACAAGGGTGGACGGCCTATCCGCCCTTAAGTGGTATTACCATCCATTCTGGAGGAGCTGTGACTTGGGTAAACGGGGCCTTTCCACAACATGAGAGAAGGGTCTGGGGTGTCAGTCGGGTTTTTGTTTTTTTGTTTTTAAATAAGAAGATGAAACTTTTTACTTTTCTTCACTAGTCGTTATTCCATTTTTACTTTTAAAGTTACGGTTGAATTTTATTGGTTTCCGTTAGCGCTGTGGCGCCAAATATTGTTATGGCATTTATTGCCGACCGTTACTTTTAAATTATTTCGAATATTCTATTTTCAAGAAAATTATTTTTTTTTTAAAAACCGATACCGTTACAGTAGGGTTTAAAAGTTGGACCCAGATAATGGGCCAGGAGTGTTGGGCCAAAAAGCAGTCCGGTTTGGGCCCCAAATGGACAGTCTTGCTAGTTCGGTTCAACACACACGGATCGAATTAAAACTACGCGAACTATCTAATGACGAACTCGAATGCGCGGGAAGTAAATTAAATAATTACCGAATAAAATAATTTATTTCGATAATTAAATAATTAAATAAATTAATTAAATAATAAAATTATAAATAAAAAAACGGAGTGTTACACTCTTCCCCCCTTAAAAGAATTTGGTCCCCAAATTCGCACCTGAAAAGTTGAAGAGCTCAGGATACTGCCGGCGCATGTCATCTTCACTTTCCCAGGTTGCCTCATATTGATGGTTTCGCCATAGAACCTTGACTTGCTTGATTTGCCTATTACAGAGTTGATGTACCTTTTGGTCTAGAATACAAACAGGTTGCTCCACATTAGACAAATCCTCCTCAATAGTCACCTCATCGGGTTGAATCACGTGCGACGGGTCAGGATACTACTTCTTCAGCTGAGATAGATGGAAGACATTGTGAATTCCAGTAATGGTGGTGGGTAATTGCAACCGATACGCCACAATGCCAACTCTCTCAATGATCTCGTATGGTCAAACATACAGAGGGTTCAGTTTAGCTCTACGGCCCATACGAACAATTCCCTTTCTCGGAGATAGCTTGAGAAAGACAAAATCACCAACTTCGAACTCCAAATCTCGCCTACGATTGTTGGCGTAACTCTTTTGTCTACTTTGAGCAGTTCTCAATCGATCTCGGATAAGCCTAACCTTTTCCAAGGATTCTTGTATCATCTCATTGAGAGTCCTATCTCCAGCTACCGGTGTAGACATCCGATCCTCCAAATCCCAGTACAGCGGTGATCTACATTTCCGACCATACAGTGCTTCAAATGGTGTCATCCCAATCGATGCTTGATAAATATTATTATAAGCATACTCAACCAATGGCAAGTGTTGTGCCCAACTTCCTTGGTGATCGAGCACACACAAGATCCTCTAGAGTTTGAATGGTCCTTTCGGATTGACCATCCGTCTGCGGATGTGTTGCGGTACTAAAATTAAATTTAGTACCCAAGCCTTCGTGTACTTGCTTCCAAAATCTTAAAACAAATTTCGGATTTCTATCAGACACAATACTCACCGGAGTGCCATGTAGCTTAATTATCTCATCGCGATAAACCTCGGCTAACTTCTCGGATGTGTAGGTGGTTTTCACAGGCAGAAAGTGTGTCGATTTTGTCAACCTATCGACAATAACCCAAACACTATCAAAACCACCCCTAGCTACCGGTAGACCAGTTACAAAGTCCATAGTGATCATCTCCCATTTCCACTGTGGAATCTCGAGTGGTTGTAGTAAACCCCCCGGTTTCTGGTGTTCAGCCTTTACTTGCTGGCAGACCAAACAACTTTGCACAAACTGGCAATATCTCACTTCATATTAGTCCACCAGTAAACCTTCTTCACATCTTCATACATTTTGTTTCCTCCAGGGTGCATCGAGTACTTAGATTTATGAGCTTCATCTAAAATTAGACGCCTAAGCTCTTCGTCAGAAGGCACGCACAATCTACCTTGAAACCTTAGAGCTCCATTCTCATCAATAGAGAATTTCGCATTACGAGGTTCAGTGATATGTGCTTTGATGTCTTGAAGCTCCTCATCATGCTCTTGGGCTTCAAGAATTCTACCTGCCAGCTCATACCTCAAAGTGATATTGGCGAACATACAAGTCAAGTTGGATACTTCGAGATTTGACACATGTACCCTACGACTTAAGGCATCAACGACTACATTGGCCTTACCAGGGTGGTATCAAATGGTACAAGTGTAATCGCCCAGGAATTCCATCCATCGTCGTTGTCTCATGTTCAATTCCATCTGTGTGAACACATACTTCAAGCTCTTGTGATCAGTGAGGATGGTGAACTCAGGACCATAAAGGTAGTGTCTCCACTTTCCCAAAGCAAAGACTATAGCAGCTAGCTCAAGGTCATGGGTTGGGTAATTTCTTTCATATGTCTTCAACTTCCTTGAAGCATACGCTATCACCTTTTCCCGTTGCATCAGTACACAACTCAAACCTTCCTTTGAAGCATCAGTGTAAACCACAAAGTCGTTGGTTCCCTCGGGAAGAGCTAGTATGGGAGCAGTGGTCAGTCTCTTCTTCAGATCTTCGAAGCTTTACTCATACTTGTCACTCCAAACAAACTTAGGATTTTTCCCTGTTAAAGAGGACAAGGGTCCAACTATCTTCGAATAATCCTTCACAAAACGGCGATAGTAACCAGCCAAACCGAGAAAACTCCTCATCTCAGTGACAGATTCGGGTCTCTTCCAGTTAACTATCGACTCAATCTTCGATGGGTCGACTTCCAAACCTTCTCCAGAGATAATGTGCCCTAAAAAGGCTACTTTATCTAGCCAAAACTCACACTTGCTGAATTTGGCATACAAGTTTCCAAGACAATTCAAAGATGTTTCTCATGATCTTCTTCGGATTTCGAGTAAACGAGAATATCATCAATGAAGACAACAACAAACTGATCCAAATACGGCTGAAAAACTCGGTGCATCAATTCCATGAACACAACTGGGACATTCGTAAGGCCAAACGGCATCACCACAAACTCATAATGACCATACCTCGAGTTCAGAGCAGTTTTAGGTATATCTTCTTCCCTTACTCTAACTTGATAATAGCCTTGTTGTAGATCAAGCTTCGAGTAAACCTTCGAACCTTCCAATTGATCGAAAAGTTCCGCAATACGGGGAAGGGGGTACTTGTTCTTGACGGTGACTTGGTTCAGGCCTCGGTAGTCGATGCACATCCTCATACTACCATTCTTCTTCTTTACAAACAGAACTGGTGATCCCCAAGGCGAAGAACTAGGTCTCACAAAACCGTTATCAACCAGATCTTGCAGTTGAGTCTTAAGTTCTTTAAGCTCAGCAGGTGCCATTATATAGGGTGACTTCGAATGGGTGCGGTGCCAGGTACCAGATCAATAATAAATTCAATTTCTCGTTCAAGGGGTACGGAATCCAACTTCTCAGGGAAAACTCCCTTAAATTCCTTAACCACTCTAACCTCCTCGATTTTAGGTTGATCCTTAGGCTTATTGATCAAATACGCCAAAAAGCAGGTAGCACCCTTCACGTACAGCTTCCTAGCTTCCATAGCAGACAGCAGAAACTTCTTATCCTTTCTCTTATCTCCTTTCCACACGACTTTTGTAACGACCCGACCAATCCGGCCGGCGTGGTTACTCCTGGACGGTCCCACACACGTCTCCACAGTATGATATTGTCCGCTTTGGGCCTGAGGCCGCACGGATTTACTTTTGGAATCACCCAAAAGGCCTCATACCATGTGAGAGTGGTGGTCTAACATATATACTCTTTATTTCACTCACTCTTAAGCGATGTGGGATGCGGGGCATTACAAACTACCCCCCTTAAAGCCTCGACGTCCTCGTCGAGCGCCTTAAGTGGTGGGGGTGACAAACTGACAATAACCTTTACCAACAGTCCAACCGGTGCGGGCTTTGTGTTGATCTAGGCTCTGATACCATTTGTAACGACCCGACCAATCCGACCAGCATGGTTACTCCCGGACGGTCCCACACACGTCTCCACAGTATGATATTGTCCGCTTTGGGCCTGAGCCTGTACGGATTTGCTTTTGGAATCACCCAAAAGGCCTCATACCATGTGAGAGTGGTGGTCTAACATATATACCCTTCATTCCACTCACTCTTAAGCGATGTGGGATGATGCCCCGCATGGCCGCATCCCACATCGCTTAAGAGTGAGTGGAATGAAGGGTATATATGTTAGACCGCCACTCTCACATGGTATGAGGCCTTTTGGTTGATTATGGGTGATTTCAAAGCAAACCCGTGCGGGCTCAGGCCCAAAGCGGACAATATCATACTGTGGAGACGTGTATGGGACCGCGGGAGTAACCACGCCGGCCGGATTGGTCGGGTCGTTACAAATGGTATCAGAGCCTAGATCAACACAAAGCCCGCACCGGGTGGACTGTTGGTAAAGGTTATTGTCAATTTGTCACCCCCACCACTTAAGACGCTCGACGAGGACGTCGAGGCTTTAAGGGGGGTAGTTTGTAATGCCCCGCATCCCACATCGCTTAAGAGTGAGTGGAATAAAGGGTATATATATGTCAGACCACCACTCTCACATGGTATGAGGCCTTTTGGGTGGTTCCAAAAGCAAATCCGTGCGGGCTCAGGCTCAAAGCGGACAATATCATACTGTTGAGACGTGTGTGGGTCCGTCCAGGAGTAAGCACGCCGGCCGGATTGGTCGGGTCGTTACAACTTTCTCCTCTCCAGGTTTTCCCAGGGATATAGCCTTGGTACGACAATCCAGTTGTGCGTAATGCTCAGCCAGCCAATCCATACCCAAAATAACATCGTAGGTCGAAAGAGGTAGAAAGATAAGGTCAGCAGGGAAAGTTCTTCCTAGGATAGAAATTTCGCAACGCTCGATGAACTTCTTAGTGATTAAACTAGCTCCCAAAGGCGTGCATACTTCTAAAGCGTGAGGCAAAACTTTGTACGGTAAAACGAGTGACTCAGCAAAAACTTCAGCAATAAAAGAATGTGTAGCACCAGGATCAAATAAAGCTTTAGAAGAAGTTTGAGCAATCAGAAGCGTACCTTCAACCACATTCGCGGCGTCAGGAACTTCATGACCACCGATGCTGTAAACTCGGGGCTTAGCCATAGTGCCCTTTCCTTCATTTCTCGGAGCATAGCCTCCTGGTCTTCCCCCTTTGACAATTGCATGACGGTTCGGACACTGGCTGATCTTGTGATCCTTGCTCCCACAAGCCAAACACAAGCCTTGTTTCTTCCAGCAGTTGCTCTCATCATGGTTGACTCCTCCACAGTAGTTGCAGTTTTTATTATTTAATTAATTTATTTAATTAGTTAATTATCGGAATAAATTATTTTATTCGGTAATTATTTAATAGACCTCCACTGAGGTCTAATAGACCTCCACGAAGTCCGTTGGTGCAGCCCGCCTTGTTTCTCCTACTCCCAGATTGCCCTTATAGCTCCCTCCAGATGGTATACAACTCCGGACAGAAACAGAAATCCTCGTGTACTTTGGGGAAACAGAACCTAATAGACCTTAGTGGAGGTCTATTAAATAATTACCAAATAAAATAATTTATTTTGATAATTAAATAATAAAATAAATTAATTAAATAATAAAAACTGCAACTACTGTGGAGGAGTCAACCATGATGAGAGCAACTGTTGGAAGAGACAAGGCTTGTGTTTGGCTTGTGGGAGCAAGGATCACAAGATCAGCCAGTGTCCGAACCGTCATGCAATTGTCAAAGGGGGAAGACCAGGAGGCTATGCTCCGAGAAATGAAGGAAATGGCACTATGGCTAAGCCCCGAGTTTACAGCATCGGTGGTCATGAAGTTCCTGACGCCGCGAATGTGGTTGAAGGTACGCTTCTAATTGCTCAAACTTCTTCTAAAGCATTATTTGATCCTGGTGCTACACATTCTTTTATTGCTGAAGTTTTTGCTGAGTCACTCGTTTTACCGTACAAAGTTTTGCCTCACGCTTTAGAAGTATGTACGCCTTTGGGAGCTAGTTTAATCACTAAGAAGTTCATCGAGCGTTGCAAAATTTCTATCCTAGGAAGAGCTTTCCCTGCTGACCTTATCCTTCTACCTCTTTCGACCTACGATGTTATTTTGGGTATGGATTGGCTGGCTGAGCATTACGCACAACTGGATTGTCGTACCAAGGCTATATCCCTGGGAAAACCTGGAGAGGCCGGAGAAAGTCGTGTGGAAAGGAGATAAGAGAAAGGATGAGAAGTTTTTGATGTCTGCTATGGAAGCTAGGAAGCTGTACGTAAAGGGTGCTACCTGCTTTTTGGCGTATCTGATCAATAAGCCTAAGGATCAACCTAAAATCGAGGAGGTTAGAGTTAGTTAAGGAATTTAAGGGAGTTTTCCCTGAGAAGTTGGATTTCGTACCCCCTGAACGAGAAGTTGAATTTATTATTGATCTCGTACCTGGCACCGCACCCATTTCGAAGTCACCTTATAGAATGGCACCTGCTGAGCTTAAAGAACTTAAGACTCAACTGCAAGATCTGGTTGATAACGGTTTTGTGAGACCTAGTTCTTCGCCTTGGGGATCACCAGTTCTGTTTGTAAAGAAGAAGGATGGTAGTATGAGGATGTGCATCGACTACCGAGGCCTGAACCAAGTCACCGTCAAGAACAAGTACCACCTACCCCGTATTGAGGAACTTTTTGATCAATTGGAAGGTTCGAAGGTTTACTCGAAGCTTGATCTACGACAAGGCTATTATCAAGTTAGAGTAAGGGAAGAAGACATACCTAAGACTGCTCTGAACTCGAGGTATGGTCATTATGAGTTTGTGGTGATGCCGTTTGGTCTTACGAATGCCCCAGCTGTGTTCATAGATTTGATGCACCGGGTTTTTGAGCCGTATTTGGATCAGTTTGTTGTTGTCTTCATCGATGATATTCTCGTTTACTCGAAATCCGAAGAGGATCATGAGAAACATCTTCGAATTGTCTTGGAAACTCTACAGAACAACAAGTTGTATGCCAAATTCAGCAAGTGTGAGTTTTGGCTAGATAAAGTAGCCTTTTTAGGGCACATTATCTCTGGAGAAGGTTTGGAAGTCGACCCATCGAAGATAGTTCGACTATTGGAGTGCTCCTTAGTCGTCTACAGAGTAGTTTTATCTTGGGAGACAAATTGCCATTATTCCGTAAGCACCATGAGCGGGGCAAGTATTTGTCTTAAGGAGAGATGGTCCAACCATCGACTCTACTCGCCTTCTTGTTGATTTATTATTGTTCGTACCATGCCGGAGTTTCTTGAAGACATGACATTTTGTGGCGTGAAGAAAGAAATGGAAGTTTACTTTGTAAATTTCTTTATTGTTTTATTTTCTCAATGTACATATGTACTTGTTTCATTTTATTATCACTCTCTTGTTCCATATTCTAACTCTCACAATTCCCCGTGTGAACGTCGAAGTTCCAACAGTCACACACCTAATGTATTGTAGGAAATAAAAGTTCAATCATACTAGAACCAAAACGGAGCAGTAAATTGTGTAGATAGACAAAACCTCTAATACATACTAAGTATTCAAATTTAACCAAAGCACAATACACATCAATTCGTCATGAAGAGCTATGAAATTCCAAGCAGAAAATTATTATAAATCAAACACAACGAACAGGATACTTAAGCAACCAAGTGCGACAACAAATTGCATCTACATCAACATGTACAATCAAATTAAAATGCAATCAATACAGAACAATACATAACACAAATCGTAACACAAATCAGCCACAGTATCACAATTGGTGAGAACTGAAATTGATTCACAGTGTCCGAAGCAATACATAACACAAATCACCAGAAATCGAATCAATAGCATCAACCAAAAGCATGAAACGAACCTCAATGAAACTATGAGAGATGGAGGCAAACAGAGTGAAGTGCAGAAACAAACCTCCGTTCCGCTAGCAATGGCGTTGCAATTCGATTGGGATTCGATCTCGATTAGCAAAAGTAGATTAGCTTCGGGAGCTTTAGGTTTCAGAGAAATTAGGTAAATATTTGGGATTCAATTCGTATGGAACAGAGATACTTTCTCCGTTTCATTACAAAGTTCCTAAGGGGACTATTTATCGCGACCTTTGACCACTAATAACTTTTAAATTAAACTGTATTAATATAAATTAAAAGTTAATTATGAAAATATACACCAGTTAATTTCATAATATAATTTTATTATATTTTTCTCTAATGTAATTTAGGAGTTATACGTGGTCAAAGGTCGCGATGAATAGTCCCTTTAGGAACTTTGTAATGAAACGGAGGAAGTATTTGATTATAAATGTGGAAAATTGCTATATGACCCCTGAAGAAATCCTTATGTACATTAAATTACCCTAGTTTAAAATCTCCGTTTTTTAGTTCAAATTTATGACTCTTTTTGTTAATCTTTATTAGTTACAAGAGTCATAATTTACCCTAAATTTTACCCTAAATGTGTGTTAATATGCCCTCTACAATTTTTTGACTCTTTTTAGGAGTCTTTCTTATTGTTTAGATAGCCGTATTTGAACGACTCTTTTTAAGAGTTTCAAATGATCATTTAAGAGTCGTAATTGAAAATTTACGACGCTTGTAAAAAAGAATCGTATTTAAATTGGATCGCAATTGATCAAAACTCTTGTAGTGATAGTGATAGTAGATTATCTCCATTATCTACAGAACCAAACGCTTCCATGCATACGGGAATAGCCAAAAGGGATCTATAGGTCTAAGGGAAAAGGACTCAAGCCAAGCACCCAGGAAGAACCGTAGAAGGGACATTAGAATTAAGGAACTAGAACCTTGCCATTGAAGAAGAGCCTTTCATATCGGCTGGAAGTAATTTACAAAAGAAAGGATTGCAGACGACTTACAAGGGGCAAGACACCCTATCTTCAAACGCTTCGGGAAACTATAAAAAGTCACTTCATCAGTTAAAAGTGCATTTATGATACTTGGCGAAACATCTTTGTTATTGACATTCTTTCTTTTCTTATCTCAAGAATTCAATATTGCAATAAAGTTATAATTATATATCTCCAACAACAAAATGCCCGCTATACTTAATACCGTAATATAAATCTCTGTTCCATCTTAATTAAGCTTCCTTAGGCTTTTTTGGCATTTTTGTTTTTACTTAACATTAAATTACTCCTAAATTATATCATTATAAAATATATTAGAATTATATTATCAAAATATATTTGATTTTATTTTATAATATAATTTTATTATATTTTATAATTATATATATAAATTAGGAGTAATTTACATTTTTTTTAAATCACCTTGTTTAAAATAAAAAGAGGCATTAATAAATATGAATAACTCGGTTCAGGCTAATTACACAGTTCCATTTATGTTAGCTTAAAAGATAGCATGATGAATACACACATGATCAGACTTTGACATTTGCCTTGAGAACAAGGGTCCATGCTGCTGCCAACAACTTCTTGATAAGTAGGTTTTCGCCATTGATTTCATTCACAATGATCCTGCTCTGTCCCTGGAGAAACCTCTTGCTCGAAAGGTCAAACAAACACGTACGAATCTTTTCCGAGGCATCCAGTACAGACTTTGTCACCAAGTTGTATTGGACATTGCTCTTTTTGCCAACAAGTTCAAAAATGGCAACGTTGATGTCGTGGTAAGCCTCAACATACAACTTATTCGCGCATGATTTGATGCTGGTGCGTACATCTGGAGAGACGTCTCCTGCTCCATCCAATTTTGATTTCGCATTTGTTGTAGTGTTGGCAACCAACTTTGCGGTTTCTTTGAGGGTGTGAGCGGCGAGACTCCTGGCATTACTTGAGATCGGGGCAGACTGGAGAACAGTGGAGCACATTTTTCCGAGGTAATCTAGAGAGTTGTCTTGGCACGCGGCCTTGATCATATTACCGGATGGGGTTGCTGATGTTAGACCTGTGGAAGGTGCCACGAGCGCCATGAGGCGGCGATGGCCGTAGGGAATAGGGCCCTTTGCGTATGCGACGTTTTCTCCGAGAGCACCGTATGAGATCATTTTTCGTTCCTCGCCCTCGTAGTCGGTGGTTGCCAGAACTATGTTAAAGCAGAAGAGGAGAGCCAAGAGGGCGAAAAAGAAGCGAGGAGACACCATTTTTTCTTTTTCTTGTTTCACCTTTTGTCTCCTCTGGTCCTGTTGTGTTTGCCTTCTGCCTTACAATGAAATCAAAGTTTTGATGTTCTATTATAGATCTATATATATGTGTGTGTATATATATGTGTATCTATATATATGTGTGTATATATATATATGTGTGTATATATATATGTGTGTATCTATATATATGTGTGTATATATATAAATATATACATACATGCATAATACAAACATAAACATATGGTTGCTAAATGAATGGTTTCTATGATCAATGAATCTACACTTCACGATTAATTAGTGGTAAAAAACATGACGGCCACACATAATTCCTTAATATCAGATCTCAATAAAATTATCCCAAGCATTAAAAAAAAAATACAACAATAATACTAATTTATTATCACACTTCACTTTAATAACTAAACTAACTTTTCATTGTCTTTTTATTTTATCGCCCACAATGTGGCTTGGTTTGCTTACTCATGCCAAGAAATTAATTTGTCATAAGAAGTTTCACAATTAAATTCCCACCACTATGGTTCTTAGGAATTTCTTGAGTAATTCCAAAAAACAATAATTCCTCCATTTACTCACAAGTTTATCATAACTTGAGGACACAGCTTGTCAGCTTTTAACGAAAATGAATGTAAATGGGATATTATTTGAGTACTAAATGAAGAAAATATTGTAAATGTGGTATTATTTGAATACAATTTCTTGTTTAAAACCACTTTCTAACTTGAAACCATGAGACCAAGCAATTCAAATCAATCCATTCTATTATATTCATTCTCGTGGGTCATGTTATAACCCGGTTTAATCCTTTCGGGTCATTTAAACGGTTTAATCCTTTCTTCTTCGTCTTCACTCACGCACATTTTAGAGAGAGAGACTCCAGCTTCACCATAGAGAGAGAAACTCCCAAAAAAAACCTAGAAACTCCACCTTTCTGCTCGTTTTCTTCTTCTTCACACATCTTGCTCGTTCGACTTGTGGCCTTTCGATTTGCTTGTTCAATTGAGATCCGGAGAACCTAGCCCGACTCTTCTTCATTCATTCATGGTGTTGTTGTTTGCGCCATGGGAGAACCTAGCTCGATTTTGTTCTTATTCATGTATTTTAGATATAGATTTGCTACAGTTCACTCAATTGGTCATTTTGATCTGTTCTGGTTAGGGTTTTGGTTCTAATAATCACTCAATCGTCTTCATCTTTGCTCGATTGTTGTCTTCGTCTTCATCTATGCTCGATTTTGCTCAATTTCGTCTGTACTGTAAGTCTCTGTTAAATCCTAACCCTACGATTTTTACTCAATTGATCTGTGCTTTTTTGTGATTTCTACTCACTTCGATCTCTTCATTTCTGTTTGTTTTCTGTCTTCTATGAAACCTAATGCAAGTAAGTGGTTCGATCTGTATTTTGTTTTCAATTTTCTATGTGGATCTCTCTTTGTGTGTTTGTGTCTGTTTGTATAAACTTAACATGATCTTAAGTGGTTGTTTGAGTGTTATATGTTGCTTGTTTGATGTTTACGTATATTATGTTTAAGGTTTACGTATATTATGTTTGAATTTTATTTGAGATTGAGTGTTTGGGTGGTATGTTAGTTTTTTGAGTTTTGTTGGAGTTTTATTTGAGTTTTTTATTTTGGTTTCTGATTTATCTCTGTGTGTTGTATTCTGGTTGTATGAGGTTTATATTGTGCTGGTTTGAGTTTTGTTTGAGTTTTATATGATGTCTGTTTGAGTATATGTGACTTGTTTGAGTTATATCACTGTTGATGCACGTTATATTTTTTGATATATGCTTGAGTTTTATATGCTGTCTGTTTGAGTTTTATATGGTGCTTATTTGAGGTTTACCACTGTCCATGAGTTTTATATGCATTACAGACTGAGTTTAAGCTTTAACATTCATAGAAATAGGATTCTCAATTCTATAGGAATGTTTTTGTACATTAATAAGGTGCTTGAGGATAAGTTTTTATATGTTTGAGTTTTATATGATGTCTGTTTGAGTTTTATATGTGGCTTGTTTGAGTTATATCACTGTCGATGCACGTTATATTTTTTGATATATGCTTGAGTTTTATATGCTCTCTGTTTGAGTTTTATATGCTTGAGTCTACCTCAGATTTATATGTTTCTGTTTTATATATTTGATATCTTTGAGTTATAAGAGTTGTATTTTTGTGGTTGTTCGATGTTTTATATGTTGGTTGTTTTGAGGTTGATGTATATTCCTTTGTTTCATTTTTTTTTTTTTTTTTCCAGCAATCATGGTTGAAATTTCCTCTTTTCATTCTGATGTTGCAGATGATCCGTATTTGGAGTCTGCTAGTGATGTTGCCAAAGTGAAAGCAACTGCAAAGGGAGCAGCTGCAGAAGTGGATGCTACTGAAAACGTTGGATAACCTCGTAGGTCAAAGAGAAAACAACCTACAAAGAGTGATGATAATGCAGATAGCAGCATTCAGTGGCTGATAGTGGAGCTGCAGAGCGGGAGAGACGGACTAACGACAAGAAAAGGAAAGTAGTTGTTGGTAAGTGTGTGAGGATTACATGATCTTAAGTCTTTTAAGTGTTATATGTTGCTTGTTTGAGTTTTACATACATGTTTGAGGTTTACTTGAGATTGATTTTTTTTTTGTGGTATGCTAGTTTTTTTTAGGTTTGTTGGAGTTTTATTTGAGTTCTGATTATCTCTCTGTGTTTAGATTTTGATATATTTTGTGTTGTAAGAGTTGTATTCTGGTTGTTTGAGTTTTATATTTTGTTTGTTTGAGTTTTGAATATATCATGTTTGATGTTTACTTGAGATTGGGTCTTTTTTTTGTGGTAGGCTAGTTTTTTTAGGTTTGTTAGAGTTTTATTTGAGTTTTATTTTGAATTTTGATTATCTCCGTGTGTTTAGATTTTGATATATTTTTGTGTTGTAATAGTTGTATTCTTGTTGTTTGAGTTTCATATGCTGGTTGCTTGAGTTTTACATATATCATGTTTGAGGTTTAGTTGAGATTGATTTTTTTTGTGCTATGCTAGTTTTTTAAGGTTTGTTGGAGTCTTATTTGAGTTTTATTTTGAGTTCTGATTATCTCTGTGTGTTTAGATTTTGATATATTTTTGTGTTGTAATAGTTGTATTTTTGTTGTTTGAGTTCTATATGTTGCTTGAGGTTAATTTGTGTTAACTGTTGTATGCTATTTTGTAGGGAATGAAAAGGATCAAGACTTTGAGATACCTTCTGTCATACTCTCTGATGATGATACACCTTCGAATTCTTTCGATAGTAATGAAGATTCTTCGAAGAGTGATACTCCTCAGAGTAAGAAAAGGAAACGTGATGATGATGATGATGATGATACTTTTGAGTACTTACCTTCAGAGTTTTCAAAGGATGCTGTAAAAAGTGCTAAGACACTAGTTATTGTTGTAGTCAACGGGAAGAGCAAAGTTGTAGAGAAAGTCCCCATGGGAAAGAAGGAATTTGTATTTAGTAAACTATTCAGCCATCCTTTTGATATTTTGTTCATGTTTTTAATTTGAAATTTGTCTGTAATAACTCAGATTAGAACTATTTTCAGTTGTATTTAGTAAACTTTTTTTTTAATTTTGTTTCATATGTTTGAGTTTTATATGTTGTTTGCTTGAATTTTATATGGTGCTTCTTTGAGGTTTACCATTGTCCATGAGTTTTAATTTATATGCATTACAAAGTGAGTTTAACCTTGAACATTCATATAAATATGTTTCATTATCCCTTGACAAATGCTTAATTAGGGTTTAGGGGTTGGATGCGGTGCAAGGCTTAAGACCGTAGAATCCGAAAGTAATTAAATTAATTTTCAGGATATTTGGGGTTTACCAATCCATCTAGGCTTTTAGAAAAATATACACCCTTAGTTTAGTTTGAGGTTTGAGTGTATGTTTAAGTTTTATATGTTGTGTGTTTGAGTTTTATATGGTGCTTGTTTGAAGTTTACCACTGTCCATGAGTTTTATATGTTACAGAGTGAGTTTAAGCTTGAACATTCATAGAAATATGTTTCATTATCCCTTGACAAATACTTAATTAGAGTTTTAGAAAAATATACACACTTAGTTTAATTTGAGGTTTGAGTGTATGTTTGAGTTTTATATGTTGTTTGTTTGAGTTTTATATGGTCTTTTTTTTAGGTTTACCACTGTCCATGAGTTTTATATGTATTACAGAGTTAGTTTAACCTTGATCATTCATAGAAATATGTTTCATTATTCCTTGACAAATGCTTAATTATGTTTATTTATATGCTCAATAATAGTCAACATAAATAAGAGGAAAATCAAGAAAACAAAGTATCGATATTAAGGAACAACGTTTACAAAATTTTCAATGTTAAACAAAGAAATACAGTATTGAAATCAAGGAACACAGTTTACAAAAGAATAGAGTACTAAAATTTAAGAACACAATTGATATAGTATTCCTTGTTTGGTCATCAAGCATTACTCTGTAAAAGAACTCAGGATCCTCTCTTTGCCTTTTTCGTAATGAATTTATCACACACTGTGAATCTTCTCCTCCAGTTTATGGGCCCTCAGCTTGTTTACAGAGTTCAAAATTATCAACAAAGTAAAAAACAACAAGCATAGCATAACTGAAACACAGGAACATATAACAAACAACTTCTTGAATACAAATGTAAACCTCAAACAAGCGCCACATAAAACTCAAACAAACACCATATAAAACTCAAACATATAAAACTCATCCTCAAGTAAATCTCACCCTAAAGATCTAATATGATATATGTAAAACTCAAACAAGCACCACATACAACTCAAACAAACAACATATTAAACTCAAACATATAAAACTTATCTCCAAGTAAATCTTACCCTAAACCTCTAAAACTCAAACAAGCACCACATAAAACTCAAACAAACAACATATAAAACTCAAACTAGCAGGATAGGAAACTTAACCTATATACATAGTTGATATTATCCCGAACAGTGTACCCAACGCATTCTCTTTGCCTCCAGCATTGTGCATAAAAACTCTGTAACTCTGGCTTGGCTTTAATCTAGCTCCTTCCATACACTCGATTACTTTGCCTTTCTGTGGTGTAATCTTCCTTTGAGAACGATGCAAGTGACTCCATTCTGGCCTAGCCAACTCATGGTTGTCTTCTGTAATATTTTGAGGTTTATTTAGGAAGTGTTTGAGTTTTAATTAGATACTGATTAAGGTTTACCTTGAACGAACAAAGAAATGTTTCATATGCTGTGTTTTTGAGTTTTATATGTTGTGTGTTTGAGTTTTATATGGTGTTTGTTTGAGGTTTACCACTGTCCATGAGTTTTAGAGCTTAACACCACCAACAATCCAGAATTATCATTAACCAATAATCATGGAAACAACCATCATTATTACCACAACCAGCATTATCAATAATCATGATCACATAATTAAAGTAATATAATAAGCCGGTTGATTTACCCAATTGATTGACCTACCAATCAATTTTAATCCGTTGATCTTGCTTATCTAATTTCAATCTGGTGCGTACATGTGTCATTAGTTAATTAAAAGATGTAGGGTTCGAATCCTGTTGGCGTGATTTTTCTCCATCTAGTTTCATCAATTACACATTGGCCCCTACTAGTTCAACAACTACGCATTACCGCCTGTTAGTGCAAATCAATTACATTTTAACCCACGACCTTGACTTTTAGCGAATTAAGGTCTGGAATGTACCATTTTACCCTCATTTAAGTTTTAGTTTTCAAAAACAACCAAATAACTTCAATTCTATTTTATTACATATTTGACTCTAAATTTTTCTATTTTACAAAATTGACTATAAATTATTTAAATTAACCCCCATTAGTTATCTAAGTCTCAAAATGTTCTTAAATATTATAACAAAATGATCCATATACAATTATTGATTCATATTTCACTCCATATTATTTATAAAAGAAAAAAAAAACAAATTAAAAAAAACAAAAAAAAAAAAACAAAAAAATAAATAAATATACAGCTCATCGAAGCTGTTTAAAGCTCCAATCGAAGCTGCCCAATGGGAAGCTCCGATTGGAGCTTTAAACAGCTCCAATCGGAGCTGTTAAAAGCTCCGATTTGGAGCTTTCAAAAGCTCCGGTCGGAGCTGTTGGAGCTCCGATCGGAGCTTTAAACAGCTCCGACCGGAGCTTTTGAAAGCTCCGATTCGGAGCTTTTAACAGCTCCGGTTGGAGCTGTTAAAAGCTCCGATTTGGAGCTTTGAACAACTCCGATCGGAGCTTTTGAAAGCTCCAAATCGGAGCTGTTAAAAGCTCCGATTTGGAGCTTTCAAAAGCTCCGATCGGAGCTGTAATAACAGCTCCGATTGGAGCTGTAAAAGCTCCAACCGGAGCTGTACTTTCCGGCAGCTCCGGAAAAAATTCCGGTGCCGGAGCTGGAGAAGAGGACTTAAAAAAAAGAATAAGAAAATAATAAAAGTAAAAAGAAAATAAAATTAAAACATGAAAGAAAAAAGGAAAAAGAAAATAAAATAAGTTAAGGGAGTGTTTGGCTAGCCACATTTTTAGAAAATTTTAGATTTGGTCAACTCGATTGGGGTAAAACGTAATAGTTGAACTAGTAGGGGGGAAAATGAAATGAGGTGCACTAACAGGGGTTCATTCTGAAAATTTCCCTTATTTTTATTATTATTTTATTGAAGGTGTTTGGTTCGAATCTTGTTGGCGTGATTTTTCTCTATTATTTGTATCATTATTTTAGTTGAAGGTGTTGGGTTCGAATCTTGACGTAAGTTTTTTTCTTTTTTATTTATTCTCTTCTTAAATTTTTATTGTTTAACATAAAGTTGTATGACGTATTATATTTAATTTTAAAAATAACCATGATATGTTCTTATAAAAAAAGACATACTTTCTCCGTTCAATAATAAATGTAACACTTGATTTTGTTGACTTTTCGATGGTCATTTTGACCTTAAATTATTCTTAAATCTCATACGATAAAAATAACTAAAAACATCATATTATGAAACTAGAATTTTTATATGAAGCACTTGACAATATATTCAACTAATGAATAATACCAATTAACACGCGAAAAAGATGCATTGCAGATTTTGAAGTTGTATGTTTCCAAAGTCTAGAGATGTATCTGATGGTTCTTAACTCATCGAAAGAATACTTTTCGTATGTATAATATAGTTCAATTCTAAAAACTATTAAGTGCATAACTACAAAAACTATATACATTTATAGCACACCATTTATATTAAGTTTCATTGCTCAATTAGTTATTTTTTTATTACGTTTGAAGTCATTATGTGAAGATTATATATTCACTCCATTTATTTCAATATATTATTTAATAAAACAACAATGTTTTACAAGATTACGCTTCACACGCGTAGCGTTTGATGCGGTTCCTAGTAATACATATGAGTTTCATACGAAAATTCAAGTGCAAATAGAAAGATCATCTCACTCAAGAAAATTAGCAAACACCTAATGTGCAAGTGCAATACTCATCATCATATCATATCAGGGGATTATCAAACTTCGATTTCACCATTCACTGATCCAATCAAGGTTCTACACACGGATCTAACAATCAATCTCGTCATTAATCATCATCCAATTCGAATCGATTAACCCAATACAACAATGAATTTTTTTTTTCCAGAGTTTTGAAATCTCCATGGATATGGACCTTCAAAGTTCATCAATGGGCTGTCCATGGAGTGCAGCAAGCAATCTCGTTGTTCATCCATGGGAAAGAGTTTTGTTCCGTTGTCCATGGCTTATTCGTCTTCTTCCTCTCACGTCATCTCTGATTTTGCTTTTCTGATTTGTTAATAAGGGTTTTGGACTGGCTTATAAGATGACCCGTTTTAGAAACCGGGTTATAACATGACCCGCGAGTTTTTTCTTCTTTGATATCCAGATTTTATCTTTTTTGATCTAGATTTCAATTACTTTGAGTCTCATTTTGGTCTTACGGATCGAGTGGTCTCACATGAGTTCTCTTGAAGAAATCATGCACTTGTAGTTTACACCGATAGATTTGTAAACACACGGTTTACCCAACGACCAAAATAGAGGTATGATTTAAAGGCTCAGGTACAACATCACATTTCACCTAGAAACACGAACCGGAACCGGGTTAGTAACAAATTCCGACTATAAATACCCCTCCTGCCAATTCCTTTAGTTCGTTACTTCCACTCTCCCCCAATCCCTTCAAAAAGATTGAAGAGAGAGAAAGAAACGTACTAGAACTTTCCACCGACCACCAAAAACCCTAAATTACCTCAATTTGAAACCCTAGAATTCCCCCAAACTTCATTTCGAAGAAGAAATCCAGACCTTGAGCCATGATGTCCGACACGTACTGCTCCGATTGCAAACGGAACACAGAGGTGGTGTTCGATCACGCTGCCGGAGACACAGTCTGCTCCGAGTGTGGCCTGGTTTTGGAGTCCCGTTCAATCGACGAGACTTCGGAGTGGAGAACTTTCGCAGACGATTCCGGTGATCACGACCCCAATCGTGTTGGTGGCCCTGTTAACCCTCTCCTTGCTGATGCTGCTCTATCAACTGTCATTTCCAGGGGTGCCAATGGCTCTAATGGCGACGCTTCTCTTTCCAAGCTCCAGAATCGCGGCGGCGATCCGGATCGTGCTCTTGTGCTTGCCTTTAAAACCATTTCTACCATGGCTGACAGGTCTGGTACTCCTCCGAGTTATTTGTTTTAGTTTTTAGGCTAGGGTTTGCTATTAGTTTTAGAATCCCGATTTAGTTCAGGGACTATTAAGTTGCTTAAAATAGAATTAAACAAAATCTGCAATTCAATTAAAAAAAAAAAAAAAAAAGCTAACTGAAAATTGAGCAATTGAATTACAAAATTGTGCTGGCTGAGAAGTCGCAAAATGTGAGTAGATTGCGAGGAGAGGAGTTACACACATAAGCTGATAGGGACAATGCATGAAATTGGATTAAATATCTATCTATTTAGGTTTAGTTAGGTTTGGGGGGGAAAACCAGGATCCTCCATGACACTACTCGTCCTGATACAGAGGTGACTGTAGCAGGCAGGCCAGAAAACGCACTAGGATAGCGATCCTGGCAGGATTGACAACAGTGGGTTCTTGTCTAGTCTAGTACTACAAATTCCAAGTGACCTATGATTGTGGTAAGGACATTAATAACTTGTGTTAGATGGTCTAAGGGCCATACATATGTAAATTAGAGGATATGTGACCAACACTTGGGTGGTGGTGCTACTGTCGTATCGTAAATATGCACTTAACACGTGGGGTGTGGGGGTGTGATGTGTGGCCCTTCCTAGTATTTAAGGTCTGTCTAGCTGTTAGACTGTCTAATTCAAGATTTTGCCATATTGATTTACTGAAATGACTTATTTCTCATCTGACATAGATAATTCTTGTTGTTCAGGTTGAGTCTTGTGACAATCATTAAGGTATGTACACTGTTCATCATTGCCTTTCTTCTCTCAAGATCTTTGAATAGACAAACCGTCGAACTTTGTTGGTCAAAGCTTGTCATGTATGAGTATATCATTCTCTTTTATCTCCATAACTATAACTATTTTGTTGGGTCCAAAAGTATATTTAACTTGTCCTTTTTTCAACTATTATAAATTGGTTTCAAGCAAGAGCCCTGGTGGGTGGGGAGTGGGAGTACTATCTTTGCTTCAGAGTTTCCCATGTAATTTTCTTTCAATACTTCCTACCCTGAAGATATATGTATTCTCACTTTCTCAAAAATCCATCAAATTGTGAGATTCAGTGCTATTTTTGTTGACTCAGAGTGTGCCATGAGGGTAAAAGGGGTATGTGGTCATAGTGTAGGCCAGTTATCAATTATAGATAAACATGCAATATTGGTGAGTTGATGGTGACTTAGAATTCTTATCATGTTATGGCTTATGGGCTTGGGTTTAAAGCATGCATGAGTACAGTTATACCCTATCCCTGAACAACTCTAGGTGTGGGTAGGTTATGGGTTTAGGGGGAAAGAAAAGGACATTCTATAGTTCACACAAAATACAGTAACTTCAACAAACCTGGTTGAGTACCAAGTACCCGCAAGGTTTGTGCATAAATGACAATTTGACTTTATTAACAATAGTAAACTCTATTCTCTCTTGTAACTAGATCAAGAACTGGATATTATATATTTTCCACTGTCTAGTCTGTGGTACGCTTATGGTGCAATTTTGTAATAGTTCTTGACACACTTCACTGGTTTGAGAATTGAGGCTTAAAATCAGAATTAATGCTTATGGATTTGTGATGATCAACGAAACATGGAAAAAAAAATTACACCTTTTCTGCTAGGAATTATGAGGACCTGAAATCTTTAACTTTGCTGCCCCTTCATAATGTTGTATAGCAGTTGGTTTGATAAGAACCAGCACATGTAAGAAATATCCAGTGTCGTAATAGATTACAAGAAGCCGTTGTAATTTCTGTTGGGCTCTGAACCAGGCATGATTATTAGGTCTGGTTGAGCCCAGTTTAATTTCATGCCGAGTTAGGGTCTTTGTATTCATGTATCTTATGGTTTTGGGTATGTGCCTTACCCGTACCCAAAACTTCGTCGCGGGCACGAACACGTTTGGGTCGGATAGGGTCAAACCTACTCATTCCTGGAACTTCGTCGTTATATGATGGTAGTGAACAGGTCTGGGTTGGGTAGGAACCTGCTGCGTTACAACTTACAAGTGTAATCACGTGGTTAAAGTATGTTACTGCTAACATGTTTTGTGTTGGTGTGTCCCATCTTAAGGACCGGGCTAGTGAAATATATAAAAGATTGGAAGATCAGAAGTGTACAAGAGGAAGAAACTTGGAGGCTCTTGTGGCTGCTTGCATTTATATTGCTTGTCGGCAGGAAGGCAAGCCCCGCACTGTTAAAGGTGCTGCTTAATTCCTGATTTATTATTGTTTCCTGTTACCCCTGTATGATAGTCCTCTAAACCTGTGAGTCTCCATTAGAAATATGCTCCATTGTTTCTGGAGCAACAAAGAAAGAAATTGGTCGAGCGAAAGAATTTATCGTCAAACAGTTGAAGGTTGAAATGGGTGAAAACATGGAGATGGGTACCATTCATGCAGGGGACTATCTGGTAAGTTTGGATTTCTGAAAAACTTGTAACAACAAGCTGTTAAATTTTAGGTTTGAATTGCAGATGAGTTGTTCTTGCATTCATGAGTTTTCATTGGTGTTACTGGTATCTTATTTCTATTGTGTTTGAATTTGTTTTGCAGAGACGATTCTGTTCTAATCTGGGTATGAGCAATGAAGAGGTCAAAGCTGTCCAAGAAACTGTAACGAAGGCGTCGAATTTTGATATTAGGTGTGGTGATGATCTTTGTATCTTATTTATCATATTTCTTGAAACAATTTCTAGGGGAACTCTGTACTGTGCCCATTTTACATCATTCATTCGCATTCCTGTCCCCTTGCCACTTCTGACATAAACCTAATGCTAACCAAGATGTTTTGTGATGTTTAATAATGAATGTAATATGCAAGTTTCGGTTAGTTGATATCTATTTTAACTGGTTTTGATCGAATCACTGTATGAGATAAGAATGCTAAACATGTTTTACCTACAAAAACCTCGAATGTACTGTCCTCCACACCTAGTATATGCTTGGATTTTGGTTGTTTAGGTCTATGGATGTTACACTGATGAAAATTAGAAATTTCAGAAATGAGGATGGTGTGGGCAACTGGGCATTATCCTCTCTAGGGTGGTTTTTAGTTTTGATCATCTGATTTTTCTAGAAGTGAAGTGACCTCTGTCTGATAAATGAACATAAATGACTTGCCGTAACAACGTTATAAGAGAAGATGGGTATTCTCGGTATGAATTAAATGTGTAAAATGCTGTGCAGTTTCACTTGAGACATTGCCTCTAAATACATATATTAACGAATCCACCATAGTTTATGGGAATAAAATATGGTTGTCATCCCGTTATCCCTGCTACTCTGCTATTGAATAATGTTATCTTTTCAAACTTACAGCATATGTTTTTCTTGTCGCAGGCGGAGCCCTATATCTATTGCTGCAGCTATCATATTCATGATAACTCAGCTGTCAGAGTCCAAGAAACCATTGAGAGGTTGGCGCTTTAATATGTCAATCATGTTTACTTTACAGCTCTATGAGCTTAATCTGAGTTCTTCAGTTCTGTGTGTTTGCATCCTCATACAGACTCGCATGAACTCGAACTTGACATAACCTAAAATTCTCTTAATATAAAGAAAATGTGACCGGAATTTGTTTCAGGGATGAGTTTTGGCGGGTAAAAACATAATATAAAGCTTTATTCTTTCAGAGAGGTATGAAAATGCTATAAGCAACACAATAATATAATTTATGAAAACTGTGACGTACAATTTCATCTGTCACGAGCATAAAGCTTGAGCTATGCTTGTTAGTTGGCTAGTGACCTTATTTGATAATTTTTTTGCTCCTGGTTCTAAGCGTGTCGCGGATTGCCCAGTTCTTGCATCTAACGTGAGGATTGTCTTGTCTATCTGAGTTAAATTCAAGATGTGTAGATATTTGAAACTGCATTGCACTTGATTTCATGCATGTCGTGGATAGCCTAGTTGCACCTGACACTGGTTCTAATGTGTTGTTTGTTTGAGTTAATTCCCATATGATGTTTGGTGCAGAAATCTCCGCAGCTACAACAGTTGCAGAAGGCACTATAAAGAATGCTTATAGGGATCTCTTCCCCCATGCTGCCAAGATCATACCAGAATGGTATGCAAAGGAGAAGGACCTGAAAAACCTGAGCAGCCCAAAAGCGTAATTGTTGGAAGTTTAATGTTTTGTATTTCGGGGAAGAGGTCGGTGATACTTGAGAAATACAATATAATTAATTGGTGGCTAATATTGTGGTTCGGTTTGTAACTGTATTAACCAAAATCTACTGTATCGTCGTGTATGAGTTCTTTTATGGGATCGGTGGGTTTCTTACTCTTTTTGTGCCTGTTGTAAATGTTGATTGGCTTCTGTTGATGGTTTCTAGTTAAGAGTCTTGAACTGACCATTGTTTGGGTTTGATTGAGTGCTCCGATAAGCTGCAAGTGCTAGTAATGTGCTCATGTATCATGTTGTGTTGGCTTTCTGAATCCATGGTTGGAATTCGAAGATTCGTCAATCAGTCCATTCAATTAAACTCCCAGTCTTGTTTGAATCCCATGTTCATAATCTGCGTGATGATGTGTTTCTTAGTTTTCCCATGAAGTAAAATTCAGTATGAGGTAAAGAAAAACAGTAAAATTTGGGAAGTTAAAAAGGAAAAAACATTTAATATTTGATTTTCTTTCAATTGTTTTATCCACTCATTCCGCTTCCCAACCCTTCATTCTAAAAATAAAAATATTTATTATTCTCATTAATTTCATTAAACTATATTTATAACTTCATTTTGTTTATTAGAAAATAGAGCTTCATTCATTAATCACCAATTTTGTTTATTAGAAAATAGAGCTTCATTCATTAATCACCAAAACAAAGTAACATCCTGGTAATTCTACTAACCTTATACTGAGACATTAAACTAAAAAAAATGAGAGACAACTTTCTGCCTCCTCCCCCACCGAAACCACCGCATACAGAGGATAAACTTCAACAAACTCTTACACCTTGCCTGACATATCAGCCTCCACTACCTCCTGCTGGTTCACAAGTTTCAACCTCTGAAACTATATTACAAGAACTAAACCAAGGAACTCATAAGGAAGCCATACAACAAACAATCTCCACCGATACAGAGTTCAGCACCAAGTCTCAAAGTTCTTGTCTACCAGAAGATACAGCGTTTTCATTCCAATTCTCAACACCAGAAAAGCTTATGGAGAAAAATAATAAGTTGCCAGTGACTAAAAACCAACCAAAAGAAGAAAAAAAAGAAAAGCTAAACAGAGGTCCACAAAAAGATCATACTACTTCCTCTCAGAAACAAGGCATCCGAAACCAAGGAAAGACAACACTGAAACAAGATAGTAAAGCGGCCGATATGCATACAGAGTCACCACAATCAGAGCAAAATACAACACAAGAGGCAGGCTTCACGCCGACTCAACACAGAGAAAAGAAATCCTTCAAGGATGTGCTCCAACAGAATTCACCGCATGAATTCTTTAACGAATGGTTTACTGAAGTTGAAGATATTGGCGGGGATGAAGACATGATGGACACGATGCAGGAGCTACATGGAGATAAATATAAAAGAGCAAAAATTAACTTCTCCCAGAAGGAGTTGGAAGAGCTATATAAGCCTTGGAAAAATACACTAATCATACAAACAGTTGGTTATACAAAACCATTCCAAATGTTGAAAAACACTTACAAGGCTTATGGAAGTTGGAGAATAAGGTCACCTCCATTGACCTTGGAAAAGGATGCTATATCATAAGAACTTCATCCTCGGAGGATTATCTGATAGCAATAGCTGGTGGCCCCTGGTTTTTATTCAATTACTACCTGGCCGTACAACAATGGAAACCTGATTACATGCCCTCCAGAGGTCCCTTTCCATACATGGCAATATGGGTTCAATTGCCTGAGTTACCAGTGGAATACTATGAAAAAGCAGCCCTGCTGAAGATTGGCAAGGGCATAGGAAAGCCGATAAAAGTTGACAGCCACACGTCTCACGCCAGAAGAGGCCGATATGCAAGAATATGTGTTGAGGTTGACACCTCAACACCATTAAAGAAAACAATACAAATTGGAAACAGAACACAGCAAATTGTCTATGAAATTAGCTCAGAATTCTGTTTCACTTGCGGAAAAGTTGGACATTTGAGTACAAACTGCGATGGGAAAAAGAAAGAGGCGACACGGGTTGATGATAACCAACCAAATGAAAATCATATGGAAACAGAGGATATTGGCACTGAAGCCGCCAATACTGCTCTGCCAGATCAGCAAGACAAAGAAATGGAAAAAGCAACACAACCACAAGAGGAGAAATGGAAAATAGTCCAACGAAGGAAGTATAAGGGCAATAATACGGCTGACATAAATTAGCATATGAAATCCAACCAACAAAGTAAAGGAAAAGAGGAAATGGATAAGTGGAAAGAAGAGACTTAAAAACGCATTGAAGCAATTACACGATGATCCAAAAAGGGCATATTCATAAATGATCAAGCTCCATATAGCCTTGATCATACTGATCCACAAAGTGAAAGCAATAAAGAGTATAATTACTCAACAAAAGATACTACTAGATATAGAAATAAAGTCCATGCAGCAAATGGACAAACCGGCCAATCAACAAGCGAGCTGCGTGCGAAAATCGGAGAAAGGAACGAAGAGACGCCAAACAGGGCGCAGCTTGCAGAGGATAATCATTACTCCTCAAAATTGCTGGTTTCCAAGACCTCACTGCACCCATCACTTATACCTACCTCCCATCAGTCACTTATCATTCCATCCTCTCCCACTCAAGAATCCAACACACTTTCAAGCCCTAAAAATGGAAAACATAGCAAACAACCAACCTCCTCTACCACCGCCACTCCAAACTCCGGCCGCAGTGACAACTACAATGCAGACACCGTCGCCAAGGCTCTCACCTTACACCCAACTACCACCCGCAACCTCACCAAATCAAACCTCAAGCGAACTTTTACAACAGGTGGTGAGGAAAAATCTTGCATGGCGCATCAACCCACCAGCAGGGACAGTGGAGGACCCGATTGTGATATCGGCGTCTCCAACGACCTTGCCGGAGGCAAATGCGGCAGTAAAACAGGTTCCGATGAGCATTTTAAACCCACCGAAGCAGTTTCTGGAAATTCTAAGGGAGCAAAACCAAGCTCAAAATAGGAGGCCATTGATACCACTTCTGCCAGCAACCTCCGGAACAAGGGAATTGCCAACACTCGAACAATTGATGAGACAAAACCAAGAGCGCCAGACCGAAAGGAACAGACCGCAACAGTTCCGGGAAGGAGTACAAGCATTTCAAACGGGGCTCTCGGCTCAAATTCCCCAAAACCACTCCAACTCACAAACCAGCCCAAATCGACAGACACAGTTCACTCTGGACCAGATCCGGCCCACTATTTTCCAAAGCCCAATCCTACCCCAGCCTCAAACTCTGCTAGGACCCAGCCCAATAATGAAGTCAACCAGAAACAACCCCAACCCAGACCCGTACCCCCCTTACCCGAATCCCTTACTCCCTCTACCAATTTACCAAGGCTTTCCCCAAATCGATCTCAAAACCCTAATCGACAATTTGAACTCCAGCTCTCAATTCCAAAAACTCCTAGCCCAGAAAGGTTATGTGAAAATCTCAGAGACGCCACTTTCCCTATTTCCGGAGACGGGAGCGACCTTCTCTCTTCTCCCGGGTCAGAGTGGGAAATCGGGAAAGGAGAATGGGAATCTTTCCTTGACCTTGAAGATGATGTCGGAGACACTGGAGGCGGCGATAAATCGGGAAGCGGTGGCAAATACCCTCATGGAGAAACCGAGACCCAACGAATTCTCCCTCAGGCCTGGCACTCGCAACCAGTGATTGTACAATTGGCCAAAACAGCGAGGCGCATCGAGATCCAGTACGCAGCACTAGAGGTCAATCAGCCGACGGGGGATGCGCTTCTCCACAACATAGTCCTCCAGCCGCTCATAAACGGATTAATGCCGGAGATAATACCACTGCACGCCCAAAACGTCAGCGGACGGATGGCACAGAACCCGATCACGGGGAAGTGGTCAAGGCTTGAAAAATCAACCATGAAGATCCTGTTTTGGAACTTGAGGGGGGGATGCACTGTGGAGAAAATTGCAGAGGTGAAAAGATATGTAGATGAATACAAGCCGATCTTGGCATTTCTGCTGGATACGCGTGCGGGCCTTGAAACGGCAGCAGCCCGCATTGCACAGCTGGGTTATAAAAACAAGCACATCAACACACCATCGGCTGAGAACCCACAAATGGGTGGATACTGGGTCCTTTGGAATCAGGATGACATTAGCATCACGGAAATACAGGCCACTGACAGGTTGATCCACTGCAAGGCGCTGGTCCAACAGACGAACAAGGAAGCATTGATCTCTTCCATCTACAATCACCCATAGCCGCATAAGCAGCAACAGTTATGGAATGATTTGATGCTTTTCAGTCGGTCTGTTAATTGCCCATGGATTTTAGGTGGTGACTTCAACGCTGTTTTACATCCTTATGAAAAAATTGGAAAAGCTAAATTCAATTGGAACCAGTTGCATGCTTTTAAAAATTGCCTAAACTTTTGCAAATTAATGGATTTAGGAGTTGTAGGCACAACTTTTACTTTCATTAATAAGCAATATGCCTATGATTTTGCTTGTAGTAGACTAGATAGAGCGTGTGGAAATTTAGACCTT
The DNA here is from genome assembly GCA_028274465.1 of Plantago ovata. NCBI lineage: Eukaryota > Viridiplantae > Streptophyta > Magnoliopsida > Lamiales > Plantaginaceae > Plantago > Plantago ovata. The sequence goes on along the minus strand of CM051456.1, from coordinate 59,293,035 downwards.
GCTAGAAGCTTTCCGAACTGCAAAGTTATAAATATTCCCACACATATATCTGATCACACTATGTTACTGGTAGACCTAAACCCAACTCCTGTGGTACTGCAAAAATTGTTTAGATATGAAAACATGTGGGAAAAGGATCAAATTTTCCAACCTTTGCTAGATGATTTTTGGGAAATAGAAACTAAAAGCCTGACTTCACTTTTGCTAAAGGGGTTAGGAACCTGGCTACAGATATTGGTAAATGGCCCCTCACCACTCTCAACCATTTAAACACCAAATTAAAGGCTTTAAAAAAGGAATACAGGTATTGCTGGGAGAAATTACACCAAAATCCCCAACAATATGGTGAAAATGAAATACAACTCAGTATGGAAATCAAAAATTTGAACAAACAAAAAGCCATATTCTGGCAGCAAAGATCAAAAAGAAATTGGATCACACTGGGTGATGCCAACACAAAATATTTTCATGCTTCTGCATCTCACCAACAAAGAAGAAAACATATTCATGGGATAAAGGTACCAGAAGGTGACTGGACCTATAACCATGAAGAAATTATACAAGTATTTTACAACTTTTTCAAAAACCAAGCTCAAAAGATACCTACTGATCATACACCCTTCCAAAACCTAAGTGTTCCTACACTATCTTTGGAAGATCATCAGGATTTACTCCAGGATGTATCAGATGAAGATATCTGGAAGGCTGTTAAATCCATTAACCCTGGCAAAGCACCAGGGCCTGATGGATTAAATAGCAAATTCTATCATAATCATTGGGATACAGTTGCACCTCAAGTGTGTAACTTTGTTAAAACATTTTTCCACACTGGAGAACTTGATCCTCTCCTTAACCAAACATCCATTGTTCTCATACCAAAAAAACAAAATCCTCAAACACCGGCTGATTTTAGGCCCATTAGCCTTTGCAATGTCAGTTATAAAATTATTTCAAAACTTTTGGTACAGAAGATGAGACCCTTTCTTAACAAGTTGGTTTCACCTTTTCAAAATGCTTTTGTACCAAATAGAAAAATAAGTGATAATGTCATGATTGCTCATGAACTTTTACATACCATGACTAGAAAAAAGAAAAGTGCTCAACATTATTTAGCACTAAAACTGGACATTGAAAAGGCCTATGACAGGCTAGATTGGGATTTCATTAAATTTGCTCTTCAAAAATTTAACTTTCCACCTCAGTTTATTAACTTGATCATGACTTGCATTCAAACTTGTTCTTTTAAAGTCAAAGTCAATCAAATGGAATCCCAAGAATGGCAATCACAAAGAGGTATAAGGCAGGGAGATCCCCTATCCCCCTACCTTTTCATACTCTGCCAAGAATTCCTAGTTCATTTGGTTCTAAAAACAATTCAAGATGGTGAACTAGTGCCTCTTAAATCATCCAGAAATGGACCTCAAATACCCTTGCTCTGCTTTGCAGATGACTGCTTCATGTTCAGCAAATCAAAAAATGTCAATACCATAGCCAGAATACTTGCAGACTATGGGAAAGCTTCAGGCCAAAATGTTTGTTGGAAGAAAAGTAGAATACTCTTTTCTCCTAACACTCCAGTCCATATGAAACAAAATATAACCCAAGTCTTGGGAGTCATACACAATAAGAGACTAGACAAATACTTAGGACTCCCATTCTTAATGGGGTAAAAAAAAAAAGACTTCTTTGAAGAAACCATACATAAGGTTAATAAAAAGATAAACATTTGGTACTCCAGATTTTATCTTATGGAGTTAGACTAACCCTTATAAAAGCTGTCTCAAATGCCATTCCATCTTACACAATGTCTATAGCCAGATTGCCTTCCTCCACCATCCACAATATGGAGGCAATCAACAGACACTTCCTATGGAATGCAGATAAAAATGGAAGAACAAAAGGAAGATTAAAATGGACCAAAGTTTGCAGGCCAATCATCCAAGGAGGCTTAGGTATCAGGGATCTTTCAAATCTAAACAAAGCTTTTCTCCTCAAACATTTGTGGAACTTGCATACCCAAACCAAATCCCTTTGGTTTGATGTATACAAGTCAAAGTATTTCCCTGAGACCACCTTCTTAGATGCAATTGCAAGGCCCCAACAAAGTTGGTTCTGGAAAAATCTTATCAAACTAAAAGAAGAGTTCAAAAACGGCCTCACCTACCATGTAGGATCTGGCACATCTATAAACTTCTGGCAAGCCAAATGGCTTCACAATAAAAGTCTACATGAGTATGCAACACCTCACAACTCTGCTGCAGTAGTACAAGACTATATTTTCAATAATACTTGGAATATACCTGCCTTAGAGTCAATCCTTCCCAAAGAAATAGTTAATGAAATCATTGCAATGCCATTGGTAGAAGGCATGGAAGACAAACTGGTATGGAATCTGGGAAAAAATGGCATCTTCTCTGTTAAGAGTGCTTACCAATTCCTTACTAATCATGCCTCAGAACAAGGCCCTCAGTGGCCATGGAAACAAATATGGTCTCTACATCTACTGCCAAGAATCAAATTTTTCATTTGGCTAGGAGTTCATCAAAAATTACCTACAACACAATCACTTTTTCATAAACATATCATCTCCTCACCTGTATGTACCCTCTGCAAATTGGAAGATGAAACTTTAGATCATTTGGTATTCACTTGTCCATGCTTTACAAGCATCAGAAATTTCCTCCACCCCTTCTGCAGTTCTAAAACTTTCCAGAACCTAGTTTTCCATAAAGCTCCTAATATGGAAGCACATACCAACACCTTAATCACTGCATGGATGATCTGGAAATTCAGAAATGAGATCCTATTTGGCAACAAAACCATCACACCACAACAAATGCACTCAAGAATACTGGCAAGTATCAATGATCACCAAAACCAACTTACAGCAGCACCCAAAAAGAAACACAACACTCTAATTCCTTGCCAATGGTCACCCCCACCACTAGGGATGGTTTGCTTAAATATTGATGGGTCATTTGACCCTATACATGGCCATGCAGGTGCTGGCGCAATCATTAGAAATAGTAAAGGAGAATTTTTGTTAGCAGGAGCTACCTACTTGGGAAAAACTGATGCCACCCCGGCAGAATTTCATGCCTTATTATTTGGCGTAAAACTTTGTGAAAAACTTGACTGTCAAAATATTATTATTCACACTGATTCTAAAATGTTGGAAGCATGCATCAACAGGCCACAGGTTTTGGCAGCTACAAGAGACCAAGAACTACTTCTCCGGGAAGCACTTAGACGGTTGCGATCAGTACAAAAGGTGGAACTAAGTTTTGTGTACCGGGAACTGAATGGTGTCGCTGACAAATTGGCATTGGAAGGCCGCTCCCGGAAGTTTGGCAAACCAGAACCCTCACCGGATGAGTCAACTTTTGTTTATATTTGGGATACATGCCCAACTTGGTTAGCTAGTGTGATTCGGAATGACAATGTACTTAAATTTCGTTCTGTACTTTCGGACTAATCTTTAAATGCACGTATTATCTTTCGAAAAAAAAAAGTAACATCCTGGTAACTGGATATGAGCTGATGCACAAATGAAATAATCTCCTGAGCATCAAACCTTCGCACACTCATGAACATGTATTACGTTGGTACCCAATACTCCTACAAACGCAAACAAACATATCAAACTCAGTTGATCCAAGCCCAGCACGAACATGATACACCCAAGAAGTCAGATCAGGACAATTAGAAACCAACACACATGACGGTAAATTTAACACCGCCCAAACCAATCGAGTAAACGAGCAATAAAGATGCAAATCAGTCTTCGACCCATGATCACAAAGAGAGCAAACACCATCAACCAAAACCCCTCTATGAGATAAATTTACTAGGACTGGCAAAGTCTTTCTCAAAAGACGCCACATAAAAATCATAAATTTGCTAGGACTGGCAAAGCCTTTCGTAAGATGCCACATTTCTTCAATCTTAGACTATCTTGATCCCTTGATCAGACTTTTTTTTATTTTTTTTCTTCAACGGTGAAATCAATATTTTACTACTACATCAATCTTACATGACTCCAATTATTATTATGCTACACCACCTTATGACTTTGAGGTTCGAACCACCGACCTCTTATGTGTGCAACACTCTAATCATTTGACTCGGCTGCCTTATAACTCCCCCTCATCAGACTCACATCATTTTTTATTATTTTATTAGCCATCAAAATCAATCATATTTTGCATCAACCACATTTCATTTTCAACATGGACCAAAATATAAAGTAAAATTTAATTGAAGTTATCCAAAATTTAAATAATCCAAATAATTCACAAGCAAAATTATCCAGAAAATAAGAAATTGTCCGAGAATACGAAATTAAGTAAAAATATCGAATTAAACTAATATTATCCAAATTCAAAAAAAATTATAAGAACCTGGATCGGGGAGCTAGTGGTCGGGGATCGGGACTGGGAGATCTCGAACTTTTAGGCGAACTCCTCTAACTTATGTTGCATAGCAGCCTGGGATTCTTGCAGACGTTGGTTCTCTTCTTTGTTCTTCACCAACTCCTGCAAAGGAGTGAGCCCAAAATGCAACATATCCTAAACCTTGGACTCTATGTAATGACATCATCCGGTACCTAGGATTACTGAAGCAGAAGAGCAGGAAGGGGATGTGAGTATTGGAAAACTCCCTACGCCTCAAGTTCATCGTGTTGACCTCTAGGAATGTAATGCTCCGCATCCCACATCGCTTAAGAGTGAGTGGAATGCATGGTATATATGTTAGACCACCACTCTCACATGGTATGAGGCTTTTTGGGTGATTCCAAAAGCAAATCCGTGCAGGCTCAGGCCCAAAGCGGACAATATCAAACTGTTGGTACGTGTGTGTGGGTCCGTCCAGGAGCAACCACGCCGGACGGATTGGTCGGATAATTACAAATGGTATCAGAGCCTTGATCAACCCAAAGCCCGCACCGGGTGGACGGTTGGTAAAGGTTATTGTCAATTTGTCACCCCCACCACTTAAGGCGCTCGACGAGGACGTCGAGGCTTTAAGGGGGGTAGTTTGTAATGCCCCGCATCCCACATGGCTTAAGAATGAGTAGAATACAGGGTACATATGTTAGACCACCACTCTCACATTGTATGAGGTCTTTTGGGTGATTCCAAAAGAAAATCCGTGCGGGCTAAGGTCCAAAGCGGACAATATCATACTGTGGAACGTGTGTGGATCCGTCCAGGAGGAACCACGTTGGTCGGATTGGTCGGGACAGAGACGAGACACCATGTGTGAAATACCCTCGTCATCAGCAGCAGGTACAATCTCGAAATGATGCACATAAGATAGAACAACCGCGAGTCACAAACCAATCTTGTGGGTTTTGTGGGCGTACGAATAATCACTACAAAAATCTGACTTTTAGCCACGAATCTATCAGTGGTTAAAAAGGTCGATCCGTGGCTAAAAGGGCTTAGCCACGGATAGATCCGTCACTAATAAGCTCGTGGCTATTTTTGGCGTAGCAGCCCATTAGCAACGGATAAATATCCCTGGCTAAAGCTAGCGGCGGATCGGGTTTTGTAGCCACGAGTAATGGCTTGACCGAGTTGAAGCCGGGCTCCGGGCTTTGTGCGTGAGGGATAAATTATATCTGTGGGTAATGATAGACACGGATAAAATTTAACTGTGACACATCTTATTATTTAAGAAAAATACCAGATTTGATTCCTTTACGGATAGATTTTTTCCGTCGGTGCTTCTAGCAACGGATATAAATCTATCCGTGTCCAATGTTTAGCCACGGATAAAATTTTATCCGTGGCTAAAAACCTGCCTGTTGGAAACTGGAATCTGCTCCATTTGGAAGCCAGTTTGTCCAGAATTCCAGCAGTTTTAATACACATATAAACACAAAATGAACCGAAAATATATAAAAATTGATTCATAATAATCCAATTCGTGATTCCATTACAAATCAAATGTACGTACATAAAGAACCCAATGTTGAACACTAAATACAAAGAGCAATATATAAGTTCGGATTTGACAAACTAAAGCTTATGGTACAAGTGCTCCCATTTGTTGATCCTTCTCATCCATCAAGTTCATGAATATAGTCTATATTGCAAAATGGAAAAAAGTAAATGACAAGTTTCGAAGATAAGGATAACTAGACAAAAAGAAAATATAACACAACGGTGACTAACATATCACCCAATTAAAGTGCTAACATACCACTCACATTGTCCTAAATGCAAACTAATACAATGGTGACTAACATATCACCCATGTAAAGTGGTAACATACCAAGTACTCACATAGAATTAATAAGCAAAGATATATATAAAACAAGTAACATACCCCAGAAAACTCAAAGCACTTGTAAAAACTCTTGATATTAGCCTCCTTCCTTCAATTCCTCCAATATTTGCATGACAACATAGAAAACATAACATGTGTTAGTGTAATTGCATAAAAAAGCTTGCAGAAATTCACATACTAGTTAGAGAAGGCAAAATTTAATTGGAAACTAGGAACTACATGACTTCCCATATACATATATTGTATCTAATATATAAACATGTACCTCTGCTCCTTCTCTTGCGGCTAAGTCCACATACTGGTCTTCATGAAGACGTATGACTTCTTCAGTACCATGTACTCGTTCCTTTGCTTGTTCATCGACGTCATCTTCTTGGTAAGAGTTGGTGATTGAGTCCTCCTGCTCTAGGCAGTCCACTCTAGCATGTGGATGTATAGATACGACAGCTACCCATTCTGGGTGACCTCTTCCCAAGCTTGGATAGGGAATAAACACCACTTGGCATGCTTGAGTAGCCAAGATAAATGGTTCATACCCCTTGAACTTCTTCTTCAAATTGATGTCCACCATTTCGTACTGCTGATGAACCTTTGTACCAATTGGAGATGGATCATACCAGTCAACCTGAAACAGGCAAGTCCTCTTCATTGGCACACCGGGATATTCAACTCTCACCACACGCTTGAGCTTCCCATAGAACGCATACACCTCACCCCATCCTAGCTCTCCCCCTACAACATCCACTCCAGAGTTGTGTGTACTCATGGCCTTATAACCAGAATCAACCGTGTTAAACCTAAGGCCATTGACAATGTAGCCAGAAAAGGTTGATACCTTTCTGCTAACTGGCCCGTCTGCTAGAGCATGTATGTATGGGTTGTTCACTCGGTTGGCAGGATCTCGCATATGCTGACGGAACCAATTAGGGAATTGCTCATGCACAATTTCATCAAACATATGAGCTATGGTGTCATCCGCTATAATTGGGTTCTCTTCCACACATTTCTCTGAGAATTGGCTGCATGTAGACGGTTTAGATTATGAAACTTAACACTATATATTATTTGGAATAAAATTGTATAATTTAAGAATTGAAATTCAAGGAACTGACCGCATGAATTCCTGCATATATGGATCGACCTCATGGCAATTGTTCAGGACCCAATAATGTGTTGCGTTGAACTCTTTGGGTTCCAACCATATACCATGTTCCTCACCTAAAGGTCTTTCTGAGACTCTGAAAATGTCAATTGCAACATTATCATCCTCTCCGACCACATATGTGTCTTCATTTCTAGCAGGCCGATTTGCCCGTGTGCGTATGCCATCATCAAAGAAATAGAAGCAGAAGATTGCAGTTTCCTATCTCAAGTAGGCATTGGCCATGGAACCCTCAAGCTTGCCTTTATTGTTCACAAAATTCTTCAAGTTTCCCAAGTACCTATAATTAACACACCTTTAATATAAGAAAAGGATAAAAGTTATGATGTAAATTAAAGTGTGTGATTGCAAGCAACTCACCTCTCAAATGGATACATCCATATGTATTGGACAGGCCCAGCAAGCAATGCGTCAGCTGGGAGGTGAACCGACAAGTGCTCCATAGAATCAAAGAAGCTACGTGGAAAGATACGCTCTAGCTTGCACAAAATCACGGGTATGTTGCTCTCAATCTCTTCTAAGACATCTTTGCAAACAACACTTGTGCATAACCTCTTGAAGAATAAGCTCAACTCGGTTAGAGCGGCCCAGACTGGTTTGGGCAACAGATCTCTAAAAGCAATGGGAAGTAGGCGCTCCATGACATACATGACTCTTCATCCCATACATTTTTGTCTTGTTCATATCCACACACCTCCCCAATTTCGAAGCATAACCATCAGGCAAGTTAATTGTCTTCACCCATTCAAACAGTCTATCCCTAGCATCCTTGTCAATTGTGTAGGATGATTTTGGCCACTTACCATCAGAGGTCTTGTTGGTCAACTCCGACCTCTTACACCATGCAATCAAATCCAACCTAGACTTTTCAGTATGCTTGGTTTTCCCAAGGATGAAGCAAATGGTGTTGTAGACGTTCTCAAACGCGTTCTTCTCAACATGCATGAAATCTAGATTGTGGCGTATAAGCAGCGTAGGCCAATAAGGCAAATCCCAGAAGATGCTCCTCTTCTTCCATCCACAAGTGCTGCTGATCATAGCGTTGTGCTTATCCCACCCTAACTCGGTCACTTTCATCAGACCATGCCGGTTAATCTCCGCTAGGATTTGATGCCCTGTTAGCTTTTCAGGGGGGCCTTTGGTCACAACCTCGTTCTTCTTGAAATATGATCTATTCCTTCTATAAGCATGCCCTGGATTTAGAAACCTCCTATGACAGTCAAACCAAGACTCCTTCATGCTATCCATCAATCTAAAAGTATCAGTGTCCTCCAAACAATGTGGACAAGCATGTTTCCCAGATGTCTTCCTCCCAGAAAGCATTGAGTATGACGGAAAATCACTCACGGTCCATAGAAGTGTTGCTCTCAACCTGAAGTTCTTCTTTTTGGACACATCATATGCAGGGATACCATGCTCCCACAACTCTAGTAGCTCCTTAATAAGGGGCTGCAAGAAGACATCTATCTTCTGACTTGGTTCGTGTAACGACCTGACCCACTAATGGGCCGAGACTCGGCCCGTTGGGCCGACGAGGTTACTCCTGGGCGCTCTCCGTGGTGATATGCTGGCCCCATAGACCAACACGTGTTCTAATCCACGCACTTTGTCCTCTCTCGTGCGCGCACTGGGAACTTCCCAGTGGGTCACTTATCCTAGAATTGTTCCAGAGCAAGCACGCTTAACTATGAAGTTCTTCTAGGTGGATTCCCAAAAAGAAAGGTGCACCTTGTTGGTATGAGTAGCGTTCTCAACCCTTTTAAACTTTTGAAATCTGGGGCGTTACAGATCGTCTGGCCCTGGCACCAATACAGATAAGAACATGAAGGGCGACTTCATGCAATCACGGGGGAGGGGGGGAGATTATACGGTGTAAGCATCACCGACCAACAAGAGTATTTCCGTTCACTTCCGAACGGGTTGAAGCCAAAGTCCAAATCTTATACTTAGGCACAAATACATTGCGTAGCAAGTGGGCAGATACTTCAGTATGATGCAAAAATTTCGTGTTCTGACATTTTACCTTCGTACAAGGGCACCGAATCTTCTCATTCCCACGAGTGTTTTGTGCCAAGGCAAATGTAATGAATGATTCAAGGCCCTCCTGAAAACTAGGTTCAATCCTCCCATGTACAATTTGATTGTACATCCATGCTCGATGGGAACTCATCTTCAATTTCACAACAAATTAACCAATGAATACAACAAATATTTTCACAACATACTATTTCTCTACTCACTTATACCAATTACCTCACTAAATACTCAATTCAATTTCGATATAAATTAATCCAATATTAAGAAGTTCACCATCAGCCAAGTACTACATACTTCATATATATACGTTCAACTATATATATTATGCACAACATACGACTATTTATTATGCACTAACCTAAACATACAATTCAATTTTCTAATTTTCCAATTTAATTCCACTATAAAATGATGAAATTAACAAATTGAAGCATAACATACTACTTATTATATGTGGAATAAGCTATTACTCAACAACAATAAACATAATATTACTCAATTGAAGCAATAACACAAAATTCCCAAATAAAAAAAATTAGGGTTCTTGAATAATACCTCAATTTCGCATGTAAATTGACCCAGAAGGTCGAAATTGAATGGCCACATGAGTTCCTACGTCAACAAGCTTCGAAAAGAGTCCAAGATTGCTCCATTTGGTGAAGAAATAGTCGACTTTGAGATTTTTGGGGGTGAATTCGCGATACTAACAGAGAAGAGAAGAGAAAGAAATGGGGAAGAAGAAGACGGTTTCGCGTCTGTATAGAGGCTTAGCGACGGATCTAAATAGTGACAGATAAATCTATCCGTCTCCGCCTGTATTTTCCATTTTAAAAAAAATAATTTTGCTATTTCGTTTTTTTTTTTTTTTTTTTAGAAAAGGTCAACATAAAGGTGACGTTTAAATTATTCGTGGTTATTCTGGCCACGAATAACCTATTCGTCGCTAATTTTGCCACAGATATATTCTATCTGTGGCTACAATCCACGAATTCGGGCTTGAACCGGGACGAACTGAGCTTGGACGCTTAGTTCGTCCCTATCCGTGGCTAAAATAGCGATTCGTGGCTATTTTAGCCACGGATAGTATCCGCCGCCACAACCGGTGGCTATTTCAGGGAATTCTTGTAATGCATGAGAACCGCCAATGCTGGAGTAAGTTGGGACGTTGTCTAGCCTGTGGAAGCACCGAGCATTCCATTAGTAACTGTCATAAGAGAAGGACTCTGGTAAATGAATCTGCACCGTAGAAAAACTCACAACAAGGAGTTGGAAGCAGTGGACAGCGAGCTAAAGTTAAGGTTTATAATATGATAGCTCATAGTGGTGAAGACTAATTACCGGAGGCGACTAGAGGTAATACAACTTAATTCTTCTAGTTATCTTTAGCAGTTTACGTTGTGTTATAGGGACGCATTACTGGAGCGTGTGAGCCTCGTAATCGCTTTGGTCTTTGCAATTTTCCCTCGCTAACAATTCTTTTGTAGACTTCCAGACGTAAAGTTTCGTCACCCGAAATCTCTTTTTACTTAGATTGAATTTCGGGACCAAATTCCAGAGTTTCCTTTCTATATTTAATTAATTAAGTAATTAATTAATTTTTTTCTGAGTTATTAGAGAAGCTCATGAACGTACCTTTCTTCCTTTTCCTTTGTTCTCTTATTTTTCGTCAGTACGATGAACTAATTAATTTAATTAGTTCCACAATACAAGGGGTTTGTTGAACTTGATTTACTTAGTCCTAAGCAGTCTTAGATAATTCCATCAGTTAGCTAAATTTCAGCAACCTACTCTCTCACGCGTAATTTCTTTAAATCTGCTGTCAAACGCAGTTTCATCATTTTCCCATCTTCTCCTACCTCTTTTCCGTATCAAATTTCTGCACAAAGAAAATTGTAACCTTCTGCCATCACTCTCGATTCCGATTAGGACTTAGTACACCCTGGTTACTACGCTATCTTTCGGTAAGTTCTTCGACTCGTAGTAAATTGGTTTCATCACCTTATTCTTTACCCTGACTCAAGAATCTCAGTGGTCTTTTCTCCGTAGAGGTTCTGGGAATTAGTACGTTCGGTCTGTTGCTTGGTTTCGCCTCATCTGCGTTTAGCTTTCATCTACTGTTGTTCGGTAAGTTTCTGATTCATTAATTTCAATAAGATTCGTGAAACCTCAGACCTTATTCCTCATTTGTAATCCTCGAATCTGTTCTTCGTAGAATCTTTAAGGAGGCTGTCCTGTTTTGTTCGTTGCGTCTCCCAGTTTGTTACCATCATCTCATCTTCCGGTTAGTATTTTGCGTTTCCATTTAGCTAAGTTTCGGGGTTTGGAAGAGAGAGAGATTAGAGGAGTTTGTAGGAATTTTAGCTAAATCCAAGTGGGTTTTTTATGACTTTGTGGCTTAACCAAAGAGCGCTCACACATTCAAAACTTGTGTTTTATTGAATGTGCATAATCTACTATGATAGTAGAATACACTTGCAAAAGAATTACTAAAATTCTCTTGGTGGTGAATGATTAATTGAAGCTCAAAGTGTGTTGGTTGAGAACTTAGCTAGGAAGCCCAAGAGTTGGAATTGGGAGTTACCCCGTATAGCTAAAACGAGAAGAGTTTGAGCAAGACTTAAGTGTCTAGTTTGCAAGAGGGGTTGGGTCCCAAGGGGTAACCATGATTTTAGACGGTAGAGGACCTAGATTGCTTCACGGTCGCTCACGCGCACCCGTCTGGCTCCGCCAGGAGTCGGGCGCCGGGCCCGGGCTGTAGGCTTGGCATGGCATGACAAGGCAAGGCAAGACAATGCTAGGTGGTGGATGTATTCTTTTTGGGCAAATTACTAACTTTATTTTGGCCCAATAAGAAAAGCTTATCAGATCGGCCCAATAGGAAAAATTCTGGACATAATTATTTCCTTCCTTTTCCGAAATGATGTGTTCGTTGAATGAACAAACATAAATCGAAAAGATGTGTTATGTTCGAGAAGCTTTCTTCCAGCAGTCATGTCTGTTTATTAACACCTCTTCACATCTATAAAAGGAACCTCCGGCAATAGCAAAAATCGCTCATTCATCTGCTCGCTTCTCCTCTACTACTAAATAAAATCTCTTCTTCCTTATTGAGAAAAACCAGTTCGAATTTAGTTTGGTGTGCTACTTACTAAATTCTCCTGCAGTCTTATATTGGGGATATATTTGCTGTACTGTGAGCACTAGTGCAGGGCAAATATTATCTGAGAGAACTCGGGCTATCCCGTTATTCTTCAGCATTATTTATGTTTATCGATGATAGCACGAAATATTGTTATGTTTATTTGCTAAGAAGTAAGGATGAAGCCTTAGAAGCATTTAAACATTACAAGACTGAAGTTGAGAATCAACTTGGAAAACGAACTAAATAAATCCGTACTGATAGAGGTGGAGAATATGGAGCTCCTTTTGAAGAGTATTGTGCTCAATTTGGGATAATTCACCAAACCACAACACCCTATTAACCACAATCAAATGACATTGTTGAAAGAAAGAATCGTACTCTTAAGGAGATGATGAATGCCTTATTGATAAATTCTGGACTACCACAGAATATGTGGGGAGAGTCCATCTTAACGGCCACTAAAAATTTTAACAGAATTCCCCGGAAAAATAGTGACAAGACACCATATGAACTATGAAAAGGTCACAAACCAACTTACCAGACACTTGAAAGTGTGGGGGTGCTTGACAAAGGTGGAAGTACCCAAACCAAAGCATGTTAAGATTGGACCTAAGACTGTGGATTGCATATTTATTGGGTATGCAAATAACAGTAGTGCATATCGATTTCTTATACCGAAGTCATCGATTCCAAATATAAATGAAGGTACAATCATGGAATCAAAGAATGCATATTTCTTTGAAAATATCTTTCCTAAGAAAGATAAGAAAAGTGGAGAATCTCGGAAAAGATATTTCGAAACTGCTATGGGTCCTGAAAATAGACTTCGTGTAGAAGTCATCCCTACCCAAGAACATATAGTTCCTAACATTGAACCTATTGGTTCGAATGTGGGGAATCCACATTTTAATTCTAACTTAGAACCTAATGGTTCTAATGTGGGGGCTCAAGAGCCCAATGATTCTAGTGTTGGCACACAAGAATCTAACGGTTTGAACAATGGAATTCAAGAATCTGATGGTTTTGATGAGGTTATGCAAGAACTAGAAATTCCTATTGACGAACCAAGGAGTAAAAGGGCAAGAAATGAGAACTACTCTCATTATGGACCTGAGTTTGCTACCTTCTTAGTTGAAGATCCAAAGACAATACGTGAAGCATTGTATGCTCCAGAAGCACCTTCTTGGAAGGAAGCTATTGAAAGTGAAATGGATTCCATCCTACACAATCACACTTGGGAATTGATTTATCTTCCTCCAGGAAGTAAACCTTTGGGTTGCAAGTGGATACTTAAACGCAAGTATAAAGCGGATGGAACCATTGATAAGTATAAGGTTCGTCTAGTAGTTCAAGGCTTTAGACAAAACGAAGGGTTTGATTACTTCGACACATATGCTCCTGTGTCAAGGATTACCTCCATTAGGATGTTCATCGCCTTGGCTGCACTTCACACGTAATCCTGGAAGTGATTATTGGTTGGCACTACAATTATTGTTGCAATACCTAAGACAAACAATGAATTATGGATTACACTATGAAAGATATCCATCAGTATTGGAGGGATACAATGATGCAAATTGGATATCAAAAGAAGAAAACAGCTTATCTACAAGTGGATATGTCTTCACTCTCGGAGGTGGAGCTATTTCTTGGAAATCCTCTAAACAAACATGCATCGAAAAATCTACTATGGAATCTGAATTCATAGCTTTAGATAAAACTAGAGAAGAAGTTGGATGGCTTCGAGAGTTCTTAGAGGATGTCCCTTGTTGGGATAACCCTGTGCCGGCTATCACTATTCATTGCGATTGTCAATTGACAATAAATGGGGCACTAAAAGATGTGTATAATAGCAAGTCAAGACATCTTCGTCGAAGACATGATGCTATTAGAGAACTGATCACTACTAGAGTTATCACACTTGATTATGTAAGATCAAAGGATAACATTGCGGATCCGCTAACAAAACCATTGTGTAGAGATCAAGTTCTCTCCTCGTCTAGGGGAATGAGACTAAAACCCATTGTTAAGGAAGTTTGAAGTGGACACCCAATCATACTGACTAGAGATCCTAAGAATTTGATTCAATGTAGAAAATAAAATTTCAGATAACCGTTGGTTAATCTCGTGAAGGTTTTGGTGAGCTTCAGAGATAACCAAAGCACTTAGGGGCTATTCTTGATAGACTCCATACGCATTCCCTGAAATAGACAATAAGTGCTTACTGTCTAAATTGAATGGGTAAAGGTTGAGCAATTTTGCTCTTAATGATCTCTGAAGAAGACTTCGGGTGTTCTTCTGTGCTATCGAGAGGATAAGCAGACATTGTGGGACAGAATGTCTAGAGATCACCTATCTAAGTGTGAAGTTTGGCCGCTTCAAAGTAAATACACTTATGAAACCAAGTGCGTCCAGGGCCTATAACGGACGGGACAATGGTAATATCAATAACAAATATTATTATGTAGGTACCAAGCTCTGGTTTACAATTAGTGTCTGACTGGTTCAATGCTTAGCACACCGGTGACAAGTAAATCAATACGGTACTCTACTACGGATGGTTTAATGCTGTTGGCAACCTACCCAGATGTAATAATATTTCGTTGGAAGTTCCGACTAGAGCACCATGTGGTGCTGAGAACCTCAATTCTCTTTCATGTGTGGAATTGTAGGAATTTTAGCTAAATCCAAGTGGGTTTTCTATGACATTGTGGCTTAACCAAAGAGCGCTCGCACATTCAAAACTTATGTTTTATTGAATGTGCATAATCTACTATGATAGTAGAAAACACTTTAGAAAGAATTACTATAATTCTCTTGGTGACGAAAGAGTAATTGAAGTTCAAAGTGTGTTGGTTGAGAACTTAGCTATGAAGCTCAAGAGTTGGAATTGGGAGTTATCCCACATAGCTAAAATGGGAAGAGTATGAGAAAGACTTAAGTGTCTAGTTTGCAAGAAGGGTTGGGGCCTCAAGGGGTACACATGATTTTATACGGGAGAGGACCTAGATTGCTTCACGGTCGCTCACACGCACCCACCTGGCTCCGCCAGGCCCGGGTCGTGGGCATGGCATGGCAAGGCAAGGCAAGGCTGGGTGGTGGATGTATTCTTTTTTGGCAAAATACTAACTTTATTTTCGCCCAATAAGAAAAGCTTATCAGATCGGCCCAATAGAAAAAATTCTGGACAAAATTATTTTTCCTCCGTTTCCGAAATGATGTGTTCGTTGAATGAACAGACATAAATCGAAAAGATGTAAACTTTTCGAGAAGCTTTCTTCCGGCAGTCATGTTGGTTTATTAATATCTCTTCACAACTATAAAGGACCCTCCGGCAATAGCAAAAATCGCTCATTCATCTGCTCTCTTCTCCTCTACTACTAAATAAAATCTCTTATTTCTTATTGAGAAAAACCAGTTTGAATTTAGTTTGGTGTGCTACTTACTAAATTCTCATGCAGTCTTATCTTGGGGATATATTTGTTGTACTGTGAGCACTAGTGCATGGCAAATATTATCTCAGAGAACTTGGACTATCCCGTTATTCTGCAACGTTACTTACACCTACATATATACTTTCTGTTTCAGTTTCCTTTATATACAGATGCTATTCTGATAGTGCAAATATTCCAACCGAGTTTATGTGTTCGGTATGATCTTTGTTTATTGTTTGTTTCTGTTATTTTACTGTCGCTCTTTTAATTTGTTTGTGAGAGATGCGTGCGCCGATATATATGAACTGCTTGTTGTAATATGCATGTATTGCATGTTCTAGATTAGAGAAGGTTGTTAACAGTTTATAAAATTAATTGCAGCATGTATAATCTTGGTTATTAATTAGATGTTAATGTTCCAGATCATGGCATTAGTTCAGTTTCAAAGTCGGCATGTTTCTGTTCATGTTCCTACCTTGTAGTCATGTTAATTAATCTATTGATTAGTACCTGTAGGCTATAGCTTGCTAAAATGTTAAGTTGAGTCTGTCTCTTACTCGGTTAATTAGTTAAGCTAGAAAAACAGAGTTGAAAGTGTTATTTGGGGTGCTAAATGCAAATAATAAGGACTGACTTGAAAGAGCATTTGTGTGGAAGGATTGAGTTACAATTTACAAGGTGTTAGTTATGCAGTTTGTTAAGTTGTTAGCGCGCTTCTATTCTCAGCCGTTGGATCATTCGTCATCCGATGGTGGCTGCTCTGCTGGCTTTGCTATGTTTTGTTCTTTGAATTTTGTCTACTAAATAGCAGTTATTTCCCCCTGATTTGATTCAATTCATTAGCTTACTCTATAATTGAGAGATACAGTAGAATAACATCAATACTTGAGAGGTTCTGTGAGTGAATCGGAGTGTTGGTGAGATCGTTCTCTGTGAGCTTTGTAACATTGTTGATTAGTGGATTCTTTTGGAGACTTATCTCCCGTGGATGTAGATCACTCTGATCGAACCACGTAAACCGCCGTGTTCTTTACTTATTTCTGTTCCTTGGTTGATTGCTGCCATTGTTGTGAGCTTCACAGCTCGATTGTTGCCTTGATTGATTCCTCAACAGAAAGCATGCATGTTAATGATTTGTATATACACCCATTATATGTTTCTGCCATGAGATAATTAAGATGATTAATTAGCACCTATGTACTTTACTAATTTACTAATTGTTGTTGTAACTAATTTGTATGCAAAGTGGTCAACCGTGTGGTATTGAATGGTTAAGGGGTTATTTATTTGGTCATGTGATTAATTAAGTGTTGATTTATGGATGTTATATAGCTTTCTTGTGTGTATTCCATTCCAGTATTTGAGTTAGATTAAATGATCAAGTAATTAAGCATATATGAGGACAATGGATTAATCATGTTACCTGTCAAGTAATTAAGTGCATGCATGTTACTGTTTTTACTAGCATGTATGTTAGAATAACCAGCTCACTTAATCTGTTTCATTTAAGTTGAATATGCCGAATTTGTAGTAGTCTTGCTCTGCCTTGCTTTTGCTGTCTACAATATACTGTTTGATGTGATTAGTATTTGTTAGTAAACTCGTAATTTTGATGAGCAATTAACCATGCTAAATTAAGTAAAGTCTAGTAACTAGTACTCTTAAGGTCCATAGGAATTTAGAATTTTAAGGACATTGTAAAAGAGGAACGTTTGCTGAAAGACTTAGTGTAGGTACTAGATAGGTTCTTTTGTTTGATGATGATGGAAACTTTGTTTTTACAAACAATCTATTGAAGACCTAGAACCGCTCAGAAAGTGGAAAATACGAAGACTGAAGACTTAGAAGAATTCTGAGAAGAAAAGTATCTACAACGGCACATGTTGCTTCAGAAAGTGAGATTTTTAGCAACAGCTTGCATAAGTGAAAATCTATATGACAGAGTAGGTTGTGCTTGCTGAAACTGAGATTGACCACTTGCTGACAACATATGTGACCTCCTTGCTGGAGAGTACTTACATTTTGGCTCCAATGTGCAATATGAATTTGATTCAAAAGAACATTAAATGCAAAGTTAGCACGCGAAGAACATGAAGACAAGAAGACAAACGAAGAGCGCTGCTGAAAGTACAAAAGCAAGATAGTGACATCTTAAGGTACAAGCCTTTGAATTTGAAATTCAAACGGCTCCCTTGAGACACTATAAATAGAAGACCTTAGGCTGAGTAGAAGGGTGTGTCAACAATGTGATCAAACTCTCACTTGTGCTTTAAACACTCAAATCCTTCTCTAGTCTTTACTGCCTATTGATCCGTTCCAAGACATAAACTTGAATCAAAAGCTATTTGTGAAGAAGTAGAACATTGAAACCTAAGAAATTAGTTAAGTGTTCTTTCTTCTAAACAAGAACAAGTCTTGACACCAGAAACAACAAACTTGTTTACTGCAAAGTATTACAAGTTTTTGTTTCTTTAGATTACTTGTTATAACTGCAAAGTTATACTCAAGTCATCTCATCCCAAACCTCTCTAACTGATAAACACCCTTATTCAGACGTGGAATTCAGGGGGAATTAATCAAGCATAGGTTTGCTGATTAAGTGTCCCAAGTTTGGTGGAGAACAAGGTTTAGTTCTCTAGTTTAGGTTGGAAACAAGGCAAGTGTGCTTTGGTTTCAGAGAATCATTAGTGATAGGATTTGTAAGGAACCTCATATCTTATCTTAGTGGATTCATTAGTTGAGAGATTACGCCACTCTCAGATACCACTACAAAAGTGTTTGTGTGATTTACATTTCTGCAGTTATCTTTCAGCAAGCTACATTGTTTAACACTGTCAATCTGTTTACTTGCTGAAACTAGCTTTCTGACAAAAGCACTTATTGTAAAAGACTTCCGCATTCTGTTTTTAAGTATCATCAAACTTGTCACTGAAAAGTAACAAGCACTTGCTGAGAAAGTTAAGTATCGACAAACTCATTACTGGAAAGTAATAAGTACTTGCTGAGAAAGTTTTAAACGACGAAAAGTTTGAAAAGACTATTCACCCCCTCTAGTCTTTTGTTGTTGTTTAAAGGGACCAACATTATTAGCTTTGAGTTTCAGTGGAGAGTTTGGGGTGCTCAAGGGTATCTTAAATTTATCCTTGCCATATATATATTAAGTAGAAGTTGTTCAGGGGTTCATAATCGTCTTTGTTGTGTTTCTCTCTGCTGTCAAATTTAGGTGAGTGTTCCGACCCAAAAGTATATCTATAGTTTGCGAAGCTACAAGAAATTTATTTTAATTATTATCTATTATATAGTATTGCATCAAACCTTGCGAAAATCAAATTCATGATGTTCTCAATTAAACTTGCATCAAAGTTATTTTTACAAGCTTCCTCTCAAAAGTGTGTGTGTGTGTATGTATGTGTGTGTGTGTATATATATATATATATATATATATATGTATGGTTTTGTTATTCAGTTTTATTCATTTTCGTATTGTTTCGGGATACGTATCCATTTCGGTTAGGCTATGACCTTTTACAGTTTGGGCGGTATTGACTGTCGAATTGTTCTTGGGATATCTTCGCCTATTCCCCCTCGACGCAAGGTAGAAGTTTCCGAGGACTTGTGGGGTTGTAGAGAGTTTCACCCTGGTACCATGGCAAGGTCTTCGTTTGCGGATTGATCATCTGTATCGGGAGTCATAAGGCGGGGTAAGTCCTTTGGACTCTTCGTGTTGGGAACTATAAGGCCGGTATCATCAAAGTTGAGTTTCGTTTCGCTATGTTTCGTTTTATTGATTATATGTTAATATAGTTTTCTTCGATTTCAGTTATATTTTGTTTTTGTAAATTATTGTTCACGTCCACACAAGGAACACCACTGAGATTTTTGTCTCACCCCTCTGCTTTTCATCTTCTTGTAGATCTCAACACTTCCGAGGAACCAGAGTCTAGACGTTCAACAACAGAGAGCGGGGGTGTTGTTCTTCTTGTATTTGGTATTAGAGTTGTTTTCGTTATTAAAAATCTAAATTTAGTTAAAGTTACTTGCCAATTTATGGCTTGTTTAGACTCGTTGAGCTTTTCGACTTTTTAAACTCTGAGTTTTAAATAAAAGGTCTTTATTTGTTTCTTTCAAATTTCCGGGTCGTTACAAGAAAAATGGTGTTTTATTCTTCAATGTTCAACTCCCCAAGCGATCCGAGTCTCCACCTTCGCCTAAAATTATAAATTTCATAAAGTTATATAAGTTTTCAACTTTCAAAAGAAGTAATAACATACCTAATCACCCTTCACGCAGTTCCTGTACTTGATTTTCTTGAAGTGCTACACGACGGTGTCCTGCTGCCCGTCCTCGGTCATCTGGAAAACCTAAAAGGTTGAGTATGATGACATGACATAACAAACAATGAAATAAACGAACAATTAAAGCAAGAAAATAAGAAATAAACCAATAAATGCATAACATGTAAACTAATTCATTGCACATGAGTCGTCGCCACAACCTCCGCCCCACAATGGTATTGGGAAACCCCCTACTATAAACCAGTTCTCCTGGTTCTTTGCCGCTATATCCAGGGATTACATGTTAGTCTACAGTGGACGGGATTTGAATCCTGTCGGATACACTGGCACTGATTTCCAATCAGATCTTGATGCTGGTACTTCCACATTAGGAACTATGTGTACTCCTGGAGGAGCTATCATTACTTGGAGTTGCAACAAACAGAAATGTATTGCTGAGTTTGAGTTGGAGGCAATATATGTAGCTACTTCAGAAGCATCCAAGGATGTTGTGTGGCTCAGGAAGTTTCTGGTAACTCTGGGTGTCATCCCAGGGGACTTAAAGCCATCGGTGGTACACACTGATAACCAAGTGGTCGTGGCAGATGCCGCAAGACCAGAAATGTTAGTATAATTGTCCTAGTGACAACCACATTTGAGGACAATTGTACTACATCACAATCAACGTAATATAATATATGTTTCTTTATTCATGTTTATGCTTACTTATGTATTTATATTACACCAGCAAATGACATGTTATATCTTTATCTGGTTTTTCTGTATCGATATCAAACATGTTCCCAAAGGGTGTATGCATAATCACACAGTAATTGGGAACTGTGTGAAATATCATATATCCCAAATGCTCCCTAGTCAAAGCTCATCTTGTATGGGGATTCCGAATGAGGCATTCGAGACTAGTATGCGTGGAGGTTATACTTGTTGGATCAAGTGTGGTCGATCCCACGACCACGGAACGGATAGTTGGAGCGAGTCCATAATATTCCCATAACTGCGCATACTTGTTCGAGGAGATTATCTAAACAATGGAAGTACCCACCGAATTTCCCGTCGATGTGTATTCGACACTGAGGTGTCTATGTAAACCGGAGTTGTGGAAATGATGTCATTCGTCCTTCGACTCTCAGGGCTTTACCATCACATTTGTTGCGCCATGGTCTTTGGTTGAAACCAACGCTTGCACCCTGAAATACGTGGTAGATATGGTCCTTCTAGAATTATGGAAATAATACAAATGTGGATGGCAAGTGATCTCTGGAGAGGATTCATCTATCATGTGTTATGTGTAGCATTGGAGAGCACTGCTCATAGTCGTCATAGTTGTGTTGGTAAAACTGCTGGTCATAAATATGTCTACCTAACCGAACAACTCCCTAAGACACCATTAGTGCGTTATTGGGATGGACACATCATCGATTCTAGATGCATTCGAGTCAGTCAGATGAATATATCTTACCATCGCCGCATTGAGTGCAACAGGCTTCCCCAACGAAAGGTAGCTTTGAGGTTTCTCTCAAACGTCCTCATGTACTAATATTGCAAGTGGAATTGTCTAGGAATTCCACGATGCCTAGTGTCTTGTCTAGCTTAATACAATGAGGCCCTATGGGTCACACTATGTGGTGAACCAACTTATCCGCATGATTGTTGGAAAGGAATTATAATTAACTTGGTTAATTATAATTAGTTATGGTGCAATTAATATTATAAGAATATTAATTGGATTAATTGTATTTTAGAAATACAATTTATTGACAATTATATTTTAGAAATATAATTAAAATAGTAATTGAAAGAATGTATTAATTAGATTAATATGTGCACTTGGGAAAGATTTAAATTAGATTTAAAAATTGCCACCACATTTAAATGTGAGTCCCAAAATGTGGGACCCACCTCCCTCTAGGCGTCGGCCGCGTGTGGGGTAGGGAGAAGACTCCTTCTCCACTCCTTCTCCCAATTAGACAACTGGGTAGAAGATTTACTAATTGAGTTTTGAATTGACTAGAAGATGGGAAAGGCTTTACCTATTTAGAGTTTGGAACTAATAAGTTAAAGGCTTTACTTGTGCCTTAAGAATTGGTTTCTTAATTCTTTGAGGAATCTAATGCCCCGTTTGGTTTGTGTGTAGTTTGACTATGCGTTAATGTGCAAAAGTTGAGGTGTAAATTCGGTCCAACTTATGGTGTATTAAAACCGGTGAGGGAACCTTGATCCTCACTGTTTGTTTTTCCAAATTTTGTCATGTGTTTTGGGTGTATTTGGACCAAATTTTATCACTGTTTTGTTTGATGGTGTATTTAGGATCAACCCATTTATTTCCAAGTCAATGTCCAAATACACACATTTTCTTATCTTCCTTTGCCGTTTGGTTTGTTCCGTGAGCAAGAAAGAAATCGACAAAATTCCTTTATCAAATTCCGACGCAATTATAAAGTAGTTATAAGTTATAACTGGAAACCGAAAGCCCCTAAAATCATGTCGACTAAAACAATCTTTAACAACCCGTTCAAACTTATAGCATCCAAGAGGATGTTAGATATCTTAAAATCTCTATAAATCACCTGTCTTTCTTCTTCGTTAAGAAAGGCAAGCCCTTTTGCGGCAACTAGTGCTATTTCATCCTGATAGACCAAGGAAGCAGCAGTGATCCTGCATTTATTAATGGTCAGGGCCAATGTAACTGAAAAATTTATGGCTTAATGGTGTAAGAGTCAAACTAAAACAAAGCAAAGAACATTCTTTAAAACAATAGGAACATGATAAACAAATTAAAGCTCATATAACTGTAGCTCTTAGAAAATGTTCTTTTTTTTTAGTGAAAAGATTTTATTATCAATCATCAATTACATCAGGAGAGACCAACAATAAATCCGCAAAACCTAAACAATCCGAACTAACACTATGGGCCAAAAGGTGCGGTACACTATTACAATCCCGCCTTATAAATGAGAAATGACAAGGTTGAAAAGATGCAGCAAGTTTCTGAACTTCCTCAACAATAACCCCACTAGCATACAATGAAGTTTCACTAGAATTAAGTTGTTTTACCAGGTTCATGCAATCACATTCTAAGACCACCCTTGTTAAATTCAAATGAATGGATAGCCTTACTGCTGCCCGTGCTGCATAGGCCTCCCCAATCTCCGGATCGTTTATATGCTTAAACCGAAGACGCTGCCAAGCCAACTCTCCCTTACCATTTCTGATCATTACACCAACAACTGAACCATGTTTTTCGGACGAAGCAGACGCATCATAATTAACCTTAAACATACCTCTTGGTGGTGTTTTCCATTTTTCAATCCAGGAAGAGGCCGTGGAGCATGAAAAATCCCTTGTGCTTCCCTGTAGCTACGCAAGTATCTCAGCGCTGCTTGACCTAAATGAACCGCATCATGGACAACATTCTCATGTACGACCTTATTTCTATTTGACCAAAGGACCCAGCAAATCATCACAAAATTTTCTAACTCTTCATTAGTAACATTTGCTCGCACAGCAGACACCAAAGATACCACATCCATTTCCGTATATGCCAACACACCATACGACAAACATGACACCGCCCAGCACAATCTTGCATATGAACACTCTGAAAACATGTAAAGTAGACTCTGGACATGATTGACACACTGGACAACAGGTACGACAACGTTTCGCTAATGCAAACAACTCAGCCAGAAATTCACAACATGGCACAACTCAAACTTTTTAAATTCATCGGAGCAAACTACACTGAAAAGGCTTATACATACATGATGAACGTGTATTTTACACTTTCATTCGAGTCTTTTTTCACCTATTTAGCTATTCTCTATGTTAATTTAGCTATATTTTAGTGCATTTTATTAGAATAGTGTCACGTTTCCCTTTAGTTTGCATTTTTCAGGTTTTAGGTCAAAAACGTATTTATATGGGCAATTATGTTGAAGAGAACGAAGATTCGGTGTTTCGTGGTCATCCGTGGTGTATCTAGAAGGTTCCGGACGAGATTGGAGGTCTAACGGTTGAGTTTCAAGGCTTAAAGGTCACTAGAAGGCAAAATCCGAGTCCAAAAAGGAAAAGAAGACCAAAAAACGCGTCTCCACCGACCTGGAGCTCCCAGGCGGTTCGCCTGGGACCAGGGGCGATTCCCCCCAGTTTCCGAACTCCTATATATAGCTGCTCCGTTCTCTACGTTTTTCATACCTTTTCACATAGTTTTTAGGGACGAATTCTCCAGAGTCTGTTCTGGGAATTCTTAGCATAAGAGACTTTTTTTCTTATCAATTTGGAGGATTAAGCATAGCAATTGGACCTCGTTGTTTATCAATTCTTGCTTGTGAGCTAGCAATTCTTCGGAGATTGACAACCTTCGTCGGTAACATTGTATCTCACGATTTTTCTATTTATATTTATTTCTTTCAACATGTTTTCATTCAGTCTTGCTTTGATTTATGTTGATTGCAATTTATCTATGAGTAGCTAAAAATCTATCATTGGTGATAGTATGTGATTTCTTAGCTAGGGTTCTTAATTATGCATGATGGCTGTAACGCGATTCATACTTGACTTATTGCTTTATTTCTTTGATCTATCTAAGCCTCTATCTTCGTAGTGTTGAATTGAACGGAACACATTGGACAATTCATGATCTTAGATTTCTATGCAAACGTTCAAGTACTTCATGCATGATTATTAACCTGATGCTTTGAATGATCATACTATCACTAACTTCCATCATTATTGATAAGAAAACCTGTGCTAAGTCGTTTGTTGAGTTTATAGTTTAAGTTAAATTAGATAAAGCTAGTTATAGTGCTTAGAGATCGACACTCGAGGTTATTTTACTGCTACAATACGGTTTTCGTTGTAGATGTGAATTGACTTTGGCTAAAAACAAATTTATTTGATTAATTGAGTCTGACAAACTTCGGTTCATCAAATTGGCGCCGCTGCCGGGGACTGTACTCCTTTTTTCTCTTTAGCTTATTTATATTTTCAGCATTCGATTCAGAATAGGCTCTGGGGGTTTGCTCTCAAAAAATTTCACTTTCTTACCCTATTTCTTTCCCCTATGTTTTTCAGTAAATTCATCTAATCTGATCTTGGTTACCTTGCGTGCTTGTGCTCTCGAAGTTCCCGGTTACATTGTGTTTGTTTGCACTCTTTGTGTTTTTCTTTGCAAGTTTTTGTTTTTCTTTTGTGGATTCTGCTCCTTGGTTTCTTGTTTCCTCATGTGCAGAAACTAGTCATATGAAAGGATGAGTCAACCTCCGTTGCCCCGGTATGTGATGGCTCGAGGGCCTTGCATAACATTGGATGACGATTGCAGGGATTATGACTTTGATCCTTCGTACTACTCCATTCTCTCCACGTTTTCGATGGGTGATGATCCAAGAGGGTTCTTAGACACGTACGAGAAAGGTGTGTTGAGGATACCTCGTGAGAATGAGGAGGGGGTTATTTTATCACATGAGCAACTTGGGGTGAAGTAACCAGCAAGTTTCTGGAACATTGGGATAGAGCCTCACCTCCCGGGTCAAGGGCATGGATGTCTCGCTTCAGTAGTCAGCCACCAGAAATCGACATTGCCGATGAAGAGGAATGTGGAGAAGAATCCATTGATGAAGTCTCCTCAGAGCTTAGCTTGGATTCCACGTCCTTACTTGCGGATGTCGAGGATGTTGGTCAATAGGAAGTCGTGGAGGAGGTGATAACTGAATCCATTGTTTCGCTTGAGTCAGAAGGTGATGGCGTGAGTTGTGTTGAGGTCGAGGA
This sequence comes from Plantago ovata, assembly GCA_028274465.1. Taxonomy (NCBI): domain Eukaryota; kingdom Viridiplantae; phylum Streptophyta; class Magnoliopsida; order Lamiales; family Plantaginaceae; genus Plantago; species Plantago ovata. The sequence continues at coordinate 59,266,905 of CM051456.1, read as the reverse complement.
GCCAATCTTTGAAGATTTTGGTGTCTCTGAATCAATTGCGGCAGATACTCTTGATCTTGATTCCTACGTTCTGGTCCATGCAACCACCTATGAGTTCCAAAGGAGTTTTGATCCTATTTTCTCTTTTTATTTTCCATCTGATTCCCTTGGTTATTTTTTAGATTTAGATTTTTTTGGTTTTGTTAATTTTAGTTTTCAGGGAATCATGGACTTGCTTGAGCAGATACGGAGAGGAGCCAAGGATGGTTCCCAAGATGCAAGGAGTAATGGAACGGATGCACAAGATTCGTTTCCATTTGATAATGGATAACATTAGTGGTAATGGTTGCATGTAGTTTAGTTTTATCGTTTTCTTGCATTGCATGAATATTTATTTTTCGTGTGTTTTTGGTGATTGAATAGGTTTTAAGATGATAATTTTGCGTTTTGGGATGAAAAAGGCGTCTCCAGGAGTCTGGAGATGCCAGGCGAACCGCCCACCATGTGGGGCGATTCGCCTGGCAAGACCAGGCCGCCTGGGACGTTCTGGACGCCCCAGGCGAATCGCCCCCCACCTGGGCGGTTCGCCCCGGATGTCCAGAAACCCGGAGGTCCGGATTTTCGTTCGGATCCCCATTTTTCTCCTATTATGCTAAATTATTGATCTTTTTACTTCTTTTATCGCTCGTTTTGGTTTCTCACGAGTTTCCTTAAGTCCTATAGGTTACAGGTACAAGTTAGTTGTAACGCCCCAGATTTCAGAAGCTTAAAAGGGTTGAGAACGCTACTCATACCAACAAGGTGCACCTTTCTTTTCGGGAATCCACCTATAATAACATCAGAGTTAAGCGTGCTTGCTCTGGAGCAATTCTAGGATGGGTGACCCACTGGGAAGTTCCCGGTGCGCGCACGAGTGAGGACAAAGTGCGCGGTTTAGAACTCGTGTTGGTCTGTGGGGCCAGCATATCACCCCGGAGAGCGCCCATGAGTAACCTTGCCGGCCCGTTGGGCTGGGTCTCGGCCCGTTAGTGGGCCGGGTCGTTACAAGTGGTATCAGAGCGGGACTATCCGGAACTGCAGGAACTAAGTGCCATCCGGGGCAAAGTGCTACACCGTATCGACGGTGGGAGCCACCTCTTGAGCCTGGAGGGGCCACCTCTAGAATCCTGCACGGATGGTTGGTCTCGGGACAGCGCGCAACGAGGACGTTGCGCAATTTAAGAGGGGGTGATTGTAACGCCCCAGATTTCAGAAGCTTAAAAGGGTTGAGAACGCTACTCATACCAACAAGGTGCACCTTTCTTTTCGGGAATCCACCTATAATAACTTCAGAGTTAAGCGTGCTTGCTCTGGAGCAATTCTAGGATGGGTGACCCACTGGGAAGTTCCCGGTGCGCGCACGAGTGAGGACAAAGTGCGCGGTTTAGAACTCGTGTTGGTCTGTGGGGCCAGCATATCAACCCGGAGAGCGCCCATGAGTAACCTTGCCGGCCCGTTGGGCTGGGTCTCGGCCCGTTAGTGGGCCGGGTCGTTACATTAGCTCTCACCTTAAATCCACTTTCGACGTTCGGGACGAGCGACGACGTTCAGGTTTGGGGGGGTTATCGCTGGCTATCTCTATACTTGTTTTGCTTGTGATAAACTCGTGAAACCTTTTGTTTGCATTTGCATTTGCACGTTTACCGCTTTCTTAGTATTTAGTTGCATTCACTGTATTCATCCTAGTATAGTTTTGCATGTTTTTGTGTGGAGTTTATTGCCAAATTTTTTGAAATTTTTTATTGGGTAGATTAACTAGTTATGACCTTTGACTATATGTTTCATCTCTATGAATTTGTTTGAGGTTTTCTCGCTTGGTTTGTCACATTTATGTTTGCACTTAGCTAAGCTTGGTAGTCTCGACATCACTTAGTGGTGTTTTCTCTACTGCGGTTCACGAAGGCCTTTATAATAGGATAATGCATGTTAGAGTCTTGTGGTTGTTTTCCCGAGTAATTATGTACCTAAGAGGCAACAAGTCTTCACCTTGCTTTGAGATTGCTAAATGCCTAGGAAGGAGGTAGTGTGAGATTGTGTGATCCTTTGTTTGCAACCTATTCTTTCGAATAGGTTTGCGGAGGGGGTTACGCTATCATATGACTTGTTTTTTGATTTTTGAGTGTTGTGAGTTTGTTTTTCTTTTTCGTAAAGTTTGTGCTTCAACCTATTCTTTCGAATAGGTTTGGGGAGATCGTTTGTGAGTCAATGTAATTTCTTTTTCGTTATGCTACTGCTGGCTATAAAAAAATCGAAAAAAAGAGAAGGAAAAATTACAGGAAAAAGAAAAATCTGGGAAAGAAAAAAAAAGGAAAAAAAGAGGCCCCAAAAAAGTAAAAAAGGGTCCAAAGAAAGCCAAAAAGCAGTTTAGCAAAGTATTTGTCTTGTTTTTCAATTCTTGTAACGTTCCTAATCGAGTTGTAATTTTTTTTGTCTTTTGATTGTTTGAGTGTTATCTGTTCTAGACCACCCTCGTCCTGCCATTCAGGAAGTGGTAATTAGTTTACGACTTTGCTTGAGAGATGGGTAGAATAGGGGAGTGTGAACTTTTAGGGAACCCTCCTCCGTTTGATGAGAGCCAGTATTGGTTCGACCTCTTTGAGGGAAAGTATTAACTTGGTGAACAGCAGTAAGTCCTCAGTTTCTTAGGCACGGGACAACCATTTGTATTTTAACATGTTTCATTACGTCGTCACTGACTAGGTCCAGGTAGAGAATGTTACGAGAGACTATCTTGTTTAACATAGTGCATATGTGAATGTGTATGAGTCAACCGAGACATTCTTCAACCAATATCCATGTTATGATTTGTATGGTCTTTGTTCATAAATTTTTGATAGACTCAATAGATTAGTTCATTTCATTTGGCATGAGACTCCATTTTGTGTGTCGCATTGTTTTTTGCATTAGAGTCTAGCTTAGTTGCTTGATGACAAGCAAAGGTTCGGTTTGGGGAGTTTGATGAACGTGTATTTTACACTTTCATTCGAGTCTTTTTCACCTATTTAGTTATCCTCTATGTTAATTTAGCTATATTTTAGTGCATTTTATTATAATAGTGTCACGTTTCCCTTTAGTTTGCATTTTTCAGGTTTTAGGTGAAAAACGTGTTTTTATGGGCAATTATATTGAGGAGAACGAAGATTCGGTGTTTTGTGGTCATCCGTGGTGTATCTAGAAGGTTCCGGACGGGATTTGAGGTCTAGGGGTCGAGTTTCAAGGCTTAAAGGTCACTAGAAGGCAAAATCCGAGTCCGAACAGGAAAAGAAGACAAAAAACGCGTCAAAAACGCGTCTCCACCGACCTGGAGCTCCCAGGCGGTTCGCCCGGTGCCAGGCGGTTCGCCTGGGACCAGGGGCGATTCGCCCCCCCAGTTTCCGAACTCCTATATATAGCTGCTCCATTCTCTACGTTTTTCATACCTTTTCACATAGTTTTTAGGGGCGAATTCTCCAGAGCTTGTTCTGGAAATTCTTAGCATAGGAGACTCTTTTCTTATCAATTTGGAGGATTAAGCATAGCAATTGGACCTCGTTGTTTATCAATTCTTGCTTGTGAGCTAGCAATTCTTCGGAGATTGACAACCTTCGTCGGTAACATTGTATCTCACGATTTTTCTATTTATATTTATTTCTTTCAACATGTTTTCATTCAATCTTGCTTTGATTTCTGTTGATTGCAATTTATCTATGAGTAGCTAAATCTATCGTTGGTGATAGTATGTAATTTCTTAGCTAGGGTTCTTAATTATGCATGATGGTTGTAACGCGATTCAGACTTGACTTATTGCTTTATTTCTTTAATCTATCTAAGCCCTCTATCTTCATAGTGTCGAATTGAACGGAACACATTGGACAATTCATGATCTTAGATTTCTATGCAAACGTTCAAGTACTTCATGCATGATTTTTAGCCTGATGCTTTGAATGATTATACTATCACTAACTTCCATTATTATTGATAAGAAAACCTGTGCTAAATCGTTTGTATAGTTTAAGTTAAATTAGATAAAGCTAGTTATAGTCCTTAGAGATTGACACTCGAGGTTATTTTATAGCTACACTACGGTTTTCGTTGTAGTTGTGAATTGGCTTTGGCTAAAAACAAATTTATTTGATTAATTGAGTCTGACAAACTTCGGTTCATCAATACATTTGATAGGTGGTTCTCCAAGCTTCCTCTAGGCATGAACTCGTAAACGAGTAGCCTTTGATCGTTTTCAATGCAGTAACAAATTAGTTTAACCAGATTAGGATGGACAAGGTCACCCAAAAAATTTACTTTAGCATGTCAAATAACAGAAAGAACACAAGTTACTAAAATATAAAGAAATAAATGTATGAACACCCAATATTATACGCAATTTGTACCAAATGACCCTATGTTATTAGCATAAGAATTCAAATGCGTTACTAATATTCTCCACCACCCAAAGAAGACGACAGAGCTATTTGAAGCAAGCTGAATAGATAAAAGGATCAAACCAGCTATTCTCTATGACCCTGAAGCCCATCATGATTGAGAGATTTGACAGCAATAGTGAGTCCTGTCCCAGGTTTAACTGGGGCTGTACCATTTTCTTCAACCCATCCCTTGAAAACACAACTGAATCCCCCTTCACCAAGCAAGGATTCTGGTCTAAAGTTTCTGGTTGCCATCTTTAGGTCATTAAAGCCAATTTTCCGCAGCCTAGAGGAAACTGTAAGCTCTTCCTCAAGCTTACAGGGAGCTGGAGGATATAGTTTCAGAATTGCTTGTACAAGTGGAAGAGATTACAGGACCAACTATTTGGCCTCTGCTTGAATCTTTCGTCGATTTATTTTATGTGCATGCAAACAATGATAGAAGAGATAAATACAGTGCATCAGTATTAAGGACATGTGAGAGCACCATATGGAATTCATGAGTGTAAATAGTTGAAGGACTATAATGTATTGACCCACTGAATCAGATTAACATATGAGCATGTAACAACAATTACCAGGTAATAGTCATAAAAAGAGTACAGCATTCGACTTTAATCATTAAACATACGACAACAACTACTAGTTTATACTTGCAATATGTTGAATAATATATTAACCAGTTCAAAACTTTTACACATATGCCTAAATTAATCAACCAATCTTCTGACAGTCAATAATTCCAAATTTAGCCAAACTTTTATAATCAAGTAATAAAACTGAACAATTCTCTTAACATAAACGTAAAGGTAAGGCTACATAAAATACACATAGTAGAATTTCGTGTACATGCCACTCCTAGTAGTAGATATGCTCATCCACAATGAGTTTTAGTTTATTTTTAGGACATGCAGCATGGAGAGTGTCATACTGTATCAGAGTGTACATCAGATGCGCGTACCTGGGTAATTTCGTAAGTATCCATGTATTATCATAGTTAGACTGTAGCTCTGTAGCATATAAGCCAACACAATAGACCGACATGTAATAATATTAATTCCGACCTAGTACATCGTCCAAAAGCAATCTTCATCAGAAGCCTAATCATTTAATTTGTAACCATACATTACAAGGGAAAGGAATAGTATAATAGAAAATATGTGTTGTCCTTGTCAGATATTCTTTTAAGTTTAGATCATCCTCCCACATGGTGTTCACCCATATAAATTTATCACGGAGACATAAAAACAAAAGAACTATACTGAGTTACTAACTATATGTCCCTTGAAACTTGAAAGACAGTGGGATATCAAGAGATTGATACACCAATGCTACAAGACATAATCTTTTGGTTAGCGAGAGCACAAGTAGGGCCATGGATAACAACAACTTGCTAAATACTGTAACTTAGCTTTGTTGTCAGGGGGTTAGAAATGAGAGAAGGCACTAAAATTACAGAAGGGATACTGGCAACAAAGTATATAACAACTGTTCTCCTTGATCCAGAAAGATGTTTTAAGCTAAAAATTCATTGCTAATCCAAAATATTCCAAAGTATATAACACATCAATAAACATTATTGCAACTTCAAGTGTTTTAATTTAGTGAAAGCTAAAATTACAAATTGCAGAAAAAATGAAGTAGCTAGTAGCAGCAAACAGATATGCAGACATATCCGAATAAAAATTATAATGAGAAAAGCAGGCAACATACACAACAGTTTTCCCAAAGGTTAGACAGATTTACACCACAAAAAGAGCACATCTACAATTCTAATGAATCCGAGGATCTCATTACAATAGAAGTTTTCACAACAACATATTACATATGTGGGTAGAATCACAGGCCCAGGAAGAAAATAGAAGCATACAAACACAAGTATATACTACAAACTCAACCAATCAAATTTCAACATAACCCTAGAATTGAACATCAATAAACACAAAACAAGCATTGGGAGACTGACTTATTACTGCAGTTGTCTCGGCATCCATGGCTGACAAACCTCCCAGCAGCTTCCAAACAAGCTAAACTGCAAAAGGGGAAAGAAACCCAAATTGCCCATTCAATTTTCAACCATTTTCAAAACCGAAAAGATAGCAAGATAGAGTAAGTAATTCCGAATTGGATTACAGATTTTCAGGCGAGCTCACCTTTTCACGGAATGAACGGCAGCAAATGGCGGCTCCAATCAGATTTCCCAAACCTAGAATGAAGGAAATGAAATGGCGGGCAACATATATACACCGGAAGGAGAATTTAGCATTTTCCTTTTCATTTCCGCTGGCATTTTGGTAATTATTAGGCCTAAATTATGTGCACTTCACTTCACCGTGCACATTTTTCATACATTAGGAAGGCATGTATGAAAAATAGGTGTGTTTTGGCCTCCGAAACGCACGGTTCAATTTTTCCGACCTAACTTGTCCAACCATAACACACTTTCTAAACTTAAAAATTAAAAAGCGTATTCGGCAAAAACAATGTGTTTCGGGTGCAATTTGACTGCAAATGCACCCAACGAAATAGGACATAATAGAACATTATTTAGGCTTCTATTGACTACTCCCTCCGATTTGTTTTTACTTGTCGTTTTAGAAATTTCACACATTTTAATACACCACATTCAGTTCATTGATTTTCTAAAAAAATTACATTAATTAGGGGTAATTATAATATTTCAACCAATAGGATACCTCTAAATGGTATAAATTTCAACAATATTCATTAATTATGATGAAAGTCCTCATTGAAAAATGTAAAATGACAAGAGTTTTTGAAATAGTGAAAAATGTAAAACGACAAGTAAAAAAAATCGGAGGGAGTACTATATAAGAAAGGTAGTAGATAGCTTTATTCATTCATTCGGGCGCGGATCTTCTATGTCACTTTTTTGTGTCCCATTTCATGTCACACTCTCCTACATATGACATGTGTCATTTATTTTTACTTATCTAAATTAATTACTTACTTAATTACACATGAATTAACTTGAAAAAAATTAACTAGGTAACTAGAGTAAAAAATAATTTTTTTTAACTATACTATTAGTTTAACTTTTTTTTTCTTAAAAGAAGCACTACACAAGGTCTTGATGAGGTTCTGGCTTATTAATCCCACTGTTGCCCACATCCACTACGTACTATAAACAAGGGTTAAACATAAAAGTATACTAATCATGATAATGATAAAAGTGAAGTCCAAAATGGTAACCAGTAAAATGTAACATAAAAAACTATATAAACCTTTCATCATGTTATTCTTTTCCTTTTGGTAATTATCCAAGATCATCTCTAGATTTTCTACTAATTAAACTGCTAGTCTTCTTAATTATTATGAGTTAGAGATGGTTTAGTTGAGAAATTATTTTATTACAATTAATTCATGTGTAATTAAATAAGTTTCTCTAGGTAAATAAAAGTGGAACGTGAAATGGGACACCAAAAAGTGGGATAGAAGATCCGCACCACATTCATTCTACCACACAATTCTCTCTTCTCTCTCTCAGAAATTCAAGCTCTCCCTCCCCCCTCCTTTGATCACGCCGCCGCCCCCTTGACCAAAATTCAAACCCCGAGTTTGACTCGAAAATATCCTATCATTCTCTCGATAAGGTGTTCGTTCATCCGTGGATACCAAGGTTGAGGAAACCGAAGCTGGAATCTAACCTTTGTTTTGTAGGAATTCAACAAGACGAGTTAGATATCTTTGACTTCACCGAAGGCGAAAAATTTACTCATTACTACGAAGACTTGATTGATTGGAATCATGCACTCAAATCGTTTGTAATTCTAGCATTCGAATTACTGTAAGTCTTCTTCTCTGATGTGTGTAATATACGTTGTATGCACGATTAATCAGTATGCTTGTTAAGAAAATGTTTAAATTTCGTTTCACAACCCCAGGGGTTATTCTGACCATATTTTCTTATAGTGGTATCAGAGCGCATGCTGTTTAATTATGTATATACGTATATTCCATCTGATTGATTAGTTTATGTGGATACAATTGATTCTATGTTAATTCGATTTTTGGAAATTTGTTTTAGATTAAATTTTGTATTTATTCTTTTTCAAAAAAATAAAATAAAATATATATATATATATATATATATATATATATATATATATATATATATATATATATATATATATATATATATATATATATATATATATATATATATATATATATATATATATATATATATATATATATATATATATATATATAATATATGATTTAAGATACGAGATCGATCTCCGCCACCGGACGGCATGTGCGTCGAACGCACAAGTCGCTTATGTGTTCGACGCACAGGCGGGCGCTTGCGAATGCAGGCGCCCAGCCCGCATGGAGCGTAGGCTTCGGCCTGCGGTCCGGCAGGCATATAGCCTGCGCTCGAAGCGCAGGCTACCTAGCCTGCGCTCCAAGCGCGTGCGATAGGGGCAGGATTTCGAATCCCGCCCTTTTGTGATATTGATCCTGTTTTTAAATTTTAATATTTTCTGAAATTCTTGGTTTGACCGTAAGAATCGAAACTTTTATAGATTGAATTTTATATTTGGAATATAAATTGGACTTATTTGTAATTAAGATTCGTAAAGGGACTATGAATTAATTTATACTTAGTTGAAGGGTCATTTCAATTTATCTATTTATTGTTTATTGTAAATAGGTTCTTCCACTTTTATAAATTAAACTTAATCCCTTGAAGTTTTAAAAATTACAAATAGGTCCCTGGTATTTTTGAAAATTGCTACTTGGTCCCTAGGGTTTTCGAAATTTTCAATATAGTCATACAAACTTTATAAAATTGTTTTATAATATTCATAATTAGATTATGAATTCTTTTGTTATCCACATAGACACATGTTTGTTTGTATATGATATATTCATATGTGCTAATATATGTCAATGCATGTTTAAATACCACACATGTTGCACTTTACTTTATGTTCGACCGGATTGCGTGCGAGGGTAGACGGCGCCCTCTTATTTGCCGGACCGCATATTATATGTATGTATGGGTAGGCGGCGCCCATTATGTGCTTGACCGCGTCTTAGAATTAGAATGGATAGGCGGCATCCGCTATGTGTAGACCGCTCATGCATGTTGGGTAGGCGGCGCCTTTATTTGTAAATAGCTGATTAAATAACCCTCATAGCTAAAATTCCATATAATGTAAGTCTCGAGTTTATATTCTTTAATATATACTTCGACGATGCCTTCCATAGGGAGCTCTATTCAAGAACTTCTTCGTTGTAGGGTGGAATGCTAAAGCAGACACCTCTATTTCGTCGTTGGGGCGTCTAGAGTTTTCTTATGGTGATGACTAACTTATGCTTACATGATCGCCAAATCGACTTGTAAGTATGAAGGTATAAAGGTTAAGTTTGACTTAACCAACCAAGAGTTGAATTGTGCAATTGGATAGTCCTTCCAGTCATGCTATATTTACATGATCGCAAAAAGACTTGTAAATATAGTAGTGATGTGGATCTTGGCCACTAAAGTAACTGTTTGACATTACTCGTATGTATTTGTATGGGGCAATGCATATGTAGAAAATAGTGGGAGCTAAATAGCTAAAGGACCTTGTTATTTAGTTAGTTGATTGTGATTAGAAATTTTATTTCAATAGTTGATTTATTGTTTCCGTTTTATATTATTTCTCCTTAGGAAAACAGAATGGTTGATGTGTCCTTGTTCAGAGGGAGCTTGGAGCTACCAACATTAACATGACCAAACTATAAGGATTGGATCCGTGAAATACGTCAAGTGCTGAGGCACATGAATATTGAGTATGTTTTGGACACTGATGAGTCATTTTTTCACCAATTAAATTTCTTTATAAAGCCAAAGAACACTTATCACTACACAAACAGAGTGCAATGGCAAGTTGTCCACGAGTGTCGTTCTCTCGGGACCTAACGTGGCTTTGTTTGGGGTTTTTGTATGCTAATTCATTCAACTAGTTCAAATTGGGTTGAAAATGGTTTTCAGGACAAAAGCAAACTAGAATCACACTTGTTTGTAATCAAGATGGAAAACGGTTGGTGGTAGATAGCGAATTGACATGCATGTATTACGAATATGCTTACAAGTTCAGTGCGTAAAACGTTCAACTAAGTCTTCTAAGCAACCGTCTAGGCAAATTTAAGACACATGTCATGAAAGATCATTATCAATACTTTCGAGGTGTTTGTCAGTAACACCATTTATCTCTAGCATGCTGCAATAACTAACATACAATCCTATAGCTTTCATTGACCAAGAGATTGTCATGATTCTCTAATTCGAAGGTATTTTATAGGCAACTACGAATCATATGAAGTAATTTGCAGCAAGATTGAATCAAAATCTCATGTGAGCATAAACATAATCCAAAAGATGCACAATTCTACATTCTACCACCAACACAAAGAATTTGGCTACTCATACTCAATAATGTTAACATCATATTGTATAGATTGTTACAGAAAAACATGAGATCAAACTACAAGATAAGAGATTGATACAAGTTACCACCAAAGTTGTCACTATTCGGTGGAAAAGATGAAAAACCTCTTCGTAGATGAATGTGTTATGCAATTCTGTGGCTAAATCTTCAATCCAAATCCAATTACAATGGTAGAAATGAGTTCTAGGTCGAATTTGGGGCTTAGGAGCACTCCAGATTCGAATGCTAATGTCTAAATGTCAAAAAAGTAACTGAAAATGTGGTAAGAAGGACAGAATTAGATTCTGTAATGGCTGCCAAGCGGATCGCTTGGCAAGCGAACCGCTTGGCCTCTGCCAAGCGGAGGCCAAGCGGTTCTCTTGGATACTGGGGGCAGTTTCTATTTTTCCCCTGTTCTTAAGCGAGCCACGTGGCTTTTGGAAGCGAACCACTTGATCTTTGGGACAGATTTTGACTTTGAAATGCATCCTTTTGCCCACGAACGGCCTTCTAACGCCTTGGACTCGTCCTTCTCAACACTTATTAGGACTCGGGCACTCATGAACAAAGCCACGTGGATCGAGGAACTTCAACGGGACCATTTTCCATCAAAAATGCTCGTTTTTAGCTCCAAAAACACCGTTTCGTACCTAAGTGCCTGAAAATGCAGAAAACACAAAATGTGACACTATTCTTCAAAATTAACCAAAAAACTAAGCAAAAAGACAATAAAAGAAGGTAAAAAAGACAAGATGAACACGTAAAAAATGTGTTCATCAAACTCCCCAAACCAAACATTTGCTTGTCCTCAAGCAACTAACTAATCTAAATGCAACTCAAAAAGGAGTCTCATCCCAAGTAAAGTGAACTAATCTATTGAATCTACCAAATGCTTATGAACAAAGACCATACAAAGCATAACATGCAAGTAGGTTGAAGAATGCCTCGATTTCGAATATACACATTCCCATGTGCACTTTGCTAAACAAAGGAGTCTCTCGTAACATTTTCTACCTGGACCTGGTCAGTGACGACACAATGATGCATATTATCATACTATGATTGACCCGTGCCTATGAAATCGAGGGCTTACTACTGTTCACCCAGCGAAACGTTTCCTCAAGAGAGGGCGAACCAATACTGGCTCTCATCAACCGAAGGAGGGTTTCCTAGAAAGATAATACCCCCGTATTCTACCCAGACTCTCAAAGAATGATTCTCTTTCAACCACTTCCTGAATAGCAGGACGAGGGTGATCAAGAACAAGCCTTGGACAAAGGCGACCGAAACAAAAGATAGAATTTACAACTCGAAAACTTCACAAGAACAAAAAGTATTTACAAACACTTGACACTTACAAAAACTGCTTTTTGACTTGCAACGACCCTTCTTTTGCTTTTTTGGGTCTTATTCTTTATTTTCTTTTCTTTTTTTTCTCTTTTTATTTTCTTTTCTTTTCTCCTTTATTTTTTTATTTTTTTTATTGTGCAAGCAGCAGCACTTAACAACGAAACAACCAAAAAACACCTCCCCAAACCTATTCGAGAGAATAGATTTGAGCACAAAGACGAAAAGAAAAAGGGACAAATTTACAAAGACGCCTCCCCAAACCTATTCGAAAGAATAGGTTTAATACAAGGAATCACACACTTCACACTACCTCCTTCCTCGGCATTTGGCAATCTCTAATCGAGGTGAAGAACTTGTCGCCTCTTACGTACATAATTACACGGGTTACAACCATAGATTCTAACATGCATCATTTTATAAGGCCATCGTGAACCGCAACAAAAGAAACACCACTCAAGGTGATGTCGAGACTACTAAGCTTAACTAGTGCACATGCAAATGTGACAAACCAAGCGAGACAAGCCGCAAACTACTTGCAATGAAATGCATCATATGGTCGATGGTCATAAACACTTAGTCTACACAATAAAAAAGTTCAAAAAACTTGGTAATAAACTCCACACACAACAACGTGCAACAACTAATCTAGGGATGATATGCATGCAAAAATTTGAAAAAACACGAAAAATCACAAGGAACTTGAGCTAAAAGGTATGCACGAACCAAAAGAGCACATAGTACTTGAAAATCCAATAACCCCTCCCCAAACCTAAACTTTTGCTCGTCCTCGAGCAAAGAAAAGTTGATAAGAAATGAGAAATTGGATTAAAAGTACACTTCCCGGAGATTAAAGGTTCGTGTCCAACTCCTAAGGATGAGTACTACCTGAAAAGACTCAAAAAACAAGTGAAAACGGGTGCCTAAAGGTGGAAAGAATGGGAAAAAAAACAGAATTGGGGATACAGGGCCAAGCGGACCGCTTGGATCCAACCAAGCGACTAGCTTGGAAAATGGCAGAATTCCAGTAACTCTGCCAGTTCCCAAGCGAACCGCTTGGGATTTCCAAGCGACTCGCTTGGTGCTGGCTTGAGTTTCTGGAATTCGTTCCAGTTCCCAAGCGAATTGCTTGGATTTCCATTAGGATGTTCATCGCCTTGGAAGCACTTCACCCGTAATCCTGGAAATGATCATTGGTTGTCACTACAATTATTGTTGCAATGCCTAAGACAAACAATGAATTATGGATTACACTATGAAAGATATCCATCAGTATTGGAGGGATACAATGATGCAAATTGGATATCAAAAGAAGAAAACAGTTTATCTACAAGTGGATATGTCTTCACTCTGGGAGGTGGAGCTGTTTCTTGAAAATCCTCTAAGCAAACATGCATTGCAAAATCTACTATGGAATCTGAATTCATAGCTTTAGATAAAACTGGAGAAGAAGCTGGATGGTTTCAAGAGTTCTTAGAGGATATCCCTTGTTGGGATAACCCTGTGTCGGCTATCACCATTTATTGCGATTGTCAATTGACAATAAATGGGGCACTAAAAGATGTGTATAATAACAAGTCAAGACATCTTCGTCGAAGACATGATGCTATTAAAGAACTGGTCACTACTGGAGTATCTGATGAACTGTTGGATTGTCGGGTTCCAACTAATCAAATAAATTTGTATTTAGCCAAAGGCAATTCACAACTACAACGAAAACCGTAGTGTAGCAGTAGAATAACCTCGAGTGTCGATCTCTAAGGACTATAACTAGCTTTATCTAATCTAACTTAAGAATATAAAATAGCAGACGACTTAGCAAAGGTTTTTCTTAACAGATAATGGAGATTGGTGATAGTATGGTCATTCAAAGCATAACAGGTTAATAATCATGCATAAATTCCTCGGTCTTGCATGGAGATCTTTGATCAATGAATTGTCCAATTGTGTTCCGTAATTATTCAACACTACGAAGATATAGATTTAGATAAATCAAAGAAATAAAGCAATAACTCAGAGTATAATGCGCGATATAGCCATTAGCATAATTATTAACCCTTCGCTAAGAAATCACATACTATCACCAACGAGAAGTTTAGCTACTCATAGTTGTCATGCAATCAACAGAAATCATACCACGAATGAATGAAAACATGATGAAAGATATATAAATATAAATAGAAAAACTGTAAGATACAATGTTACCGAAGGTTGTCAATCTCCGAAGAATCGTGATCTTACAAGCTCCAAACTGCTAAGAAAAAGTATCTCCTAAGCTAAGAACCCCCAGAACAGGCTCTGGAGAATTCCTACCTAAAACTACTGAGAAAGGTGAGAGAAAAGGTCTGGAAAAGTATGAAAAACGGAGAAAACTGAGCTCATATATATAGGCTTTCGAATTGTGTGGGGCGAAGGGCCCATACACCGGGCGATTCGCCTGGTGTGGGGCGATTCGCCCCATGTCCTGGGCGACTCGCCCGGGAGTGTTTTTCGGCCCTTTACGCGTTTTCGACGCGTTTTTGGATTTCTTCCTCTTTTCGGACTCGGTTTCTGCCTTCTAGTGACCTTTTAGCCTTCAGACTCGACCCCTAGACTTCAAATCCTATCCGGAATCTTTCAGATACTCCAATTAGGCTTCTGGAACACCAATTCCTTGTCTACTTCAATATAATTGCCCGGAAAACCTCGTTTTTCAACCAAAACCTGTAAAATAAAAACTAAAGGGAAACGTGAAACTATTCTAATAAAATGCACTAAAATATAGCTAAATTAACATAGAGGATAGCTAAAATAGGTGAAAAAGACTCAAATGAAAGTGTAAAATACACATTCATCAAACTCCCCAAACCGAACCTTTGCTTGTCCTCAAGCAACTAAGCTAGACTCTAATGCAATAAACAATGCAACACACAAAATGGAGTCTCATGCCAAATGAAATGAACTAATCTATTGAGTCTATCAAAAATTTATGAACAAAGACCATACAAATCATAACATGGATATTGGTTGAAGAATGCCTCGATTGACTCATACACATTCACATATGCACTATGTTAAACAAGATAGTCTCTCGTAACATTGTCTACCTGGACCTAGTCAGTGACGACGTAATGAAACATGTTAGAATACGAATGGTTGTCCCGTGCCTATGAAACTGAGGACTTACTACTGTTCACCAAGTTAAGACTTTTCCTCAAAGAGGTCGAACCAATAGTGGCTCTCATCAAACGAAGGAGGGTTCCCTATAAAAGATAACACTCCCCTATTCTACCCATCTCTCAAGCAAAGCCTTAAGTTATTCACCACTTCCTGAATGGCAGGACGAGGGTGGTCTAGAACAGATGACACTCAAAAACAAAAGACAAAAAATTACGACACGATTACGAACATTACAAGAATTGGAAAATGAGACACAACACTTTGCTAAACTGCTTTTTGGCTTTCTCTTTTTTTGGACCCTTCTTTGCTTTTTTGGGGTCTTTTCTCTTTTTTTCTTTTTTCTTTTCCAGTTTCTTTTCTTTTTTTCATTTTTCCTGGAATTTTCCTTTTTTTTTCGATTTTTTAGCCAGCAGTAGCACAACGAAAAGAGAAACAAAAATGACAAACGACTTCCCCAAACCTATTCGAAAGAATAGGTTGGAGTACAAAATTTACGAAAAAAGGAAAAATAAACTCACAACACAAAAATGAAAAACGAAAAACAAGTCTAATGATAGCGTAACCCGCTCCCCAAACCTATTCGGAAGAATAGGTTGCAAACAAAGGATCACACAATCTCACACTACCTCCTTCCTAGGCATTTAGCAATCTCAAAGCATGGTGAAGACTTGTTGCCTCTTAGGTACATAATTACTCGGGAAAACAACCATAAGACCCTAACATGCATCATCCTATTATAAAGGCCTTCGTGAACCGCAGTAGAGAAAACATCACTAAGGGATGTCGAGACTACCAAGCTTAACTAAGTGCAATACATAAATGTGACATGCCAAGCGAGAAAAACCTCAAACAAATTCATAGAGATGAAGCATATGATTAATGGCATAATTAGTTAATCTACCCAATAAAAAAGTTCAAAAAATTTGACAATAAACTCCATATAAAACATGCAAGACTATCCTAGGATGAATGTAGTGAATGCAACCTAAAAACTAAGAAAGCAGTAAACGTGCAAATGCAAATGCAGACGGATAAAACATGCAAGGTACTATACTCAACCTACCAATCCCAAGCTCTAAACCATCAATGGCAAGCTCTAAACCATCAATGCCAAGCTCCAAACTAACAACACTAGTTCACTTAAATCCCATCCCCCCTCATGAATTTAAAGCTAGTCCCTAGCAGTAAGAAATTGAGGAAATAAGATGTGATACTTGATGTTACCGCATGGTTTGGCCTCGGTCGACTGAGTATGCTGCTTGTAAGTTATTGGGACTGCTCCAGGGACCTTATAGGTTATCATCGGGGCTTGTGGTAGTAGCGGTAGTTCTATTAATAGATCGGATAGGAACAACTCCTCCATCTGTATCATCATTGTCCCTATTGTCTTCATTGTCACTACTATCACCAACATCGCTAGTAGAGTTGCATTGTCGAAGAGAATCTTCAAGATTGGCCGCCTCTGTTATGGAATCTTCCACCCGGTATCTCTCCAATAGGTTGTGAACTGTTGAAGGGGAAAGAGCAGTGGTATCAGAGCCTCCCTCTCCAATGTTTTACACCCCGAGGAGATTGCAGCAAGCTGCTCGGATACTCAGAGGTTGTCTTCCATTTTTTCCAATGTCGACCACATTCTCTACGGTTGATGCCCCCGATGTCTATATGATGCTCCCTTTAGAGGCAGTCAAGGGGCACCCCTAAGAGGGGCCGGGTGCCCATGTCATTATGTTTTGGAACCAAGCTAGCGATTCGGAACTTTCTCACCACTGTCGACTCAAGACTGAATCCGTTGTGGTGAGATCGTCCCGGTGCCTTCCTATTCACTCGAACTCCGCAGTCCTCGTGATAGATTGCTGACGTAATAATTGTTTCTATCCCTTCGGTGGTGCATGAATAGGCATAGGAGTCCTTACTCCAGGTAGATTCTCGCTCCTCCTCTTGGGTTAACCGCGACGTTGTTGCAAGAGCCCGTGGCTCGAACGCACCTCTAACGAGATCACTCTCCTTGACATGGTTGTAATCGATCCCCCTCCAATACTTCATAGTAGCCAAACGGGAGTGCTCCTCTCCCTCTGTGACATGTTCCTACAAACAGCAGTTAGTACCTCGTATGACAAAAACTGACTCATGCATATGCTAATATAAGAGCGGAACACACGAGCGACATCTACAACAATCGAACTCCTCAAAAACCAAATGTCTAGTCTAGTTACTTCATCATGCAACATATCAATGTAACTACTACAATCACATATCACATTATGCTCTTGCTAGACAACAAATGCCTTGAATAACAAGGCTCAGTTCATACCATAGTAGCGAAAAATTCGAGCATCATAAATCCTCATACCCAACAATTATGCATTCTACCATCATATCCATCACATCATTAAACACCATCATATGTAAGAATCGAAGAGAAAGACACATTGCATAACAAGATAAAAACATCTAGTAGCAAAATTCCCAAATCAACAATTCAATCATAACTGAGCATGCAATTGATAGTAAATAACGCTTTTAATCACACAAACAACCTACCCATACATCATATAAGCCTAATTGAAGCTCAAATCAGAAAACCCCCAAATTTGAAAAATTAGGGTTCATAAGAAGATACCTCAGATCTGGAAAACGAATGCACTAGAGCGAAATTTGTTCGTATGAAAAGAAAGAGCACGTAATGGGCTTCGATTGAAGCTATAGGACACTAAATTTAGTGGAGTAATGAAGGTTTTATGAAGATTTGAAGATATTTTCGCGTGTTTCGGTTTTTTGGGGAGTAAGAAGGGTGAAGAGATTAAGAAATGAGGAGAATGGAGGTTTCTTGCGTTTTTAAGCTCCAGAAGTCGTGGGGCGAGTCGCCCCAGGCGTGGGGCGAGTCGCCCCAGGCGTGGGGCGAGTCGCCCCGCGCGTCCAGAGAGCGTGGGGCGATTCGCCCCCCACCCCCTGAGGCGGGGAGACGAAACTTTCGAAAAACGCGGTTTTTTTAAGTCCCCGAAAACCATTTTTCTCATGAAATCACTCGAAAAAGCTCACTCAAACAAAAACATAAGCACATACGACACAGAGACGAACAAATTCACATATGAAAAGTAAATTGTTCAAGTATGAATGCATGCAAAAAAGCAGTAAAAAAGCGATAAAAACTCCAGGTTGCCTCCCGGATAGCGCCATTGTTTAAAGTCTTTGACTCGACTCCTGGTTGCGCCTAGCTCTTCTTCTTGAGGGTACTAGACTTCCCCTTCATGGATCTTCTCCTCATGCCACGAACCTGTGAATAAGAATGAACATAGACAGCAAGCCCACAGTAGTTAATAGTGTGAGAAGTATCAGGTGGATTAGATATGGCTCGCAACACGTGTCGCTTTCCATCCACCTCAATGGTGCAAGTCCTTCGGTAGATGTCTATCACGGAGCGTAGCTTGGTTAAGAACGTTCGTCCCAAGAGAACGACATCCCCCATCCCAGGTGTAGACGCCGGCATAACTACAAAATTGGTATATACAGAAGTTTCACTAATCTTGAACAATACGTTCTTCACAACGCCTTCAGGTCTCACAAAGGATCCATCCGCCAGTTGCACAATAGCCTTATGCTCAGATAGTTTCCCAAGGCTACTCTTTTCGAACACATTCATTGGGAGCACATTAGAGTAGGATCCCGTGTCTAGTGTGGCACGGACATCTTCAAGTTCACCAATCCCGACCTTAACATCGAAACTTTGAGGGAGTGGCTCGGGATCCTCTTGCTCCTCTTCACTCTCATCAGTGCCAAGGTCCTTCTCTTCTTCCTTGGCTAGTGGAGGTTCTTCATTCTTGCAACACTCGCACTTAGCAACCTTCTTGATGGTGATATCGACAGGTAGATCACCCACCAAGGTAATGGACATCAACTTCTCAGTGTTGCTAGGCAGCTTGCCTTGCTCCCTACTTGCTCCTCGGTCGATCAACTCTTGCATCTTTTGATGGGCAAGCCTAGTGCTCTCTTCCAATCGATCAAGCCTCGCCCTAGTCTTCTCAGAATCTTCTTCATAACGTTTGAGAAAACTTTGGGTGTGATCAACCATTTTTTGCAAGTTCTCCATCAGTTGAGCCGACTTCGACTTCGGTTGCTCTTTCGGAGCGGGATTTTTGCAGTGATCATTACCATAGTTTAGCCTACTACGGTCTTGGTTAGGGCCATAAGTTTGGCTAGCCGGTGCATATCCTTGATTGTTTCGGAACCCTCTTCTCCAAAATCCACCTCGAGGATTCCTACCGTCTTGTCCGTAGCTAGCTTCTTGAGTACGAAACTCCGTAGCAAAGGCTTCCTCTTCGCCTCCTTGAACCCAGTTGCCATCATCATATGCGAGCTCCGATCTACACATATGAGCTACATGCCTATAGTTCTTGCATATTCGGCAAACCTCGTTTGACATAGCTGTTCCAGTGGCGCTTTTGAGGACTTGTTTCAATTCATTAGTAAAGCACTCGAATTGATCCCCATTCCCCCTATACATCGGGGCTTCTTGAGTAGGTGGAGCTTCAGGTCCACGTCTCCTAACCATCGCTCTTGGGTCCTTGAACTGCGAACCCTTAGCAAGCCTTTCGAAAACTGCCTAGACGGCTTCCGCAGTTTCCTCCCAAATATTGTCACGGCATTGGAAGTCCACCACTTGTTGGTTCTCGAAGGTTAGTCCATTGTAGAAGTGTTGGACTAGATCAGAAAGTTCAAAACCATGGTGAGGGCACTTGTTCATGAGGTCTTGGAACCTCTCAAACGCGGTGTAGATGGTCTCATCATAGTCCTGTTTGAATCCAGTGAGTTGCGCCTTAAGCGCGGTAGTCAAGGTGTGAGGGAAGTATTTTTCCATGAAAGCTGAAAAAACCTTCTCCCATGTGTCCAGCGAGCCTGCCGGTAGAGAACTCAACCATGACTTGGCTCTGTCGCCAAGCCCCATAGCAAAAACCTTCATCCTCAACTCATCCGTTGTTATTTCAGCTCCGGGTCGTGGGAGTTGGTTGACGAAATCATCGATATCGTGCAAGTACCCCATCACATCTTCCCTTGCTAAGCCATAGAACCTCGGAAGTTGTTGGAACGCGTGGTTCTTGATTTCCAGATCTCGAGTTGCAGACGAAAGAACAATCGCCGGTCCCCTCATACGATCCTTGGAGGGTTGAACCCATGCTTTCAGTGGTCTAGCTTCTGCCATTCCGTCGATTTCCTTGAAAAGACTGTGTAGAGATTCAGAGAAATCGGTATCCTCTATTTCCTCTTGTACACGCCTTTGAAGTCGTCGCCTTCTTTGGTGGTAGACTCTGTCGATCTCAGCAATTGAATCAGCAAGCGGTGTTCCTCTAGATCGTGTATGTGGCATACACTATCTGTAACAAACTAGGAAAGCAGTATCAGAGAGAGATTAAATAGGAAAACTAAAAACTACTAGAACTAGGAATTGAATGCTGAAAATATAAAAAAGCTAAACAGAAAAAAGGAGTATAGTCCCCGGCAACGGCGCCAATTTGATGAACGGTTGGATTGTCGGGTTCCAACTAATCAAATAAATCTGTATTTAGCCAAAGGCAATTCACAACTACAATGAAAACCGTAGTGTAGCAGTAGAATAACCTCGAGTGTCGATCTCTAAGGACTATAACTAGCTTTATCTAATCTAACTTAAGAATATAAAACAGCAGACGACTTAGCAAAGGTTTTTCTTAACAGATAATGGAGATTGGTGATAGTATGGTCATTCAAAGCATAAGAGGTTAATAATCATGCATAAATTCCTCGGTCTTGCATGGAGAGATCTTTGATCAATGAATTGTCCAATTGTGTTCCGTAATTATTCAACACTACGAAGATATAGATTTAGATAGCTCAAAGAAATAAAGCAATAACTCAGAGTATAATGCGCGATATAGCCATTAGCATAATTATTAACCCTTCGCTAAGAAATCACATACTATCACCAACGAGAAGTTTAGCTACTCATAGCTGTCATGCAATCAACAGAAATCATACCACGAATGAATGAAAACATGATGAAAGATATATAAATATAAATATAAAAACTGTAAGATACAATGTTACCGAAGGTTGTCAATCTCCGAAGAATCGTGATCTTACAAGCTCCAAACTGCTAAGAAAAAGTATCTCCTAAGCTAAGAACCCCCAGAACAGGCTCTGGAGAATTCCTACCTAAAACTACTGAGAAAGGTGAGAGAAAAGGTCTGGAAAAGTATGAAAAACGGAGAAAACTGAGCTCATATATATAGGCTTTCGAATTGTGTGGGGCGAAGGGCCCCACACACCGGGCGATTCGCCTGGTGTGGGGTGATTCGCCCCACGTCCCGGGCGACTCGCCTGGGAGTGTTTTTCGGCCCTTTACGCGTTTTCGACGCGTTTTTGGATTTCTTCCCCTTTTCGGACTCGGTTTCTGCCTTCTAGTGACCTTTTAGCCTTCAGACTCGACCCCTAGACTTCAAATCCTATCCGGAATCTTTCAAATGCTCCAATTAGGCTTCTGGAACACCAATTCCTTGTCTACTTCAATATAATTTCCCGGAAAACCTCGTTTTTCAACCAAAACCTGTAAAATAAAAACTAAAGGGGAACGTGACACTATTCTAATAAAATGCACTAAAATATAGCTAAATTAACATAGAGGATAGCTAAAATAGGTGAAAAAGACGTAAATGAAAGTGTAAAATACACATTCATCAGTATCACACTTGATTATGTAAGATCAAAGGATAACATTGTGGATCCGCTGACGAAACCATTGTGTAGAGATCAAGTTCTCTCCTCGTCTAGGGGAATGGGACTAAAACCCATTGTTAAGGAAGTCTGAAGTGGATACCCAATCATACTGACTAGAGATCTCAAGAATTTGATTCAATGTGGAAAATAAAATTTCAGATAACCGTTGGTTAATCTCGTGAAGGTTTGTGGTGAGCTTCGAGATAACCAAAGCACTTAGGGGCTATTCTTGATAGACTCCATGCGCATTCCCTGAAATAGACAATTAGTGCTTATTGTCTAAATTGAATGGGTAAAGGTTGAGCAATTTCTCTCTTAATGATCTCTGAAGAAGACTCCGGGTGTTCTTCTGTGCTATCGAGAGGATAAGCAGACATTGTGGGACAAAATGTCTAGAGATCACCTATCTAAGTGTGAAGTTTGGCCGCCTTCAAAGTAAATACACTTATGAAACCAAGTGCGTCCAGAGCCTTTAACGGACGGGACTATGGTAAAATCAATAAGATATATTATTATGTAGGTACCAAGCTCTGGTTTACAATTAGTGTCTGACTGGTTCAATGCTTAGCACACCAGTGACAAGTAAATCAATACGGTACTCTACTACGGATGGTTCAATGCTGTTGGCAACCTACCTAGATGTAATAATATTTCGTTGGAAGTTCAGACTAGATCACCATGTGGTGCTGAGAGCCTCAATTCTCTTTCATGTGTGGAATTGTAGGAATTTTAGCTAAATCCAAGTGGGTTTTCTATGACTTTGTGGCTTAACCAAAGAGCGCTCGCACATTCAAAACTTGTGTTTTATTGAATGTGCATAATCTATTATGATAGTAGAAAACACTTGAGAAAGAATTACTATAATTCTCTTGGTGATGAAAGAGTAATTGAAATTCAAAGTGTGTTGGTTGAGAACTTAGCTAGGAAGCTCAAAAGTTGGAATTGGGAGTTATCCCACATATATATAGCTAAAATGGGAAGAGTATGAGCAAGACTTAAGTGTCTAGTTTGCAAGAAGGGTTGAGGCCCCAAGGGGTACCCATGATTTTAGACTCACGACTATAAAAGGACCCTCCGGCAATAGCAAAAATCGCTCATTCATCTGCTCTCTTCTGCACTACTACTAAATAAAATCTCTTCTTTCTTATTGAGAAAAACCAGTTTGAATTTAGTTTGGTGTGCTACTTACTAAATTCTTCTGCAGTCTTATCTTGGGGATATATTTGATGTACTGTGAGCACTAGTGCAGGACAAATATTATCTCAGAGAACTCGGGCTATCCCGTTATTCTGCAACATTACATACACCCAGGGGCGAACGCAGAAATTTCAGTCAGGGGGAGCAACTTTTACTTAAGGAAGGAAGTTACGTGCTATAAGTTCTTTATTTTTTCTAATAAAAAAAAATTATTTCATTTATTTTTAATTTCAAGTTCGTATTTTTAGAACTAAAGCGAGTACATGGATGTAATGAATTTATAAATAATGAGTAACTCTTGTAAAAATCGTGATTTTCTAAATTATAGTAAAGAAATTTACACCTCATTAATATTAATATAAGTTAGGCGAATACGCTTAACACGGGTAAGAGGGACATTGCGTATCCTCATGTTAAAAAAATATTAAATTTTACGATAATTTCACATGAATGATCAAATACATGTATTTTTCTAAAGAAACTCATGAAGAAATAAATTAATATACATATTATTCAACAAATTTAATCAAATAATAATAACATGCATTACATCTAAGTAAATAGGTATTTATGTATAATAATCTAATTTAAAATCTATTTAAAAAAAATAATATAGTGTTTAAATATTAACAAAAAAACCTATAACTATAACTATAACATCCTGATCCTGTTTTTAATATATATTAAAGCACTTTCATTTAAAAAAAAAAAAGAAAACAAGAGCAGAAATGTCAAAAAGAAAAGAAGAAAAAATAAAAGTAACCCGGGTGGCGTGCATAGAAATCTCATTTCCTTACCGCCAAGACACAGACACGCATATGAGATATTGTTGCGCATTAAATGTTATATAAAATAAACGCATAAATTTTTTAAAAGGTCACATTAGTAATTTCAAGTGAAAAATCCAGGGGCAGCTAGTTTCGCCCCTGCTCACACCTACATATATTCTCTCTCTTCCAGTTTCCTTTATATACATATACAGATACTATTCTGCAAATATTCCAACAGAGTTCATGTGTTCTGTACGATCTTTGTTTATTGTTTGTTTCTGTTCTTTTACTGTCGCTCTTTTAATTTGTTTGTGAGAGATGCGTGCGCCGATATATATGAACTGCTTGTTGTAATATGCATGTATTAGCCTTTCTGGCATGTTCTAGATTAGAGCAGGTTGTTAACAGTTTATAAAATTAATTGCAGCATGTATAATCTTGGTTATTAATTAGATGTTAATGTTCCAGATCAT
Source organism: Plantago ovata (assembly GCA_028274465.1). NCBI lineage: Eukaryota > Viridiplantae > Streptophyta > Magnoliopsida > Lamiales > Plantaginaceae > Plantago > Plantago ovata. The sequence goes on along the minus strand of CM051456.1, from coordinate 59,242,351 downwards.
GGCATTAGTTCAGTTTCAAAGTCAGCATGTTTCTGTTCATGTTCCTACCTTGTAGTCATGTTAATTAATCTATTGATTAGTACCTGTAGGCTATAGCTCGCTAAAATGTTAAGTTGAGTCTGTCTCTTACTCGGTTAATTAGTTAAGCTAGAAAAACAGAGTTGAAAGGATGCATGTTAATGATTTGTATATACACCCATTATATGTTTCTGCCATGAGATAATTAAGATGATTAATTAGCACCTATGTACTTTACTAATTGTAAGTAATTTGTATGCAAAGTGGTCAACCGTGTGGTATTGAATGGTTAAGGGGTTATTTATTTGGTCATGTGATTAATTAAGTGTTGATTTATGGATGTTATATAGCTTTCTTGTGTGTATTCCATTCCAGTATTTGAGTTAGATTAAATGATTAAGTAATTAAGCATCCGAGGACGATGGATTAATCATGTTACCTGTCAAGTAATTAAGTGGATGAGCAATGAGGTCTAACTCAATTGGTTAGACTCAGATGTCATAACACTAAAGGTCATAGGTTCAATTCTCGCAAAATGCGGGATTATTTATAATTTATTACTAGTAATGCTACTTATAAAATTGTAATGGTTCGATTATTAAAAAAATGAAGTGCATGCATGTTACTGTTTTTACTAGTTTAGCATGTATGTTAGAAGAACCAGCTCACTTAATCTGTTTCATTTAAGTTGAATATGCCGAATTTGTAGTAGTCTTGCTCTGCCTTGCTTTTGTTGTCTACAATATATTGTTTGATGTGATTAGTATTTGTTAGAAAACTTGTAATTTTGATGAGCAATTAACCATGCTAGATTAAATAAAGTCCAGTAACTAGTACTCTTAAAGTCCATATGAATTTAGAATTTTAAGAACATTGTAAAAGAGGAACGTTTGCTGAAAGACTTAGTGTAGGTACTAGATAGGTTCTTTTGTTTGATGATGATGTACTTTGTTTTTACAAACAATCTATTGAAGACCTAGAACCACTCAGAAAGTGAAAAATACGAAGACTGAAGACTTAGAAGAATTTTGAGAAAAGTATCTATAAAGGCACATGTTGCTTCAGAAAGTGAGATATTCAGCAACAGCTTGCATAAGTGAGATTGACCACTTGCTGACAACATAAATGACCTCCTTGCTGAAGAGTACTTGCATTTTGGCTCCAACGTTCTATATGAATTTGATTCAAAAGAACATTAAATGCAAAGTTAGCACGCGAAGAACATGAAGACAAGAAAACAAATGAAGAGCGCTGCTGAAATTACAAAAGCAAGATAGTGACATCTTAAGGTACAAGCCTTAGAATTTGAAATTCAAACGGCTCCCTTGAGACACTATAAATAGAAAACCTTAGGCTGAGTAGAAGGGTGTGTCAACAACGTGATCAAACTCTCACTTGTGCTTTAAACACTCAAATCCTTCTCTACTCTTTACTGCCTATGGATCCGTTCCAAGACTTAAGTTTGAAACAAAAGCTATTTGTGAAGAAGTGGAACATTGAAAGCTAAGAAATTAGTTAAGTGTTCTTTCTTCTAAACAAGAACAAGTCTTGACACCAGAAACAACAAACTGGCTTACTGCAAAGTATTACAAGTTGTGTTTCTTTAGATTACTTGTTATAACTGCAAAGTTATACTCAAGTCATCTCATCCCAAACCTCTCTAACTGATAAACACCCTTATTCAGGCGTGGAATTCAGGGGGAATTAATCAAACATAGGCTTGCTGATTAAGTGTCCCAAGTTTGGTGGAGAACAAGGTTTAGTTCTCTAGTTTAGGTTGGAAACAAGACAAGTGTGCTTTGGTTTCTGAGAATCATCGGTGATCGGATTTGTAAGGAACCTCATATCTTATCTTAGTGGATTCAGTCCTAGAAAGGACAAAGTGGATTAGTTGAGAGATTACGCCACTCTGAGATACCACTATAAAAGTGTTTGTGTGATTTACATTTCTGCAGTTATCTTTCAGCAAGCTATATTGTTTAACACTATGAATCTGTTTACTTGCTGAAACTAGCTTTCTGACAAAAGCACCTTATTGTAAAAGACTTCCGCACTCTGTTTTTAAGTATCATTAAACTTGTCACTGAAAAGTAACAAGCACTAGCTGAGAAAGTTAAGTATCGGCAAACTCATTACTGAAAAGTAATAAGTACTTGCTAAGAAAGTTTTTAATGACGAAAAGTTTGAAAATACTATTCACCCCCCTCTAGTCTTTTCTTATTGTTTAAAGGGACCAACAGTATAAGCTTTGAGTTTCAGTCGAGAGTTTGGGGTGCTCAAGGGTATCTTAAATTTATCCTTGCCATATATATATTAAGTAGAAGTTGTATCTTAAATTTATCCTTGCCATATATATATTAAGTAGAAGTTGTTCAGGGGTTCGTAATCGTCTTTGTTGTGTTTCTCTCTGCTGTCAAATTTTAGGTGAGTGTTCCGACCCAAAAGTATATCTATAGTTTGCGAAGCTACAAGAAAGTTATTTTGACTATTATCTATTATATAGGATTGCATCAAACCTTGCGAAAATCAAATTCATGATGTTCTCAATTAAAGTTGCATCAAAGTTATTTTTACAAGCTTCCTCTCAAAAGTGTTCTCAAGTTATTTTCGTTATTCGGTTTTATTCATTTTCGTTTCGTTTCGGGATACGTATCCATTTCGGTTAGGGTATGGCCTTTTACAGTTTGGGCGGTATTGACTGTCGAATTGTTCTTGGGAAATGTTCGCCTATTCCCCCTCGACGCAAGGTAGAAGTCTCGAGGTCTTGTGGGGTTGTACAGAGTTTCACCCTTGTACCATGGCAAGGTCTTCGTTTGCGGATGGATCATCTGTATCGGGAGTCATAAGGCGGGGTAAGTCCTTTGGACTGTTGGGAACTATAAGGCCGGTATCAGCAAAGTTGAGTTTCGTTTCGCTATGTTTCATTTCATTGATTTTACGTTAATATAGTTTTCTTCGATTTCAGTTATATTTTGTTTTCGTAAATTATTGTTCACGTCCACACAAGGAACACCACTGAGATTTTTGTCTCACCCCTCTGCTTTTCATCTTCTTGTAGATCTCAACACTTCCGAGGAACCAGAGTTTAGACGTTCAACAACAGAGAGTGGGGGGTTTTGTTCTTCTTGTACTTGGTATTAGAGTTATTTTCGTTATTAAAAAATCTAAATTTAGTTAAAGTTACTTGCCAATTTATGGCTTGTTTAGACTCTTTGAGCTTTTCGACTTTTTAAAATCTGAGTTTTAAATAAAAGGTCTTTATTTGTTTCTTTCAAATTTTCGGGTCGTTACAAGAAAAATGGTGTTTTTTTCTTCAGCGCTCAAACTCCCCAGCGATCCGAGTCTACACCTCCGCCTAAAATCATAAATTTCATAAAACTATATAAGTTTTCAACTTTCAAAAGAAGTAAATAACATACCTAATCACCCTTCACGCCGTTCTTGTACTTGATTTTCTTGAAGTGCTACACGACGGTGTCCTGCTGCCCGTCCTCGGTCATCTGGAAAACCTAAAAGGTTGAGTATGACATGAAGTAACAAACAACGAAATAAACGAACAATTAAAGCAAGAAAATAAGAAATAAACGAATAAATGCATAACATGTAAACTAATTCATTGCACATGAGTCGTCGCACAACCTCCGCCCCATGATGGTATCGGGAAACCCCCTACTATAACTGTAACGGTATCGGCTTTTAAAAACAAATAAATTTCTTGAAAAGAGAAAATCCGAAATAATTTGAAAAGTAACGGTTGGCAATAAATGCCATAACAATATTTTGCGCCATAGCGCTAACTGAAACAAGTAAAAAATCCAACGGTAACTTAGAAGTCAAAGAACAACGACTAGTGAAGAAAGTAAAAAGTTTCATCTTCTTATAAAAAAAACAAATCCCCAAAGACATCCCAGACCCCTCTCTCAGTCGCTGGCATCCTACTCGCGTGCATCCTCAGTAGTATCTGGAAGGAAGGAATTTTTGAAAACAAAGAGAGCGTGAGATAAAGGATCTCAGTGAGGTTCTAAGTTACAAAAGAAAAGTAAATAGTTTGAAAACAAAATCCTTTGCAACAGATAAAATAACAAACAGAACAGACAACATATCAGAAAGACAGAACATATAAGTCGAAGTTCGTTGGTGCAGCCCGCCTTGTTACTCCTACTCCCAGATTGCCCTTATAGCTCCCTCCAGAGGGTATACAACTCCGGACAGAAACAGAAACCCCCGTGTACTTTGGGGAAACAGAACCTACGACCCTAATAGACCTCAGCGACTTCTGTCTCGCGCCTAAAACGGATTAGACTAGGCAACAACCAAGCAAACCCGATAGTCCTCTACTACCCAAGCCTACCTAGTTACGACCTAATCGATCGGTCACACAGAAACAGACATAACAGATACAGATACAGAACAAACAGATAATAACAACCGGATCTCGAAACATCGAGAAGTGTTCCTGCAGAAGAGTTAATCTAGAACAGAGTAGCAACAAACAAAGCTAAGTAAATAGTCATACTTAGGACTTAGTTATTTTTTACGCGGAAGCATACAGTATAACAGAATATATAGTAATAGATACAAATAGTCACATAGCCTTCCAGTTTTTCGCAAATAGATAAGTTTAGGGGTCAACACTCACCTTAAACCTTGCGAGCAAGAACCGCAGTAAGAGCCGTGAAATACGGGCTAACAAACGTGGCACTTAAACAGAAGAAGACTAGTTTAGCAACTAGAAGTCGAAACGAAAGTCAAATGGAAAAAGGTAAAAAGGTCGGAGGGAAAGTGACGAAGGTGGGGTTTGAGCTTGGGACCCCAAGGTTAGTCGGTTAATACTAAACCAACTAAGCTAGCGTGACAAACAATTACCAAACTTCAATATATAAAGTAACCAAGTTAATTTTCGGAAGAAACCCAAATGTGAATTAGTATTAAGCAATTTCGGGAAAAACATTTCAGTTCACGTAGTTGTGGAAAGTTGAGAAGGTTTTAACGGTTTTCACAAAATTACAAAAGTACCCTTTACGAATACAAAATGGCCAAAATACCCCTTTAGTTCAAAGTTACCAAAATGATCTTACGCAGTCGAAAACGACCAAACAATCCACGTTTTTTAGAAAAACACAAAAATTACTGTTTTACCCTTAGCTTCTGAAATTACCAAAATACCCTCGATAGTAAATTGCAAAACGGTTTCAAGCTTTCGACCATATCAGAACAGTCCTCAAAGACAAACTCAATTTAACAGCTCAGTCCAGAGCAAATGAAATTACCATTTTACCCTTAAGGTACAATTACATAAGTGTCCTTTCATTAAATTCAGAAACCACAACCTAGTTTCACTACTTTCAGAACATGCAAAACACCCCAGAAGACAGTGACTCCTAATCAAGTCCAACGTTAGTCAATACCGGTCAAACATAATTATAAACAGGTCCTTTGCTTTTCAGAATTACTAAAACTGTCCTCACAGGTTCTCAACAATAGCAAAACAGCCCCAACAAAAGTCCATAACTCCAAAACTAGTCCAACAACAACCAAATGGGACGGAACGAATCGGAGCAGATGAACGGGACTGAGCGGAGGGCAACAAAATCGGAGCCGGGACGGAACGAATCGGAACAACACGGGATGGCACGGACTAAATAGAACCAAAACGAATCGGGGAGGAGCTGATATGGCGGGACGGAACGGAGCGAATCAAGCCGGCAGAGCTGGGCGGCGCGTGACGGAACAGAACGGAGCCGGATCGGAACAAAAAGCGGCGCACGGGCGGAGCGCGGGCGAGGCACGACGTGTGCTCCGGGATGACGGCAGAACATGGCCGGTGGTGTGGCAACGAGACGGCGGCCGAGCTAGACGGAGGTGGTGATAAAGATGGTGGTTGTTTTTAATTGTGATGATGGTGACTTGAGATGAAGATGATGAATTGATGTTGATGATGGCCGAATGGGAGAGGCAGAGAGATTTTTGTTCCTTCTTTGGTTTCAGATAGTGGTGGCGTGAGTAGAAGTGAGGAGGAAAGAGATGATTAGGTTTAGGGTTTAGTACATTGGCCAGCTGATTGGGTCAGATAATGGGCCAGAAGACTAAATTCGAATAGGGCCTCTCCACTCAAATTGTTAGCTGACCCAAAACAGAACGAGACGGATTAAATCCACACGAACTTTCTAAAATCGAAATTGATTGCGCGGGAAAGAAATTAAATAATTATCAAATAAAATAAATTATTCAGATAATTAAATAATAATTAAAATAAATAATTAAAAAATACGGGACGTTACACTCCACCACCCTTAAAAGAAGTTTCGTCCTCGAAACTTTACTAGCGTAAAACTAACGAACGTGGAACGGAAAAACGAAAGTCTTCAACGTCAAACGCCGGATGAAAGGTCGAACGTTGCAACCCAAGGTTAACAAGGTCGTAACTAACCTAAGGAAAATAGGGTTCATATCTTCACCCAACAATCTAAACCATAAATCTTCGATAAAAAGTCGATACTTAAACTTCAAGCGAATCTATCCTACGAAAGAAGTGCAGTTCGATAAGCAAACACGACTTAGAAGAAGCTGGTCCATATGCGCGTACCTCTTACTACACGTTGGTAGAGCCTCGTGTCCAACCCCACTGTAGACCTTCGCCTTGGTTGTTGTACCATCTCCTTGTTTGTTCGAAACCGTGCTACGAGGCCGTCCTTCCTTAACCAGAGAGCGACGTCTCGGACATCTGTTCACCTTATGATCTTTGCTGCCACAAGCCAAACACCAACCCTTTCTCTTCCAGCAGTTGTCTTCCTCGTGAGTTGTTCCTCCACAAAAACTACGCTTTCTCCTAATTGACTCTCCAGTATTATCACCGAGTTGACGAGGGCAACTTTCCCGCTGATTGCGAGGATACTTGGATGGAGATGGACGATCCTTGCCACTCACGTGATCAGAACCCCTTTTTCCATATCGATGAGATTCAAGCTCTCAAGCTCTCCTAATTCGTTCTCCACTTCAGCAGCTCTTTCCACGGTCTTCGCGTAAGTTGACATCTCGATTCCAAACAGGTTGAACTTGATCTTAGGCTTCAATCCTCGTACAAAGAACCTCATCTTTTCCATTTCATCATTTTGGAGGTGTGGCACATACTTCAACAATCTCATGAATTTAAGATCATACTCGGACACCGTCATCTTCCCTTGCCCCAACTTTTCAAACTCACTACTTCTTCTCATACGGATATTACGGGGAACATACTTGTCCACAAATTCCGTCACAAAATTCTCCCATGTGTGAGGTTTTCCTTCTTTCCTCCATCGTGCATCAACGGTGACCCACCAACGGCGTGCTAGTCCATCGAGCTGAAACACTGCAAGCTCCACCATTTGTGCATCGTTGATGTGCAAGATACTAAACAAATCCTCGATGCCCTCAATCCACACTTCAGCTTTCCTTGAGTGGGGTGATCCTTCAAACCTTTCCGGGTGAAAGCGAGTGAACCTCTCAGCTGCCGACAACGTTACAGTTTCTTGATGTGGCATAATTGACGGCGCGATCGCACTTGCTACTTGGCGGGAGGCATTTGAAACTGCGACCTTCGGCTGCATCGAGTCTTGTGAAATAGCATCATTGGCGGTGTGGTTGCTGCGGCTGGTAGCGCGAGTGTTGTTCGTTGGAGCCATCCTATCGCAATTAGTCTAAGGTCAATAACGTAAATTAACGTTCTCGAGCGTAACTATCTTAAGGCGTAAACGTGAACTAAGGCACTAACTTAAGTCAATCTAGCGTGAACAAGCAAGAGACGCGTGAGAGTAAACGAAATTACGTAGGTCAAAATCAAATTAGGGAGACATAAATAAGATAGTAGCTTATCAATAATTAAATCCTCGAGTGTGTCTAACCTAGCATGCAAGGCAGACATAAATTGAAGAAGCAATGATAAAGCATAAGTAGCAAATTCATATGTTGTAAAAAAGATTCATAAACATTAAGCATGCAATAAAAGCGTTCTCTCATAAAGTGATCGGTTATTTGTCCTCGGTTAACACAAATCACACAAACAGTCGGCCGCCTGCCAGTGATTTATGTCGACTTGGGTTAAACAATAGATTACTGTATGATAGAACCAAGCAAGATCATGTATGAACTTTAACAAGTAAAATAAATGCATATATAAGTGTTTAAACCTTAAAACATGCATCAAATGACATTATAGTAATTAATAATATACTCATGCATTTAGATGAAATAATATAATCGGCTTAACGAAAATGAATGAAGTAGCAATAGTAAGCTGGTGAACTTAGTAGAAGTTAAACAGGATGAACAACAAGGCAGTTTTCGGAGGACAAAACAATAGAACAGGTGACGTGCAAACGGAACAGCTCAGAGTAGTGCAGAAGACTAAACGACATAAGAGATAGAAAAATAACAACTCAACCTATATCCAGCGACTCGGACCCTCACACACACCCCATAGGCCAGAAGATCCTATCCTAGCAAGCCTGAGTTTGAACTCAAGCTCTGATACCATCTGTAACGGTATCGGTTTTTAAAAACAAATAAATTTCTTGAAAAGAGAAAATCCGAAATAATTTGAAAAGTAACGGTTGGCAATAAATGCCATAACAATATTTGGCGCCATAGTGCTAACAGAAACAAGTAAAAAATCCAACGGTAACTTAGAAGTCAAAGAACAACGACTAGTGAAGAAAGTCAAAAGTTTCATCTTCTTATAAAAAAAACAAATCCCCAAAGACATCCCAGACCCCTCTCTCAGTCGCTGGCATCCTACTCGCGTGCATCCTCAGTAGTATCTGGAAGGAAGGAATTTTTGAAAACAAAGAGAGCGTGAGATAAAGGATCTTTGAAAACAAAATCCTTTGCAGCAGATAAAATAACAAACAGAACAGACAACATATCAGAAAGACAGAACAGATAAGTCAAAGTCCGTTGGTGCAGCCCGTCTTGTTACTCCTACTCCCAAATTTCCCTTATAGCTCCCTCCAGAGGGTATACAACTCCGGACAGAAACAGAAACCCCCGTGTACTTTGGGGAAACAGAACCTACGACCCTAATAGACCTCAGCGACTTCTGCCTCGCACCTAAAAGGGATTAGACTAGGCAATAACCAAGCAAACCCGATAGTCCTCTACTACCCAAGCCTACCTAGTTACGACCTAATCGACCGGTCACACAGAAACAGACAGAACAGATACAGAACAAACAGATAATAACAACCGGATCTCGAAACATCGAGAAGTGTTCCTGCAGAAGAGTTAATCCAGAACAGAGTAGCAACAAACAAAGCTAAGTAAATAGTCATAATTAGGACTTAGTTATTTTTTACGCGGAAGCATACAGTATAACAGAATATATAGTAATAGATACAGATAGTCACATAGCCTTCCAGTTTTTCGCAAATAGATAAGTTTAGGGGTGAACACTCACCTTAAACCTTGCGAGCAAGAACCGCAGTAAGAGCCGTGAAATACGGGCTAACAGACGTGGCACCTAAACAGAAGAAGACTAGTTTACCAACTAGAATTCGAAACGAAAGTCAAACGGAAAAAGGTAAAAGGTCGGAGGGAAAGTGGCGAAGGTGGGGTTTGAGCTTGGGACCCCAAGGTTAGTCGATTAATACTAAACCAACTATGCTAGCGTGACAAACAATTACCGAACTTCAAGACATAATGTAACCAAGTTAATTTTCGGAAGAAACCCAAATGTGAATTAGTATTAAGCAATTTCGGGAAAAACATTTCAGTTCACGTAGTTGTAGAAAGTTGAGAAGGTTTTAACGGTTTTCACAAAATTACAAAAGTACCCTTTACGAATACAAAATGGCCAAAATACCCCTTTAGTTCAAAGTTACAAAAATGATCTTACGCACTCGAAAACGACCAAACAATCCACGGTTTTCGGAAACACACAAAATTACTATTTTACCCTTAGCTTCTGAAATTACCAAAATACCCTCGATAGTAAATTGCAAAACGGTTTCAAGCTTTCGACCATATCAGAACAGCCCTCAAAGACAAACTCGATTTAATAGCTCAGTCCAGAGCAAATGAAATTACCATTTTACCCTTAAGGTACAATTACATAAGTGTCCTTTCTTTAAATTCAGAAACCACAACCTAGTTTCACTACTTTCAGAAGACAGTGACTCCTAATCAAGTCCAACGTCAGTCAATACCGGTCAAACATAATTATAAACAGGTCCTTTGCTTTTCAGAATTACTAAAACTGTCCTCACAGGTTCTCAACAATAGCAAAACAGCCCCAACAAAAGTCCATAACTCCAAAACTAGTCCAACAACAATCAAATGCGGTCAACAAATCCCAAATAAAAGATCAAAGAGTCCCGAGTGGTCATAGTCAGCCAAAATCGGTCTAGGTCAAGGGATTTAGGATTCGATTTGGGACCAGATTAAACCAAGGGCAAAACTGTCCATAGGAGAAAGAATGAACAAAATGTAAATTGAGATTTTACCTTGAATGGTGGTGGGATTGGAACGGAATCTGGACGGAGCAGATGAACGGGACTGAGCGGAGCAGGGCAGACAAAATCGGAGCCGGGACGGAACGTATCGGAACAGCACGGGATGGCACGGACTGAACGAAACCGAAATGAACCGGGGAGGAGCTGATACGGCAGGACGGAACGGAGCGAATCAAACCGGCGGAGCTGGGCGGCGCGTGACGGAACAGAACAGAGCCGGATCGGAACAAAAAGCGGCGCACGGGCGGAGCGCGGGCGGATCACGTACGGCGGAGCACGGGCGAGGCACGGCGTGTGCTCCGGGATGACGGCAGAACGTGGCCGGTGGTGTGGCGGCCGAGCTAGACGGAGGTGGTGATAAAGATGGTGGTTGTTTTTGATTGTGATGATGGTGACTTGAGATGAAGATGATGAATTTATGTTGATGATGGCCGAATGGGAGAGGCAGAGAGATTTTTGTTCTTTCTTTGGTTTCAGATAGTGCTGGCGTGAGTAGAAGTGAGGAGGAAAGAGATGATTAGGTTTAGGGTTTAGTACATAGGCCAGCTGAAGATTGGGCCACATAATGGGCCAGAAGACTAAATTCGAATTGGGCCTCTCCACTCAGATTGTTAGCTGACCCAAAACAGAACGAGACGGATTAAATCCACACGAACTTTCTAAAATCGAAATTGATTGTGCGGGAAAGAAATTAAATAATTACCAAATAAAATAAATTATTCAGATAATTAAATAATAATTAAAATAAATAATTAAAAAAAAAGGGGCGTTACAATAACCAGTTCTCCTGGTTCTTTGTCGCTATATCCAGGGATTACATGTTAGTCTACAGTGGACGGGATTTGAATCTTGTCGGATACACTGGCACTGATTTTCAATCAGATCTTGATGTTGGTACTTCCACATCAGGAACTATGTGTACTGCTGGAGGAGCTATCATTACTTGGAGTTGCAACAAACAGAAATGTATTGCTGACTTTGAGTTGGAGGCAATATATGTAGCTACTTCAGAAGCATCGAAGGATGTTGTGTGACTCAGGAAGTTTCTGGTAACTCTGTGTGTCATCCCAGGGGACTTAAAGCCATTGGTGGTACACACTGATAACCAAGTGATCGTGGCAGATGCCGCAAGACCAGAAATGTTAGTATAAGTGTCCTAGTGATAACCACATTTGAGGACAATTGTACTACATCACAATCAACGTAATATAATATATGTTTCTTTATTCATGTTTATGTTTACTTATGAATTTATATTACACCAGCCATACAACATGTTATATCTTTATCTGGTTTGTCTGTATCGATAGCAAACATGTTCCCAGAGGGTGTACGCATAATCACACAGTAAGTGGGAACTATGTGAAATATCATATATCCCAAATGCTCCCTAGTCAAGGCTCATCTTGTATGGGGATTCCGAATGAGGCATTCGAGACTAGTACGCGTGGAGGTTATACTTGTTGGAGCAAGTGTGGTCGATCCCACGACCACGGAACGGATAGTTGGAGCGAGTCCGTAATATTCCCATAACTGCGCATACTTGTTCGAGGAGATTATCCGAACAATGGAAGTACCCACCGAATTTCCCATCGATGTGTATTCGACACTGAGGTGTCTATGGAAACCGGAGTTGTGGAAGTGATGTCATTCATCCTTCGACTCTCAGGGCTTTACCATCACATTTGTTGTGCCATGGTCTTTGGTTGAAACCAACGCTTGCACCCTGAAATTGTAAGAAAATACAGTCAGAGTTACCCCTAGGGTACGCAACGGAATTTCAAAACTTTTTATAACATACATGTTAATTGATTATGTATATGTCGTATATATGTAAACACGTCAATTAGAAGACTAACCTTACTTCCAAACCAGCTTCCAAGTCTTCGTAATAATCCGGTGTATCTTCTCCTTCGTCGAAGTCGAAGATATCTGCAATACTCTGATTATCTGCAAGACAATAAGAGTTAGTTTCCAGCTCCTAGAACCTCAACCTTGGTATCCACGGATGAACAGCCTATCAGAAGAATGCTAGGATATTCTTTGTGTGACCAAGAACACGGGGCGGCGGTTTTCCTCCGGTGAGGGTGGTGCGCGCGTGGGGCTTATAGAGGAGGGGAGAGTTTTTATTTTCTCTAAGAAAATTGGGTATTCAACTCTGTGAATGTCTATGTCAAAAAACTCTCTAATAGTCTACTATATATAGTAGTCAATAGAAGCCTAAAGCATAAGCAATTAGACTTCGTTAAGGAATAAGAATCTAATTCTTATCGCACTAGGAAACCAATATCAAGTCTAGATTCATTCTCAATCAAATTAAAACTCAATCAGGAAAATCTAACTTATCCCTTGGACTTCTAATAGAGGAAGTCCCCTATCCCAGCTCGCGCGCGCGCGCCTGTCCTAAGGGAGATAGGTGGGTCCCAATTTTGGGACCCACTTATAGTTCTAAGGCAATTCAAACTCCAAGTAGATTTTGCCCATGTGCATATGTTAATTCTAAATTAACATATCCTTTCAAATCAAACCTCTATTATATTTCCAAAATATAATCTTTAATTGTATTTATATAAAATACAATTAATTAGCCAATTCAATTAATAATTCCAAATCATTAATTGAGCCACTAAATATTATAATTAATTCCAAATCAATTATAATCCATCAATCACAATTAATTTCAAATTAATTGCGATTCCATCTTCAAGGATATTCTGATAAGATGAATTACCACATAGTGTGACCCATAGGGCCTCATTGTATTAAGCAAGTCCTAGACTAGGCAAAATGGAATTCCTAGACGGTTCCATTTGCAATATTAATACATGAGAACGTTTGAGAGGTTTCTCAAAGCAAACTCTTTCGTTGCGAAGTCTGTTGCGCTCAACGCGGCGATGGTAACGTCCCTTCATCTGACTGACTCGAATGCATTTAGGATCGATGATGTGTCTATCCCAATAATACATCCACTGGCGTCTCAGGGAGTTGCTTAGTTACTAAGATATACTTATGACCATCATAATATATCGATGCATTGGCCAGTGACATAACCAACACAACTATGAAGACTATGAGCAGTACTCTCCTGTGCTACACATGAGAGATGAATCCTTCACAGAAACACTTATCATCCCATTTTTATGTAGCCATAATCCTGGATCGTGTCTTAGGTCAACTGCTTATTCAGAGCTGACATCGACAGGTCCACCAAGGATATGGGGCAACAAATGTGATGATAAAGTCCTGTAAGTCCAAAGGACGACGGGCATCACTTCGACAACTTACCGGTTCCCATAGACACTTCGGTGTAGAGTATACATCGATGGGAGTGTCCGGTGGGTACTTCCATTGTTCGATAATCATTCTTCGAACAACTATGCGCAGTTATGGGAAACGTTTCTTGATTGTCCAACAATCCGTTCCGTGGCCGTGGGATCAGCTCACACTTGCTCCAACAAGTATAACCTCCACGCATACTAGTCTCATCTGGTTCATTCAGACCCCTACATCCGAGATGAACCTCGACTAGGGAGAGTTTGGGATAGATGATAACTCACATAGCTCCCACTATCTGTGTGATCGTTCATCTATCCGAGGGGACATGTTTAATATCAATACAGACAAAAATAGAGATATGACATGCTGCATGCCTGGTCTAATATAAATATGAAAGTGATACTCAATAGTAAAACAACAAATATATATTATATTACGTTGACCTGTGTAATAGTACATATATGCCCTCTATAAGGGCTGCATGCCCTTAATAAGGACTGTCTCTAGGACATACACACTATCAATCTCCCACTTGGACTAGAGCCAGTCACCTTTATGCCTAATACCGAGATTAGCATAATGTCTTAAGTGGACTTCCACTGATAAGACCTTGGTGAAAGGATCTGCCACGTTGTCCGTGGTAGAGACACGTTCTATACTAACTTCTCCTCTATCAATAATCTCACGTATAACGTGATATTTTCTAAGTACATGTTTGTTCTTGTTTGTAGATCTAGGCTCCCTAGCTTGAGCGACGGCGCCCGTATTGTCACAATAAATCGTTATTGGACTGGGAGCAGGAACAACCCTCAATTCCTTCAAGAACTCTGAAATCCAGACAGCTTCTTTCGATGCTTCTGATGCAGCAATGTACTCGGCTTCTGTGGATGAGTCAGCAACAGTGGCTTGCTTAGAACTCTTCCAACAGATAGCTCCTCCGTTCAATTTGAATACGTATCCTGTCTGTGACTTAAAGTCATCAGGATCTGATTCAAATCCAGCGTTGACATACCCAGACATCTTTAATTCTGGTTCTCCACCAAACACCAAGAACATCTCTTTAGTCCGTCGAAGGTACTTAAGAATGTTCTTTACAGCAGTCCAGTGAGGTACTCCTGGATTCTGTTGGTGTCGACAAGTGACACTAAGCGCATATGCCACATCGGGCCTTGTGCAATTCATTGCATACATTATAGACCCTACTGCCGAAGCATAGGGCACACGACTCATTGCATTTCTTTCTTCATCAGTTTTAGGACCATCCTTAACTGATAAGACAATCCCATGCCTAGCTGGGAGAAAGCCTCTCTTTGAGTCGTCGATGTTATAACGCTTCAGTATTTTGTCGATGTAGGTGGACTGTGTCAATCCTAACATCCTCTTGGATCTATCTCTATAGATCTTGATCCCTAGGATGTAATTCGCTTCACCCAAGTCCTTCATTGAGAAGGTACTTGATAACCAAACTTTAGTCTCTTCTAGCATAGAGACATTTTTTCCCATGATCAAAATGTCATCAACATAGATGATCATGAAAACAACTCCCTTGTCGTTGTGCCTAGCGTAGACACAGGGATCTTCCTTGCTTCTGATGAAGTCAAACGATTTGACAGCTTCATCAAAGCGGATATTCCAGCTCCTAGACGCTTGCTTTAGCCATAAATGGATCTTTGTAATTTGCATACAGCAGTTGGCCTGGTTTTACTAATAAAACCTTCCGGCTGTACCATATAGACCTCTTCCTCAAGGTTGCCATTGAGGAAGGCAGACTTTACATCCATCTACCAGATCTCATAATCATAGTAGGCAGCTATCGCAAGTAGAATTCGAATGGACTTCAATTTTGCTACAGGTGAAAAGGTTTCATCGTAATCGATGCCATACCTTTGCGTGTAGCCTTTCACCACAAGTCTAGCCTGTGCGTTTGTACCTTGCCATAGGTATTTGTCTTTTGTTTAAAAACCCATTTGCACCCAATAAGTCTAACCCCTTGGGGCAAGTCTACCAAGTTCCAAACTTGGTTCTGGTACATGGAGTCCATTTCCAATTCCATGGCCTATTGCGATTTGTCTGAGTCAATATCAATTATTGCCTCTTTTTAGGTCTCGGGATCTTCCCGATCTGATAAGCCGACATCAAGTTCACTGATGTCTTCTATCATAAGGCTTTGCTTCTGAAGTCCTTTTAGGATCCTCTTCGACCTACGGAGCTCGACTGGTTCTGGTGCTTTTCTTTTCTGGCTTCGTGTAACACGAACATTATCAGTGGGCACTGATGCAGCCGGTCGCGCCCCGCGACCCTGTTCCCTTGCGGGAGGCTGCTCTTGTGCAACTTGTTGCACAGGTTGGTTGACAACGGGTTCTGTTGGTGTGGTTTCAACTGTTGATCTAATCACAGGACTCCCACTGACTATGACATGCCTAGCAAGTGTCATATCATTACCCTTGTCTGCTTCGAAAGCTCCCACTGAACTTGAGTCCAAATCAAAAGATTTAGAGAACTCATGTTCGCGCTTGTCAAAGTCTTGAATTTCTTCAAGTTCTATCATGTCATCTAACCTCTCTTCTTCGAGGTATTCTACTTCTAAAAACTTGACGTTTCTAGATACTATCACCTTGTGATCTTCAGCATTATAGAATTCATAGCCTCTCGTCTAGCGAGGATAGCCTATGAAATATACTTTGACACCCTTGGCATCTAACTTATCAGTGAGCATCAGTTTGACTATCGCAGGACAGCCCCAAGGTCTAAGATAGCCTAGTGAGGGTTACTTTCCATTCCATAACTCATAAGGAGTTTTCTCCACTGATTTAGATGGTACACGGTTCAGAATGTAGATTGGAGTTTGTAGTGCATATCCCACAGATATTTTGGAAGAGTTGAAAATCCAATCATTGATCTCACCATGTCTAACAGGGTTCGATTCCTTCTCTCAGAAACACCATTTAACTGTGGTGTTCCAGGAGGAGTCCATTGCGATTGAATTCCATTTTCCTTCAAGTAGTCGATAAATTCTTCGCTAAGGTATTCACCTCCTCGATCTGATCGAAGAGTGACTATCCTTAGGTTCAATTCATTCTCGACCTCATTCCGAAACTCCTTGAATTTCCCAAAGGTTTCGGATTTATTCTTCATAAGATAAATATATCCATACCTTGAGAAATCGTCAGTAAAGGTAACGAAGTAAGGATAACCTCCACGCGCATGGACTTTAAAAGGTCCACATACATCGGTATGTATGAGCTCTAAGCAGCGAGTGGCACAAACACCTTGTCCAAGTCATCTTACCCTTAACACATGATTCGCATGTACCATATGATTCAAAATTAAACGGTTCTAAGTAGTCCAACTTCCTTAGTCTTTGAATCCGTGTTTCATTGATATGGCCTAGCCGACAATGCCATAGATAAGATGGATTACTCTTCCTACTTGAAGACGGTTGTTTGTTATGTATTTGAAATAAAGGTAGACTACTTTGCAAAGTATATAAACCATTCACTAAGCGAGCCTTTCCACAATACTGGTCATTTAATGAAAAATAACAAGTATTATTCACAAATCGAAAGGAAAAACCCCTATTGTCTAACAATGGAATGGAAATAATATTTCTGACAATGGATGGAACAAAGTAAACGTTATCAAGTTCTAAACATTGTCCTGAAGGTAAATCTATCTTGCAGCGTCCAACGCATTTGGCTTCAACTGGATTGCCGTTCCCAACATGCAAGTCGATTTCACCTTGCTTGACTAGCCTGTGTTTAATGAGCCCCTGCACATTATTACAAATGTGCGAGCCACAGGCTGTATCTAATACCCAACCATTGGAGTCAAAAGTAGTCATGTTCATTTCAATAACAAACATACCTGAGCTAAAATCCGGTGGCTTCTTAGCTTGATCTGCCCTCAGCTTAGGGCAATCTTTCTTCCAATGTCCTTTCTGTTTACAGAAAAGACATTCATCTGTGTGTACCGTTCCGCTTCTCTTGAACTTCCTTTTCTGGTTCAGACGCTTAGGCTTATCACTCGAAGTGTTAGCCTTGGCTCCCGACTTTCCCTTACCCTTAGAACCTTTATTTCTCGGGTTTGGGTTAGACGGTTGCCCAACATACATGATCGACTTTTCCCTCTTAGGAAGAGTTTGATCATATGTCTTCAGCAGATTATGGAGTTCGGGCAGTGTGACGTCCTTCGCATTCATCGTGGTTAATGATGAACTGCGAATACGAACTCGACAACGATTGAAGGATAAAGATCACCATGATCTTATTCTCATCTTGAGAACATGTTCAGACATGTTCCCTCCTTCATTGAGCTTGCATCTGTGTATCTCTTTGAACAAATCAAATTCAACACTTCTGGCTGTCGTCTTAAAGAGCGACTCAAGATGCTTCAGCATCTCATAAGGCAACATGCTTTCATGTTGTCTCTGCAGCTCATTGCTCATTGCCGCCAGCATAATACACTGCGCGGATATAGCATCCTCATGATGCTTATCAGACTTTGCCTTGTTGGCTTTATTCCAAATCAGCAACTTGATCGGCAGTCTGATTCTCGGGACACACGGGATTAGCCTCGTCCAAGACGTACTCAATCTTTTCGTACCTCAGCACCAAACGTATATTCCTGATCCAATCTAGGAAGTTTGGTCCGGTCAAAATTTTCTTCTCTAAGACAGCACGGAGCGAGATACTCGCCATTTCGGTTTTTCTTAGGAGAAATAATATAGAACGAAAATAATAAATCAACTATTGAAATATTACTTCTAAATACACAGTCAACATAACTAAACAACAAGGTCCTTTAGCTGTTTAGCTCCCAGTATTTTCACATATGCTTGCCCCCAAAACAAACATACGGGTAATGTCCAACAAGTTACCGTAGTGGCCAAGATCCAAATCCGTACTATGCTATACTCCAACGGGGGCTGGTCGCATAGCATAATATGACCGGTAGGACTATCCAATTGCGTCACGCAACTCTTGGGTGTTAAATTTAATTTAACCCGATGCCCTACATATTGTACCTATCGAGGTCGCTAGATACAATATGCAGTAAGTCATAACCATAGGCTACTCTAATCTGACGATCACTGCGAGTCTGTAAGACGAGGTCGCCAATACAAGAAAATGCAATGAAAGTTCAGAATTAAAGCACACTATGGAAAGCATCTCAGAAATACATACATATATATATTTCTGTACTTATATTGGTTGGGGCTTGTCGCTTGAGGATTGTTATCAGTCATCTACAAACAAATAAGGGCGCCGCCTACCCGTCATGCATGAGCGGTCTACACGTAATGGATGCCGCCTATCCATTCTAGTTCTAAACGCGGTCAAGCACATAATGGGTGCCGCCTACCCATACATAAAATATGCGGTCCGACATATAAGAGGGCGCCGGCTACCCTCGCATGCATAGCGGTCGAACGGAAAGTAAAATACTTGGTATTTAAACATGCATTGTCAAACAATAGCATATTGAGCATACAAAACAAGTAGTAGCCTATGTGGATGCCAAATGACTTCATCATTTCATTATGAAAATTATAATCCCATACTTATAATGTCTATGAAATAATTGAAAATTTGGACTAGATTGAAAAATCGAAAATTCTATTGACCAAGTAGCAATTTTCGAAAACCCGAAGGACTTAATTGTAATTTTTTGAAACCTTGGAGATGTTAAATCTAAAATTTAAAAGTAGAAGGACTAATTTGCAATAAACAATAAATTGATATATTACACATAACACGTAGTGCAGAGGTAAGATGACCTCGAATGTCGATCTCTAGGGACTTAACTAGCTTTAACTACAATAACTATTATATAATTCAGTAAACAAACTTCACTTAACTTACTTAACAATATGCGACGAGAGTTGGTGATAGCAATGCTCATTCTAAGCATCGGGTTCTAATTATGCATGAAAGTGCAACACGTACTGCTTTAAAAGTAATTCGAACTAATCTTGTTGTGGGAATTGTTTACACCGTATCAGGCAACTCTCTATTCAAAGAGGATACTTCCGCAAGGTTTCCACCCCAACGCTCGATCAGAACAAACATCAAAAGACAGGTTTTGACATGTATTTTGAAAGCCTCTTATCTATACTAATACTTGGCTAAGGTTGTCAGGCTTAGTGCAAGCAGTACTTGATAATTGTAAATATTGAAAACGATGATCTTGAATTTTCCTAGTGTTTCTAACACTTTTATACGAAGATATTTGGCTTAGTCGGATCAAAGAATCGAATAAAATAATTCTACAAGTAAAAGATTCATAAACTCAATCATGCACAATATGAACCCTAGCTATGAATTTACATACTATCACCAACTAGAAACTTAGCTACTCATATCAAAATCGAAATCAACAATAGCATTCATAACAATCATAGATGAAAACATGGTTGAATTGAAAGATAGAGTGCAAAACATAGTGAAATACAAAGTTACCACCGAGGGTTGTCAATCTCCGGTGCATTGCTAAACTCACAAAAATCTAGCAAGGTGAGATCAATAGATGTCCAAATCTCTACCTTGATGCTCCAAATCGCTAAGAAAAAGTAGTTCTAAGTCAAAGAAAACCCAGAACAAGCTCTAGGGTTTATGTCTGCAAAAGTATGATTCAAGATATGAAAATTCGCAACTTTACAATATATATATCTGCCCCCGAAACAGCCCCAGGCGGACCGCCTGGCACCAGGCGGTGCGCCAGACACCAGGCGGACTGCCTTTGATGCCAGGCGGTGCGCCTCGCACGGGCAGAGAATCGTCCGTGCTTTTCTCCTCCAAGTCTTCAACTTTTTGGTCTTGGGCACGACTTTGAGCTTCGAAACTTTGTCTTTCGGCCTGGAAACACGTCCCGGTACCCGTTGACACACCCCGGGTGATCTCGTTGCACCAAAACTTCAATGTTTCGCCATGATTCATAGCCAAAAGTGCGATTTTCACCTAAATCCTGAAAATAACAAAGAAAATGGAAACGTGACACTATTATAACAAAATGCACTAAAATGAATACAAGAGGATAGCTAAATTGGTGAAAAAGAACCGAATGGAAGTGTAAAAAACATTGTCATCAAACTCCCCAAACCGAACCTTTGCTTGTACTCAAACAACTAGCTAGACTCTATGCAAACTACATGCAACACAAAGGGGAATCTCATGCCAAACAAGAAGAACTAATCTATTGTATCTACCAAATGCTTATGAACAAAGACCATACAAATCATAACATGGAAGTAGGTTGAAGAATGCCTCGATTGAACCTATACACATTCACATATGCACTTTGTTAAACAAGGGAGTCTCTCGTAACATTCTCTACCTGGACCTGGTCAGTGACGACGCAATGATGCATATTAAAATACAAATGGTTGTCCCGTGACTATGAAACTGAGGGCTTACTACTGTTCACGAAGTGAGACTTTCCCTCAAGAGAGGTCGAACCAATACTGGCTCTCATCAAACGAGGGTTCCCTAATAAACACACTCCCCTATTCTACCCGACTCTTAGAGCAAAGACTCTTCACCACTTCCTGAATGGCAGGACGAGGGTGGTCTAAAACAGGTCTTGGACTAGACGACACGAAAACACAAGGAAGAATACACAATTCGATTACGAACTACTACAAAAGCTGAAAAAAGATACAACGCTTCGCTAAACTGCTTTTTGGCTTGCTTGGACCCTTCTTTTGTGTTTTTTTTTTTGGGTCTTATTCTTTTTTTTTTATTTTCTTGTTTTCTTTTTTTTTTTTTTCTTTTACCAGATTTCTGGAATAGAGTTTTTTTTTTCTTTTTTCGATTTTTCTCTTTTTTTCTTTTGTATATAGCCAGCAGTAGCAACAATGAAAAGAAATAACTACGACTCTACAACGACCTCCCCAAACCTATTCGAAAGAATAGGTTGGAGCACAAACTCACAAAGAAGAAGAAAAAACAAACTCAACATGACTCAACAAGACGAAAAAAAAGTCATACAAATGGTAACCCCCTCCCCAAACTTATTCTTTAGACTAGGTTTCAAACAAAGGATCACACACCTCACTCTACCTCCTTCCTAGGCATTTAGCAATCTCAAAAAGCAAGGTGAAGACTTGTTGCCTCTTAGGTACATAATTACACGAGAATGCAACCAAAGACTCTAACATGCAACATTTTATAAGGCCTTCGCGAACCGTAGTAGAGAAAACACCACATAGTGATGTCGAGACTACCAAGTTTAACTAGTGCACATACGAATATGACAAGCCAAGCGAGACAAACCTCAAACTATTCCATAGAAATGCAATGCATGGTCAATGGTCAAGAACACTTAGTCTATACAATAAAAAAGTTCTAAATATTTGGCAATAAACTCCACACAACAACATGCAAAAACTAGACTAAGGATGAATGCATACGAACAAGCTAAATCCTAAGAAAGAGGTAAATGTGCAAACAAAGGTAATCTAAATACAAGATACAATACTCAACGACAATAAGTCATACAAAACTAACATCATAATTCACATAACACCCCCCCCCCCACATGAAGCTCAAGCTGGTCTCCAGCAAAAGAGGAAATGAGGAATGTAAAGTGATACTAGATGTTACCGAATGTGTGGCCTCTGTCGGCTGAGTATACCAGAATGGACATGTGAAAAGACTAGTAATCCGGGTCATAATCCCCGTAATAGTCGTTCCACGTGTCAGACAGAAGGTCCTGAGACTGCTGTAAGGCTTCCTGCTGACGGTCCAAGAACATCTGCTGCTGCAAAATGAGCTGTCTCTCGTTCCGGCGATGCTCCTCAGCAAGTTCAGAATCACGGTTGCGCTGGACAGCATAACCATCAAGAGTATGCTGCAAACCCTGTACAGTGGTGGTCAGAGTTGCAACATTCGCATCAAACCCACGGAACATCAAGGTAGGTCCTGAGCTCAGTAAAATCAAATCCCCTAGAACCACGTGCTACTCGCGATGGCTGTTGTGACCCACTTGGAGCGGCAGTGTCGGGAATACGGTATCTATCATCGGTCTCCATGGCATCGTCATCACTCGGAGGAGGTGAAGGAGATGGAGATCTAGCTGCTGCATCATCGGCGGTGGCAGCCGAAGGTACATTCTGACGGAACCTATGTTCCTGCTCATTGATAGACGCTGGAGTCAAGGCCGAGGTGACGGAGCCCGACTCATAAATACCTTCAACCCCGTGGTACTTGCAGTAGGCAGTGATCAAGCAAGAAAAAACAAATGGTTTCTTCTTTTTGTTCCAATGCCTATGGTACTCCTCATAGATAATGCTGCCAATATCGATACGGTGCCTACCCAATAGACAGTAGATGAGCTCTGCATACCAAGGCTGAATGGAAGTATCATTGGTCCGAGGAATGAAATTGGCCATAAAGAACTTCATAGCCGTCCTAGCCTCAAGATTGAGGTCCTTCCTCTCCAGTCTCTTCGGTCTAGCACCAAATGGGTACAGATACTCCTTGTGGAAAATCACCTCTGTGACTCTCTCGTCAATCACCCGGCCCCCTCTCGAGTACTTATATTCATGCGCGCTCCCGGTAAACTCCCGTTCTCCGAAGTGGATAAAGTCAGAAATTGACCGAGTCCATGGCACTATTGTGTTCCACACTGGAACACCCCCCCCCCCATGTCTGCACGGCCTATGTATCCATCTTGGAGTAGCGATACATCGTACCCATTGAACTAGTTGGAAGTGTACCATTTCCAGTTCCTTTTGTCGTGCAAGCTATATAGCATTCGACATGCCGGTGTATGAGCATAACTGATGAATGTGTATTTTACACTTTCATTCGAGTCTTTTTCACCTAATTTAGCTATCCTCTATGTTAATTTAGCTATATTTTAGTACATTTTATTAGAATAGTGTCACGTTTCCCTTTAGATTTTATTTTACAGGTTTTGGTTGAAATTCGAAGATTTACGGGCATTTATATTGAAGTCTACAAGGAATTGGTGTTCCAGAAGCATATTTGGAGTATCTGAAGGTTCCCGGATAGGATTTGGAGTCTAGGGGCCGAATCTGGAGGTTAGAAGGCTACTAGAAGTCATAAACCGAGTCCGAAAAGGTGAAGAAATCCAAAACCGCGTCGAAAACGCGAAAATTCCGCATTTACACTGTGGGGCGAACCGCCCCGTGCCTCGGGCGAACCGCCCCAGAAGAAATTCGGGCCTATATATAGTTGCGAGTTTTCTCTCCGAAAATCATATCTTTCCAAGCCTACTTTCTCACCTCTCTCTATAGTTTTAGGTAGGAACTTCCCGGGGCCTGTCCTGGGGGTTCCATAGCTTAGGGGATACTTTTTCATAGCAGATTGGAGCGTGTAGGATCGCAATCATCCGGAGATTGACAACCTTCGGTAACTTTGTATCTTACAGTTTTTATCTACTTATTTTATATTCTTTCAATATGTTTTCTTCTATGATTGCTATTGATTGCATGCCTATTATGAGTAGCTAAATTTATCGTTGGTGGTAGTATGTGAATTCTTAGCGAGGGAAGATAATCATGCTAATGGCTATATCGCGCATTATACTCCGTGTCATTGCTTTATTTCGTTGATCAGTTGAACACCAAAATTCTCGTATGTTGTATTGATTATTATGCACACATGGACACTTGTCAACCAATCAGACCAATTATCTTCGTAGTGTTGAATAATTACGGAACACATTAGGACGTTAGTTGTTGATGAGTCAGACCCCTACTATCTTCGTAGTGCTTAATACTTGCAACAAGGACACAAGATTGATTCAAAGATCTCTATGCAAGACCGAGAAATTTATGCATGATTATCGACCCATTATGTTAAGAAGGACCATACTATAACCAACCTCCATTATCTGCTTGAAAACCCCTATTGCTTTCTATTTGCTGTTTTATATTCTTAATTAGATTTGATAAAGCTAGTATAGTCCTGAGAGAACGACACTCGAGTCATTCTACTACTACACTACGGTTTTCGTTGTAGTTGTGGATTGCCTTTGGCTAAATAACAAATTTATTTGACTGAACCGGGACCTGACAAATCTCGCGTTCATCAAATTAGCGCCGTTGCCGGGGACTATACTCCTTTTTTCTGTTTAATTTGTTTTTATTTACAGCTTTAGATTCCTAATTCTTTTAGTTTTAGTTTTCCTTTTTAATTTCTCTCTGATACAGTTTTCCTATTTGTTTCTAATCACTTTTCCTAGTCTGTCACAGATTGTGTATGCCGCATACACGTTCTGCAGGAATACCGCTTGCTGATTCAATTGCTGAGATCGATAGAGTCTACCACCAAAGAAGGCGACTCCTTTCCAAGGAAATCGACGGAATGGCAGAAGCTAGACCACTGAAGGCATGGGTACAACCCACCAAGGATCGTATGAGGGGACCGGCGATTGTTCTTTCGCCTGCAACCCGAGATCTGGTAATCAAGAACCACGCATTCCAACAACTTCCGAGGTTCTATGGCTTATCAAGGGAAGATGTGATGGGGTATTTGAACGATATCGATGATTTCGTCAACCAACTCCCACGACCCGGAGCTGACATAACAACGGATGAGTTGAGGATGAAGGTTTTTGCTATGGGACTTGGCGACAGAGCCAAGTCATGGATGAGTTCTCTACCAGCCGGCTCGCTGGACACTTGGGAAAAGGTTTTTTCAGCTTTCATGGAGAAATACTTCCCACACACTCTGACTACCGCGCTTAAGGCGCAGATCACTGGATTCAAGCAAGACTATGATGAGACCATCTACACCGCGTTCGAGAGGTTCCAAGATCTTACGAACAAGTGCCCTCTCCATGGTTTTGAACTTTCTGACTTAGTCCAACACTTCTACAATGGACTAACCTTCGAGAACCAACAAGTGGTGGATTTCCAATGCCGAGGCAATATTTGGGAGGAAACCGCAGAAGCCGTCTGGGCAGTTTTCGAAAGGCTTGCTAAGGGTTCGCAGTTCAAGGACCCAAGAGCAATGGTTAGGAGACGTGGACCTGAAGCTCCACCGACTCAAGAAGCCCCTATGTACAGGGGGAATGGGGATCGATTCGAGTGCTTTACCAACGAATTGAAGCAAGTCCTCAAGAGCGCCACCGGAACAACTATTTCGAACGAAGTATGCCGAATATGCAAGAACTATGGGCATGGAGCTCATATTTGTAGATCAGAGTTGGCATACGATGATGGCAACTGGGCTCGAGGAGGAGAAGAAGAAGCCTTTGCTACGGAGTTCGGTACTCAAGAAGTTAGCTACGGACAAGACGGTAGGGATCCTCGAGGTGGATTTTGGAGAAGAGGATACCGTAACAATCAAGGATATGCACCGGCTAACCAAACTTATGGACCTAACCAAGACCGTAGTAGGCTGAACTATGTAATGATCACTGCGAAAACCCCGCTCCAAAAGAACCACCGAAGTCGAAGACAGCTCTACTGATGGAGAACTTACAGAAGATGGTTGATCACACACAAAGTTTTCTCAAACGGTATGAGGAGGATTCCGAGAAAACTAGGGCAAGGCTTGATAAGTTGGAAGAGAGCACTAGGCTTTCCCATCAAAAGATGCAAGAGTTGATCGACCGAAGAGCAAGTAAGGAACAAGGCAACACTGAGAAGGTCGTTAGGTGCGAGTGTTGCATGAAGGAAGAACTTCTACAGGCTGAGGAAGAAGAGGAGGACCTTGGTTCTGACGCAAGTGATGAGGAGCAAGAGGATCCTGAACCACTCCCTAAAAGTTTCGATGTTAAGGTAGGGATTGGTGAGCTTGAAGATGTCCGTGCCACACTAGACACGGGATCCTACTCAAACATAATTCCTTTGAATGTGTTTGAAAAGAGTAACCTTGGAAAACTATCTGAGGAAAGGGCTATTGTGCGACTGGCGGATGGATCATTCATGAGACCCGAAGGCCGTTGTGAAAAATGTGTTGGTCAAGATTGGTGAAGCATCAATAAACACCAATTTCGTAGTTATGCCGGCATATGCACCTGGGACGGGGGATGTCATACTCTTAGGGCAAACATTCTTGACCAAGCTACGCTCAGTGATGGACATCTACCAAAGAACTTGCACCATTGAGGTGGATGGCAAGCAACACGTATTACAAGCCATACCTGATCCACCGTAACCGCCTGATATTACTACTCACTATTGTGGTCTTGCAGCCTATATTCTTTCTTATTCACAGGTTCGTGGCATGGAGAGGAGATCAATGAAGGGGAAGCCTAGTACCCGCAAAAAGAGGAGATAGACGCAGACAAGAGTCGAGTCAAAGACTTTAAACAATGACGCTATCCGGGAGGCAACCCGGAATTTTTATCGCTTTCTTTACTGCTTTTTCTGCATGCATTTCATTCTTGAACTATTTGCTTCTCATATGCGAATTTGTTCTTATGTGTGTCGTATATGCTTTTGTTCGAGTGGTTTTCTGAAAAAATTAGTTTCGGGATTAAAACCGCATTTTCTGACATCGGGACCCGTCTCCCTGCATTGGGGAGCACGGGGCGAACCGCCCCACTTGGGGGCGACCCGTGGTGGGGCGAACCGCCCCACAGTCCCAGATCTTAAAAAACGCGGATTTCAACCCCAAATCATTATTTTCTTCATTCTTCTTCATCCATACTCCCAAAAAACCCGAAAAGTGCGATTTTGCTTCTAAATCTTCATAACTTCTTCGTTTCTTGACCAAATTGAGTGTTCTTTAGCTTAATTCGAAGCCTATTACATGATCTATCATCCTAACCGATCAGATTTCATCCTAATTCGTTAGATTTGCAGATCTGAGGTATCATCTTTAAGAACCCTAATTTTCGAATTTGGGGGTTTTCTAATTTGAGCTTCAATTATGCTTGTTTGATGCATGGGTATGTTGTTATTATGATTAGACATGTTATTTACTATCAATTGCATGCTCAGTTTTGCTTAAATTGTTGATTTGGGTATTTTGCTATTAGATGATATATCTTGTTATGCACTATGTCTTTATCTTTGATTTATAGCATATGGATATGTTTATTGGTGTAATGTTGGTGGATTTGACGATAGAATGCTTATTAGTTGAGATTGAGGATTTATGATGGTCGAATTTTTGCGCTGCTATGGTATGAGTTGAAACCTTGTTATCAAGATTATTGGTTGTCTAGTAGGAGCATGGTTTGATGTATTGCATGTAGTAGTTACGTTGATATGTTGCATGATGAAGTAGCTAGGCTAGACATTGCGGTTTGGGGAGTTCGATTGTTGAATTTATCACTTGTGTGTCTCGCTTTTACACTAGCATATATTTGAGTATGTTTTGAGTCGTACGAGGTGCTAATCGCTGTTTGCAGGTACCATACTAAGGGAAGGGAGTATTCCCGTATGATTGCTGTAAAGAACCATGTCAAGGAAGGTGATCTCGCTAGATGTGCGTTCAAGCCAAGGGGCTTGGCAACAACGTCGTGGATTATCCGAGAGGAGGAGTTAGAATACACCTGGAGTAAGGACTCCTATGCCTATTCATGCACCACCGAAGGGTCAGAAACCACTATTATGTCAGCACTCCATCACAAGGACTGCAGAGTTCGAGTGAACAGGAAGGCACCGGGACATTCTAGCAGCGACGGATTTGATCTTGAGTTCGCAGTTGCTAGAAGGTTACGAAGCGCTAGCTTGGTTCCTAAACGTAACGACATGGGTACACAGTCCCTCGTTGGGGCGCCCCTTGCCTGCCTCTAAAGTGAGCATCATATTGACATTGGTCGGAGCAACAGTGGATAAAGTGGTCAAAATTGGAGAAAAAGGTAGAAGACTTCTGAGTGTCCGAGCAGCTTACTATAACCTTCTCGAGGTGTAAATCGTTGGAGGGGGAGGTCCTGATACCACTGCCCTTTCCCCTTCAACAGTTCACATCCTATTGGAGGGCTTCAGGATGGGGGATTCCATAACAGCGGCGGTCACTCTTGAGAATTCTGCCTGCCACTACAACTCCACTAGCGAGGATGTGCGTGATAGTAGTGACAATGAAGGCCATACGGGCAATGATGACTCTGATAGGGGAATTGCTCCTGTTCGGCATATAAATCGAACTACTACACCCGCCAGAAGACCTGATGACCACCTATGAAGCTCACAGAGGAGGCCCAATAAATCACAAGCAGCATACTCAGCCGACCGAGGCCAAACCATGAGGTAACATCTAGTATCACATCTTATTTCCTCATTTTCTTACTGCTAGGGACTAGCGTTAATTTCATGAGGGGGGATTGGATTTAAGTGATCTAGTATTATTAGTTTGGAGCTTGACTTTGGTAGACTGAGTATAGTACCTCGCATGCTTTATCTGTTTGCATTTGCATTTGCACGTTTACTGCTTTCTTAGATTTTTTAGGTTGCATTCACTACATTCATCCTAGGATAGTCTTGCATGTTTTATATGGAGTTTATTGCCGAATTTTTGAAATTTTTTATTGGGTAGATCAACTAGCTATGCCATTAATCGTATGCTTCATCTCTATGAATTTGTTTGAGGTTTTTCTCGCTTGGCTTGTCACATTTATGTATTGCACTTAGTTGAGCTAGGTAGTCTCGACATCACTTAGTGGTGTTTTCTCTACTGCGGTTCACGAAGGCCTTTATAATAGGATGATGCATGTTAGGGTCTTATGGTTGTTCTCCCGAGTAATTATGTACCTAAGAGGCAACAAGTCTTCACCATGCTTTGAGATTGCTAAATGCCTAGGAAGGAGGTAGTGTGAGTTTGTGTGATCCTTTGTTTATAACCTATTCTTCTGAATAGGTTTGGGGAGGGGGTTGCACCATCATTAGACTTGTTTATGTTTTTCATTTTTCGTATCGTGAGTTTATTTTTCCTTTTCAGTAATTTTGTACTCCAACCTATTCTTTCGAATAGGTTTGGGGAAGTCGTGTGAGTCTTTTTGTTTCTCTCTTTGTTATGCTACTGCTGGCTAGAAAAAATCGGAAAAAAAAGAAGAAAGAAAAATTCCAGGAAAAAAGAGAAAAAGAAAAATGAAAAAAAAAAAAAAAGAATCTGGAAAGAAGAAAAAAAAGGAAAAAAAGAGAAGACCCCAAAAAAGCAAAGAAGGGTCCAAAAAAGAAAAGCCAAATAGCAGTTTAGCAAAGTTTTGAGTCTTTTCCATTTTTCGTATTGTTCGTAATCGTGTTTTTTCTATTTTTTATCTTTTTTGTCTTGAGTGTCATCTGTTCTAGACCACCCTCGTCCTGCCATTCAGGAAGTGGTGAATAGCTTAAGACTTTACTTGAGAGATGGGTAGAATAGGGGAGTGTTATCTTTTATAGGGAACCCTCCTTCGTTTGATGAGAGCCAGTACTGGTTCAACCTCTTTTGAGGAAAAGTCTTAACATGGTGGAACAGTAGTAAGTCCTCAGTTTCATAGGCACGGGGCAACCATTCGTATCTTAGCATGCATCATTACGTCGTCACTGACTAGGTCCAGGTAGAGAATGTTACGAGAGACTATCTTGTCTTGACATAAGTGCTTATGTGGATGTGTATAAGTCAATCGAGGTATTCTTCAACCTATATTCATGCTTTGATTTATATGGTTTTTGTTCATATGTTATTTGATAGATTCAGTAATTTAGTTCATTTTATTTGGCATGAAACTCCATTTTTGTGTCTTGCATGTTTTTTGAGTCTAGCTTAGTTGCTTGAGGACAAGCAAAGGTTCGGTTTGGGGAGTTTGATGAATGTGTATTTTACACTTTCATTCGAGTCTTTTTCACCTAATTTAGCTATCCTCTATGTTAATTTAGCTATATTTTAGTACATTTTATTAGAATAGTGTCACGTTTCCCTTTAGATTTTATTTTACAGGTTTTGGTTGAAATTCGAAGATTTACGGGCATTTATATTGAAGTCTACAAGGAATTGGTGTTCCAGAAGCATATTTGGAGTATCTGAAGGTTTCCGGATAGGATTTGGAGCCTAGGGGCCGAATCTGGAGGTTAGAAGGCTACTAGAAGTCATAAACCGAGTCCGAAAAGGTGAAGAAATCCAAAACCGCGTCGAAAACGCGAAAGTTCCGCGTTTACACTGTGGGGCGAACCGCCCCGTGCCTCGGGCGAACCGCCCCAGAAGAAATTCGGGCCTATATATAGTTGCGAGTTTTCTCTCCGAAAATCATATCTTTCCAAGCCTACTTTCTCACCTCTCTCTATAGTTTTAGGTAGGAACTTCCCGGGGCCTGTCCTGGGGGTTCCATAGCTTAGGGTATACTTTTTCATAGCAGATTGGAGCGCGTAGGATCGCAATCATCCGGAATTTGACAACCTTCGGTAACTTTGTATCTTACAGTTTTTATCTACTTATTTTATATTCTTTCAATATGTTTTCTTCTATGATTGCTATTGATTGCATGCCTATTATGAGTAGCTAAATTTATCGTTGGTGGTAGTATGTGAATTCTTAGCGAGGGAAGATAATCATGCTAATGGCTATATCGCGCATTATACTCCGTGTCATTGCTTTATTTCGTTGATCAGTTGAACACCAAAATTCTCGTATGTTGTATTGATTATTATGCACACATGGACACTTGTCAACCAATCAGACCAATTATCTTCGTAGTGTTGAATAATTACGGAACACATTAGGACGTTAGTTGTTGATGAGTCAGACCCCTACTATCTTCGTAGTGCTTAATACTTGCAACAAGGACACAAGATTGATTCAAAGATCTCTATGCAAGACCGAGAAATTTATGCATGATTATCGACCCATTATGTTAAGAAGGACCATACTATAACCAACCTCCATTATCTGCTTGAAAACCCCTATTGCTTTCTATTTGCTGTTTTATATTCTTAATTAGATTTGATAAAGCTAGTATAGTCCTGAGAGAACGACACTCGAGTCATTCTACTACTACACTACGGTTTTCGTTGTAGTTGTGGATTGCCTTTGGCTAAATAACAAATTTATTTGACTGAACCGGGACCTGACAAATCTCGCGTTCATCAAATTAGCGCAGTTGCCGGGGACTATACTCCTTTTTTCTGTTTAATTTGTTTTTATTTACAGCTTTAGATTCCTAATTCTTTTAGTTTTAGTTTTCCTTTTTAATTTCTCTCTGATACAGTTTTCCTATTTGTTTCTAATCACTTTTCCTAGTCTGTCACAGATTGTGTATGCCGCTTACACGTTCTGCAGGAATACCGCTTGCTGATTCAATTGCTGAGATCGATAGAGTCTACCACCAAAGAAGGCGACTCCTTTCCAAGGAAATCGACGGAATGGCAGAAGCTAGACCACTGAAGGCATGGGTACAACCCACCAAGGATCGTATGAGGGGACCGGCGATTGTTCTTTCGCCTGCAACCCGAGATCTGGTAATCAAGAACCACGCATTCCAACAACTTCCGAGGTTCTATGGCTTATCAAGGGAAGATGTGATGGGGTATTTGAACGATATCGATGATTTCGTCAACCAACTCCCACGACCCGGAGCTGACATAACAACGGATGAGTTGAGGATGAAGGTTTTTGCTATGGGACTTGGCGACAGAGCCAAGTCATGGATGAGTTCTCTACCAGCCGGCTCGCTGGACACTTGGGAAAAGGTTTTTTCAGCTTTCATGGAGAAATACTTCCCACACACTCTGACTACCGCGCTTAAGGCGCAGATCACTGGATTCAAGCAAGACTATGATGAGACCATCTACACCGCGTTCGAGAGGTTCCAAGATCTTACGAACAAGTGCCCTCTCCATGGTTTTGAACTTTCTGACTTAGTCCAACACTTCTACAATGGACTAACCTTCGAGAACCAACAAGTGGTGGATTTCCAATGCCGAGGCAATATTTGGGAGGAAACCGCAGAAGCCGTCTGGGCAGTTTTCGAAAGGCTTGCTAAGGGTTCGCAGTTCAAGGACCCAAGAGCAATGGTTAGGAGACGTGGACCTGAAGCTCCACCGACTCAAGAAGCCCCTATGTACAGGGGGAATGGGGATCGATTCGAGTGCTTTACCAACGAATTGAAGCAAGTCCTCAAGAGCGCCACCGGAACAACTATTTCGAACGAAGTATGCCGAATATGCAAGAACTATGGGCATGGAGCTCATATTTGTAGATCAGAGTTGGCATACGATGATGGCAACTGGGCTCGAGGAGGAGAAGAAGAAGCCTTTGCTACGGAGTTCGGTACTCAAGAAGTTAGCT
Organism: Plantago ovata; assembly: GCA_028274465.1. Lineage (NCBI taxonomy): Eukaryota > Viridiplantae > Streptophyta > Magnoliopsida > Lamiales > Plantaginaceae > Plantago > Plantago ovata. Next base: position 59,209,389 of record CM051456.1, on the reverse strand, counting down.
ACGGACAAGACGGTAGGGATCCTCGAGGTGGATTTTGGAGAAGAGGATACCGTAACAATCAAGGATATGCACCGGCTAACCAAACTTATGGACCTAACCAAGACCGTAGTAGGCTGAACTATGTAATGATCACTGCGAAAACCCCGCTCCAAAAGAACCACCGAAGTCGAAGACAGCTCTACTGATGGAGAACTTACAGAAGATGGTCGATCACACACAAAGTTTTCTCAAACGGTATGAGGAGGATTCCGAGAAAACTAGGGCAAGGCTTGATAAGTTGGAAGAGAGCACTAGGCTTTCCCATCAAAAGATGCAAGAGTTGATCGACCGAAGAGCAAGTAAGGAACAAGGCAACACTGAGAAGGTCGTTAGGTGCGAGTGTTGCATGAAGGAAGAACTTCTACAGGCTGAGGAAGAAGAGGAGGACCTTGGTTCTGACGCAAGTGATGAGGAGCAAGAGGATCCTGAACCACTCCCTAAAAGTTTCGATGTTAAGGTAGGGATTGGTGAGCTTGAAGATGTCCGTGCCACACTAGACACGGGATCCTACTCAAACATAATTCCTTTGAATGTGTTTGAAAAGAGTAACCTTGGAAAACTATCTGAGGAAAGGGCTATTGTGCGACTGGCGGATGGATCATTCATGAGACCCGAAGGCCTTGTGAAAAATGTGTTGGTCAAGATTGGTGAAGCATCAATAAACACCAATTTCGTAGTTATGCCGGCATATGCACCTGGGACGGGGGATGTCATACTCTTAGGGCAAACATTCTTGACCAAGCTACGCTCAGTGATGGACATCTACCAAAGAACTTGCACCATTGAGGTGGATGGCAAGCAACACGTATTACAAGCCATACCTGATCCACCGTAACCGCCTGATATTACTACTCACTATTGTGGTCTTGCAGCCTATATTCTTTCTTATTCACAGGTTCGTGGCATGGAGAGGAGATCAATGAAGGGGAAGCCTAGTACCCGCAAAAAGAGGAGATAGACGCAGACAAGAGTCGAGTCAAAGACTTTAAACAATGACGCTATCCGGGAGGCAACCCGGAATTTTTATCGCTTTCTTTACTGCTTTTTCTGCATGCATTTCATTCTTGAACTATTTGCTTCTCATATGCGAATTTGTTCTTATGTGTGTCGTATATGCTTTTGTTCGAGTGGTTTTCTGAAAAAATTAGTTTCGGGATTAAAACCGCATTTTCTGACATCGGGACCCGTCTCCCTGCATTGGGGAGCACGGGGCGAACCGCCCCACTTGGGGGGCGAACCGCCCCACAGTCCCAGATCTTAAAAAACGCGGATTTCAACCCCAAATCATTATTTTCTTCATTCTTCTTCATCCATACTCCCAAAAAACCCGAAAAGTGCGATTTTGCTTCTAAATCTTCATAACTTCTTCGTTTCTTGACCAAATTGAGTGTTCTTTAGCTTAATTCGAAGCCTATTACATGATCTATCATCCTAACCGATCAGATTTCATCCTAATTCGTTAGATTTGCAGATCTGAGGTATCATCTTTAAGAACCCTAATTTTCGAATTTGGGGGTTTTCTAATTTGAGCTTCAATTATGCTTGTTTGATGCATGGGTATGTTGTTATTATGATTAGACATGTTATTTACTATCAATTGCATGCTCAGTTTTGCTTAAATTGTTGATTTGGGTATTTTGCTATTAGATGATATATCTTGTTATGCACTATGTCTTTATCTTTGATTTATAGCATATGGATATGTTTATTGGTGTAATGTTGGTGGATTTGACGATAGAATGCTTATTAGTTGAGATTGAGGATTTATGATGGTCGAATTTTTGCGCTGCTATGGTATGAGTTGAAACCTTGTTATCAAGATTATTGGTTGTCTAGTAGGAGCATGGTTTGATGTATTGCATGTAGTAGTTACGTTGATATGTTGCATGATGAAGTAGCTAGGCTAGACATTGCGGTTTGGGGAGTTCGATTGTTGAATTTATCACTTGTGTGTCTCGCTTTTACACTAGCATATATTTGAGTATGTTTTGAGTCGTACGAGGTGCTAATCGCTGTTTGCAGGTACCATACTAAGGGAAGGGAGTATTCCCGTATGATTGCTGTAAAGAACCATGTCAAGGAAGGTGATCTCGCTAGATGTGCGTTCAAGCCAAGGGGCTTGGCAACAACGTCGTGGATTATCCGAGAGGAGGAGTTAGAATACACCTGGAGTAAGGACTCCTATGCCTATTCATGCACCACCGAAGGGTCAGAAACCACTATTATGTCAGCACTCCATCACAAGGACTGCAGAGTTCGAGTGAACAGGAAGGCACCGGGACATTCTAGCAGCGACGGATTTGATCTTGAGTTCGCAGTTGCTAGAAGGTTACGAAGCGCTAGCTTGGTTCCTAAACGTAACGACATGGGTACACAGTCCCTCGTTGGGGCGCCCCTTGCCTGCCTCTAAAGTGAGCATCATATTGACATTGGTCGGAGCAACAGTGGATAAAGTGGTCAAAATTGGAGAAAAAGGTAGAAGACTTCTGAGTGTCCGAGCAGCTTACTATAACCTTCTCGAGGTGTAAATCGTTGGAGGGGGAGGTCCTGATACCACTGCCCTTTCCCCTTCAACAGTTCACATCCTATTGGAGGGCTTCAGGATGGGGGATTCCATAACAGCGGCGGTCACTCTTGAGAATTCTGCCTGCCACTACAACTCCACTAGCGAGGATGTGCGTGATAGTAGTGACAATGAAGGCCATACGGGCAATGATGACTCTGATAGGGGAATTGCTCCTGTTCGGCATATAAATCGAACTACTACACCCGCCAGAAGACCTGATGACCACCTATGAAGCTCACAGAGGAGGCCCAATAAATCACAAGCAGCATACTCAGCCGACCGAGGCCAAACCATGAGGTAACATCTAGTATCACATCTTATTTCCTCATTTTCTTACTGCTAGGGACTAGCGTTAATTTCATGAGGGGGGATTGGATTTAAGTGATCTAGTATTATTAGTTTGGAGCTTGACTTTGGTAGACTGAGTATAGTACCTCGCATGCTTTATCTGTTTGCATTTGCATTTGCACGTTTACTGCTTTCTTAGATTTTTTAGGTTGCATTCACTACATTCATCCTAGGATAGTCTTGCATGTTTTATATGGAGTTTATTGCCGAATTTTTGAAATTTTTTATTGGGTAGATCAACTAGCTATGCCATTAATCGTATGCTTCATCTCTATGAATTTGTTTGAGGTTTTTCTCGCTTGGCTTGTCACATTTATGTATTGCACTTAGTTGAGCTAGGTAGTCTCGACATCACTTAGTGGTGTTTTCTCTACTGCGGTTCACGAAGGCCTTTATAATAGGATGATGCATGTTAGGGTCTTATGGTTGTTCTCCCGAGTAATTATGTACCTAAGAGGCAACAAGTCTTCACCATGCTTTGAGATTGCTAAATGCCTAGGAAGGAGGTAGTGTGAGTTTGTGTGATCCTTTGTTATAACCTATTCTTCTGAATAGGTTTGGGGAGGGGGTTGCACCATCATTAGACTTGTTTATGTTTTTCATTTTTCGTATCGTGAGTTTATTTTTCCTTTTCAGTAATTTTGTACTCCAACCTATTCTTTCGAATAGGTTTGGGGAAGTCGTGTGAGTCTTTTTGTTTCTCTCTTTGTTATGCTACTGCTGGCTAGAAAAAATCGGAAAAAAAAGAAGAAAGAAAAATTCCAGGAAAAAAGAGAAAAAGAAAAATGAAAAAAAAAAAAAGAATCTGGAAAGAAGAAAAAAAAGGAAAAAAAGAGAAGACCCCAAAAAAGCAAAGAAGGGTCCAAAAAAGAAAAGCCAAATAGCAGTTTAGCAAAGTTTTGAGTCTTTTCCATTTTTCGTATTGTTCGTAATCGTGTTTTTTCTATTTTTTATCTTTTTTGTCTTGAGTGTCATCTGTTCTAGACCACCCTCGTCCTGCCATTCAGGAAGTGGTGAATAGCTTAAGACTTTACTTGAGAGATGGGTAGAATAGGGGAGTGTTATCTTTTATAGGGAACCCTCCTTCGTTTGATGAGAGCCAGTACTGGTTCAACCTCTTTTGAGGAAAAGTCTTAACATGGTGGAACAGTAGTAAGTCCTCAGTTTCATAGGCACGGGGCAACCATTCGTATCTTAGCATGCATCATTACGTCGTCACTGACTAGGTCCAGGTAGAGAATGTTACGAGAGACTATCTTGTCTTGACATAAGTGCTTATGTGGATGTGTATAAGTCAATCGAGGTATTCTTCAACCTATATTCATGCTTTGATTTATATGGTTTTTGTTCATATGTTATTTGATAGATTCAGTAATTTAGTTCATTTTATTTGGCATGAAACTCCATTTTTGTGTCTTGCATGTTTTTTGAGTCTAGCTTAGTTGCTTGAGGACAAGCAAAGGTTCGGTTTGGGGAGTTTGATGAATGTGTATTTTACACTTTCATTCGAGTCTTTTTCACCTAATTTAGCTATCCTCTATGTTAATTTAGCTATATTTTAGTACATTTTATTAGAATAGTGTCACGTTTCCCTTTAGATTTTATTTTACAGGTTTTGGTTGAAATTCGAAGATTTACGGGCATTTATATTGAAGTCTACAAGGAATTGGTGTTCCAGAAGCATATTTGGAGTATCTGAAGGTTTCCGGATAGGATTTGGAGCCTAGGGGCCGAATCTGGAGGTTAGAAGGCTACTAGAAGTCATAAACCGAGTCCGAAAAGGTGAAGAAATCCAAAACCGCGTCGAAAACGCGAAAGTTCCGCGTTTACACTGTGGGGCGAACCGCCCCGTGCCTCGGGCGAACCGCCCCAGAAGAAATTCGGGCCTATATATAGTTGCGAGTTTTCTCTCCGAAAATCATATCTTTCCAAGCCTACTTTCTCACCTCTCTCTATAGTTTTAGGTAGGAACTTCCCGGGGCCTGTCCTGGGGGTTCCATAGCTTAGGGTATACTTTTTCATAGCAGATTGGAGCGCGTAGGATCGCAATCATCCGGAGTTTGACAACCTTCGGTAACTTTGTATCTTACAGTTTTTATCTACTTATTTTATATTCTTTCAATATGTTTTCTTCTATGATTGCTATTGATTGCATGCCTATTATGAGTAGCTAAATTTATCGTTGGTGGTAGTATGTGAATTCTTAGCGAGGGAAGATAATCATGCTAATGGCTATATCGCGCATTATACTCCGTGTCATTGCTTTATTTCGTTGATCAGTTGAACACCAAAATTCTCGTATGTTGTATTGATTATTATGCACACATGGACACTTGTCAACCAATCAGACCAATTATCTTCGTAGTGTTGAATAATTACGGAACACATTAGGACGTTAGTTGTTGATGAGTCAGACCCCTACTATCTTCGTAGTGCTTAATACTTGCAACAAGGACACAAGATTGATTCAAAGATCTCTATGCAAGACCGAGAAATTTATGCATGATTATCGACCCATTATGTTAAGAAGGACCATACTATAACCAACCTCCATTATCTGCTTGAAAACCCCTATTGCTTTCTATTTGCTGTTTTATATTCTTAATTAGATTTGATAAAGCTAGTATAGTCCTGAGAGAACGACACTCGAGTCATTCTACTACTACACTACGGTTTTCGTTGTAGTTGTGGATTGCCTTTGGCTAAATAACAAATTTATTTGACTGAACCGGGACCTGACAAATCTCGCGTTCATCAATAACTTGCTGGGATTTGAATTTTACGGTCACGGACGATCGAGCGGGGCTTAATGGCAGCTTCCTCCTCAAGATCCAATCGAATAGAGACTGCTTGGAGTGATGGTTCATAAGCTTCATTGGCTTGTGAGCTCGAGGCTGCCCCCTTTTCCTTCTTGCTCTTGGATGTGCCGGTTTTCTTCTTGTCACGACCCATGGTACCTGAAACGCAGCAATTAGTGTCTTGTACTCAACAAAAATGTTATGCTAATGCAAATGCAAAGTGTGGAAATAATCAAGTGTCACTTTGAGTAATTCTACTCCCATAACCCATTGTCTAGTCTAGCTAACCTATGTCAAGAACAATTATGCAATTCATCACAATCATGCAATACATCACAATCAAAGATCATGCTAGACAACGAATAACCTCAAACTCATAAGGCAACATACATATCATAGGGTCGAAATCACCAAAAACTCACAATTTATCCAAACAAGTGTTCTACCAAGTAATCTATAATCATCATATCAATTTGCTCGAATTTAATAAGGAATGAAAGAATCAAAACAATGTAATCAAGACTTAGAAATCCTAATTGAGCAAAACCCCCAATTCAACAATCCCAACAAAATTAAGCATGCAATTGATACAGAAATAAGTTAATAATCACACAAACAAGCAACCCATACAACATATAAGATCAATTGAAGCAAAAATCGAGAAACCCCCAAATTTAGAAAATTAGGGTTCTTGAGAGGTTACCTCAGATCTGGAAATTTGATGAAGTATGAAGAGATTTGTTCTGATGAAAATGAAGAGCACGTTATGGTCTTCGATTCAAGCTAAAGAACACAAGATTTGGTGAAGAATTGGAAGAATTATGAAAGAGAGAAGAATTTTGGTTATTTTTCGAGTTGGGAGTAAAGAGGAAGAAGAAGAATGAAGAATGGAGAGAAAAGGGAGTAAATCCCGCTTTTGTTATTTTCTGGGGCTGTGGGGCGGACCGCCCCGCCCCGGGTGGGAGGCGGTCCGCCCCACCACATGGGGCGAACCGTTTCTCACCCTCAGAGAGCCCCCTGGCTTTCTGTGAGTGGGGACGGAACGTCCCCCATGGGCAGCGGTCCGCCTCTCACCCCAGAGAGCCGCCGGCTCTCTGTGAGTGGGGGCGGACCGCCCCCCATGGGAGGCGGTGCGCCTCTCACGCCCAGAGAGCCGCCGGCTCTCTGTGAGTGGGGGCGGACCGCCCCCCATGGGAGGCGGTGCGCGTCCCACTTACAGAGGTTGGGGCGATGAAAATTTCGCCCCTTCTCACTAAATTTTCACTCCAAAACATTTTCCTCACTGAAACACTCGAAAAACATAACTCAAACACATACAAAAGCACAAAACATTACACAAACTACCAAAAACTTATCAAAAACAAATTGTTCAATGTATGTATGCAATTCAAGAAAGTAATAAAACTCCGGGTTGCCTCCCGAAAAGCGCCATTGTTTATTAGTCTCTGACTCGACTTCATCCTGTTTTTCAGTTCCTTTCCAGACGGGTACTAGCCTTCCCCTTCATGGATATCTTTCTCATACCTAGTACTTGAGAATGAGAATGAACAAACGCAGCAGGGCCAAAAAAGCCTATGGGGTGAGAATCAATCGAATGTACTTGATGATCAGAAATGGCTTGCAATGTATGTTGCTTGCCATCTACCTCAATAGTGCAAGATCCCCTGTAGGTGTCGATCATAGAGCGCACCTTGGTCGAGAAATATCTTCCTAAAAGAACCACATCATTCATCCCACACCGCGATGCCAGCATCACCACGAAATTGGTGTAAACAGAAGTTCCACCAATCCTCATTAACACATTCCGAACAACACCTTCCGGCCTCACAAATGATCCATCCGCCAGTTGCACAATGGCCTTGTGCTTCTCTATCTCTCCTAGACCACTCTTCTCAAACAGACTCATTGGGCGCACATTGGAGAATGCTCCCGTATCTAGTGTAGCACGGACATCATTGAGACCACCTATCCCAACCTTAACATCAAAGCTATCAGGAATTGGTTCGGGATCTTCATTCTCCTCATCACTCACATCAAATCCCAGGCCTTTATCTTCCTCCTTGGCCAATGGAGGCTCACCTTGTACACAACACTTGCACTCAGCAACCTTCTTTATGGTGATCTCCACAGGAAGGTCTCCTACCAAGGTTATTGACATCGACTTCTCCGTGTTACTGGGCAACTTCCCTTGCTCCCTACTTGCTCCACGGTCGATCAGCTCTTGGATCTTTTGGTGAGCAAGCCTAGTACTTGCCTCCAGTTGATCAAGCCTACCCGTCGTCTTTTCTGAATCTTCTTCAAATCTCTTCATAAATCCTTGGGTGTTATCAACCATCTTCTGCAAATTTTCCAAGAGAGCAGCGGACTTGGATTTAGGTGCTTCGGCTCTAGGAGTAGGGTTTTCACAATGATCATTACCGTAGCTGAGATTACTACGGTCTTGGTTAGGTCCATAGGTTTGGTTCGGAGGTGCATAACCTTGGTTGCTTCGGAACCCCTTCTTCCAATATCAACCACGCGGATTCCTACCATCTTGCCCATAGTTAGCCTCTTCACGGATCCCAAATTCTGCAGTGATGAACGTGTATTTTATACTTTCATTCGAGTCTTTTTCACCAATTTAGCTATCCTCTAGGCTAATTTAGCTTATATTTTAGTGCATTTTATTAGAATAGTGTCACGTTTCTCTTTTCTTTGCATTTTTCAGGTTTTAGGTAAAAAACGTGATTTTCCGGGCAATTATGTTGAAGAGAACGAAGATTCGGTGTTTCGTGGTCATCCGTGGTGTATCTAGAAGGTTTCGGACGAGATTTGAGGTCTAGGGGTCGAGTTTCAAGGCTTAAAGGTCACTAGAAGGCAAAATCCGAGTCCGAAAAGGAAAAGAAGACCAAAAACGCGTCCACCGCCACTGGAGCTCCCGGGCGGTTCGCCCGGGATGTGGGGCGGTTCGCCCAACGCCAGGCGGTTCGGCCGGCGTCTGGGGCGGTTCACCCCACGTCTTCCGAACTCCTATATATAGTTGCTCCATTCTCTACGTTTTGGATACCTTTTCACATTATTTTGAGAGACGAATTCTCTGAAGCCTGTTTTGGGAATTCTTATCATAGGAGACTCTTTTTCTTATCAATTTGGAGGATTAAGCATAGCAATTGGACCTCGTTTTTAATACCCCGCATCCCACATCGCTTAAGGGTGAGTGGAATAAAGGGTATATATGTTAGACCACCACTCTCACATGGTATGAGGCCTTTTGGGTTATTCCAAAAGCAAATCTGTGCGAGCTCAGGCCCAAAGCGGACAATATCATACTTTGGAGACATGTGTGAGTTCGTCCAGGAATAACCACGCCGGCTGGATTGGTCGGGTCGTTACAAATGGTATCAGAGCCTAGACCAACCCAAAGTCCGCACCGAGTGGACGGTTGGTAAAGGTTATTGTCAGTTTGTCACCCCCACCACTTAAGGCGCTCGACAAGGATGTCGAGGCTTTAAGGGGGTTAGTTTGTAATACCCCGCATTCCACATCGCTTAAGGGTGAGTGGAATAAAGGGTATATATGTTAGACCACCACTCTCACATGGTATGAGGCCTTTTGGGTGATTCCAAAAGCAAATCCGTGCGAGCTCAAGCCCAAAGCGGACAATATCATACTGTGGGGACGTGTGTGGATCCGTCCAGGAGTAACCACGCCGGCCGGATTGGTCGGGTCGTTACATCGTTGTTTCTCAATTCTTGCTTGTGAGTTAGCAATTCTTCGGAGATTGACAACCTTCGTCGGTAACATTGTATCTCACGATTTTTCTACTTTTATTTATTTCTTTCAACATGTTTTCATTCGATATTGCTCTGATTCTTATTGATTGCAATTTATCTATGAGTAGCTAAATCTATCGTTGGTGATAGTATGTGATTTCTTAGCTAAGGTTCTTGATTATGCATGATTGGCTGTAACGCGATTCAGACTTGACTTATTGCTTTATTTATTTGATCTATCTAAGCCCTCTATCTTCGTAGTGTTGAATTGAACGGAACACATTGGACAATTCATGATCTTAGATCTCTATGCTAACGTTCAAGTACTTCATGCATGATTATTAACCTGATGCTTTGAATGATCATACTATCGCCAACTTCCATTATTATTGATAAGAAAATCTCTGCTAAGTCGTTTGTTGAGTTTTTAATTTAAGTTAAATTAGATAAAGCTAGTTATAGTCCTTAGAGATCCACAGTCGAGGTCATTCAACTATAACAACTAATATCTACTTAATACTAACATACATTTCCATAATTTAAGAAATCCCCAAATTAATAAAATCCCAAAATCGATTCATTACTCAATTTTAACAACAATCAACTACACATTTAAGCAAAATATACTTGTATCAACTACTATGTAACATACATTTGACAATTTAACCAACAATTAGATAATTCCCAAATTAAAAATCAAATAAGGGTTAGAGTTCATACCTTTGATTTTGCACAAATTGACCAAAAAAAATCCAAATTGAAGGTTGTTCCTTGTTCCTTGTGCAATAAGCTTCAATTTGCTACCAAAATGGATGAAAATGGTGAAGTTTTGAAGGAGAAATGGAGATGAGAAGTGTGAAAAACGGAAAGAAGAAAGAAAGGAGAAGAAGATGGAAATGGCGTTCTGCCAGTCGCGGCCGGTATAAATGGAGCTTACCGACGGATAAGGAGCTTATCCGTCGGTAAGTGTAATTTAATTTTTTTTTTATTTATTCTTAATATTTAGCGACGGATAACTTATCCGTCGCTAGGATACCGACGGATAAAAACCTATTAGCGACGGATGACGAACAAAGTGGTCAACTTTGTTCGTTATCCGTCATCCGTCGCTAATAATGCCCGATCCGTCGCTATTTACCGACGGATAAAATCCGTCATTTTATCCGTCGGTAAAGTTCTGATTTTTTGTAGTGCACTACGTGCCCTGGTTTTCGTTGTAGTTGTGAATTGCCTTTGGCTAAAAACAAATTTATTTGATAAATTGAGTCTGACAAATTCGGTTCATCAAATTGGCGTCGTTGCCCGGGACTATACTCTTTTTTTCTATTTAGCTTATTTATATTTTCAGCATTCAATTCCTAGAATTAGTAGTTTAGTTTTTTTTTTCTTGATACTATTTTCAAATTTATCTCGATTTATCGTTGAATTTAAGATTTGACGATTTCTAACAGGACTGATTTTCGGTTGTGAGTTACTTCTGTCACAGATATTCAGGTCTTGCGATGGCTCGTCCACTTTTGAAATCATGGGTTCAACCCAACAAAGCACTGATGAGAGGTCCGGCTATTGTTCTTTCTGCTGCAACTCGAGATTTGGAAATCAAAAGTTGCATGTTCCAGCAACTCCCGAGGTTCTATGGGTTGGCTAGGGAGGATGTTATGGTATACTTGAATGATATTGACAATTTCGTCAACAATCTTCCAAGGCCCGGAGCAGGGATGACGGATGATGAGCTGAGGATGAAGGTTTTTGCTATGGGGCTTGGTGATAAAGCCAAGGCATGGTTAGGCTCTCTGGAAGCCGGATCACTAGACACCTGGGCCAAGGTGTATTCTGCTTTTATGGAGAAATACTTTCCTCACACATTGACTACCGTGCTTAAGGCGCAAATCACTGGATTCAAAGAAGACTATGATGAGACCATCTACACCGCTTTCGAGAGGTTCAAGGACCTCAAGCACAAGTGTCCACACCATGGTTTTGAGCTTCCTGATCTTGTCCAACACTTCTACAATGGACTCACATATGAGAGTCAACAGGTGGTGGATTTCCAATGCCGTGGTACTATCTGGGAAGAGACCGCCGAGGATGTGTGGGCGTGTTTCGAAAGGCTTGCTAAAGGATCTTAGTTCAAGGATCCAAGAGCAATGGTTAGGAGGCGTGGAACTGAGGCTCCACCAAACCAGGAGATCCCAATGCATGAAGTGAATGGTGTGACTGGCGATAGGTTCGAAGGTTTCGCCAATCAGATGAGGCAAGCTCTAAGTGGCCTAATCGGAACATCTCTCTCCAACGAGGTATGTGGGGTGTGCAAGAATTATGGGCATGGGGCTCATATGTGTAGATCAGATCTAGCACGAGAAGATGTTCAGTGGGTAAACCGTAGTAATCCTACTCCTAAGGTCGAAGCATCTACATCCAAGTCAGCAACTCTCTTGGATAATTTACAGAAATTGGTGGATTTCACCCAAGTGTTTTTGAAGAGATACGCGGAGGATTCGGCGAAGATCAATGCTCGTCTGGATCAATTGGAAGCTAGAGCTAGTAGAGAGCAGGGGAAGTTACATAGCAACACTGAGAGGTCCATGTCGATCAACTTGGTGGGAGATCTTCCGGTGGAAATCACCAATAAGCAAGTTGCTGCGTGCGAGTGTGGTGCAAAAGACGAGCCTCCATTGGCCAAGTAGGAAGATAAAGATCTGGGACTCCACGTAAGTAATGAAGAACCTAAGGATCCTGAACCAATTCCTGATAGCTTTGATGTTAAGGTTGGGATTGGTAGTCTCGATGATGTCCGTGCTACACTAGATACGGGATCTTACTCGAATGTGCTACCCATGAATGTGTTTGAGAAGAGTGGCCTTGGAGAGCTTTCGAAGCATAAGGCCATTGTGCAACTAGCGGATGGATCCTTTGTACGACCCGAGGGCATTGTGAAGAATGTATTGGTTAAGATTGGTGAAGCTTCTGTGTACACCAATTTCGTTGTCATGCCGGCATCTACACCTGGGATGAGTGATGTCGTTCTCTTGGGGCGAACCTTCTTGACCAATCTACGCTCCGTAATCGACATCTACCGAAGAACTTGCACGATTGAGTTGGATGGCAAGCAATATGTGTTGCGAGCCATATCTGATCCTAGTCCTCGCTTTAATGCTTCTCATACTATTAACTATTTTGGTCTTGCTGTATATGTCCATTCTCATTCTCAGGTACTAGGTATGAGGAAGAGATCAATGAAGGGGAAGTCTAGTACCCGTAAGGGCAAGACCTAAGGAGCGCGAAGAAGTCGAGTCAGAGACTTTTTAAACAATGGCGCTATCCGGGAGGCAACCCGGAGTTTTATCGCTTTCTTGCATTGCATGCATATCATTGTGTTTTATTTTATATTTTCGTATATTTTTTGTGATAAAATAGGTCTCTAGATGATAATTTAACATTTTAGGAGGAAAACAGACACCTCCAGGAGTCTGGAGGTGCCGGGCGAACCGCCCCCCACGAGGGGCGATTCGCCTGGCACGACCAGGTAACCTAGGGCTTACTGAAAGCCCCAGGCGAATCGCCCCCCACGTGGGGCGGTTCGCCCCGGGCATCCAGTAAACCTGGTGCCCGGATTTTCATCCGACACCCCATTTTCTCCGCATATACTAAATTATTGATCTTTTTATCTGTTTTATCACCTGTTTTGGTTTCTCACGAGTTTCTTTGAGTACTATAGGTTACAAGTACAAGTTTAGCTCTCACCTTAATTCCACTTTCGACGTTCGGGACGAGCGACGACGTTCAGGTTTGGGGGGGGTATCGCTGGCTATCTCTATACTTGTTTTGCTTATGATAAACTCGTGAAACATTTTCTTTGCATTTGCACGTTTACCGCTTTCTTAGTATTTAGTTGCATACACTACATTCATCCTAGTATAGTTTTGCATGTTTTTGTGTGGAGTTTATTGCCAAATTTTTCGAACTTTTTTTTATTGGGTAGATTAACTAGTTATGACCTTTGACCATGCGTTTCATTGTTTGAGGTTTTTCTCGCTTGGCTTGTCACATTTATATATGCACTTAGTTAAGCTTGGTAGTCTCGACATCACTTAGTGGTGTTTTCTCCATTGCGGTTCACGAAGGCCTTTATAATAGGATGATGCATGTTAGAGTCTTGTGGTTGTTTTCCCGTGTAGTTATGTACCTAAGAGGCAACAAGTCTTCACGTTGCTTTGAGATTGCTAAATGCCTAGGAAGGAGGTAGTGTGAGATTGTGTGATCCTTTGTTTGCAACCTATTCTCCATTGCAGTTCACGAAGGCCTTTCTAGACCACCCTCGTCCTGCCATTCAGGAAGTGGTGATTAGTTTATGACTTTGCCTGAGAGACGGGTAGAATAGGGGAGTGTGAACTTTTAGGGAACCCTCCTTCGTTTGATGAGAGCCAGTATTGGTTCGACCTCTTTGAGGAAAAGTCTTAACTTGGTGAACAGCAGTAAGTCCTCAGTTTCATAGGCACGGAACAACCATTCGTATTTTAACATGTTTCATTACGTCGTCACTGACTAGGTCCAGGTAGAGAATGTTACGAGAGACTATCTCGTTTAACATAGTGCATATGTGAATGTGTATGAGTCAATCGAGACATTCTTCAACCAATATCCATGTTATGATATGTATGGTCATTGTTCATAAGTTTTTGATAGATTCAATAGATTAGTTTATTACATTTGGCATGAGACTCTATTTTGTGTGTTGCATTGGTTTTTTGCATTAGAGTCTAGCTAGTTGCTTGAGGACAAGCAAAGGTTCGGTTTGGGGAGTTTGATGAACGTGTATTTTACACTTTCATTCGAGACTTTTTCACCAATTTAGCTATCCTCTAGGCTAATTTAGCTTATATTTTAGTGCATTTTATTAGAATAGTGTCACGTTTCCCTTTTCTTTGCATTTTTCAGGTTTTAGGTAAAAAACGTGATTTTCCGGGCAATTATGTTGAAGAGAACGAAGATTCGGTGTTTCGTGGTCATCCGTGGTGTATCTAGAAGGTTCCAGACGAGATTTGGGGTCTAGGGGTCGAGTTTCAAGGCTTAAAGGTCACTAGAAGGCAAAATCCGAGTCCAAAAAGGAAAAGAAGACAAAAACGCGTCCACCGCCACTGGAGCTCCCGGGCGGTTCGCCGGGCGTCTTGGGCGGTTCGCCCCGCGTCTTCCGAACTCCTATATATAGTTGCTCCATTCTCTACGTTTTGGATACCTTTTCACATTATTTTGAGAGACGAATTCTCCAGAGCCTATTCTGGGAATTCTTAGCATAGGAGACTCTTTTTCTTATCAATTTGGAGGATTAAGCATGGCAATTGGACCTCGTTGTTTCTCAATTCTTGCTTGTGAGTTAGCAATTCTTTGGAGATTGACAACCTTCGTCGGTAACATTGTATCTCACGATTTTTCTACTTTTATTTATTTCTTTCAACATGTTTTCATTCAATCTTGCTCTGATTCTTGTTGATTGCAATTTATCTATGAGTAGCTAAATCTATCGTTGGTGATAGTATGTGATTTCTTAGCTAGGGTTCTTGATTATGCATGATTGGCTGTAACGCGATTCAGACTTGACTTATTGCTTTATTTCTTTGATCTATCTAAGCCCTCTATCTTCGTAGTGTTGAATTGAACGGAACACATTGGACAATTCATGATGTTAGATCTCTATGCAAACGTTCAAGTACTTCATGCATGATTATTAACCTGATGCTTTGAATGATCATACTATCACCAACTTCCATTATTATTGATAAGAAAATCTGTGCTAAGTCGTTTGTTGAGTTTATAGTTTAAGTTAAATTAGATAAAGCTAGTTATAGTCCTTAGAGATCGACACTCGAGGTTATTTTACTTCTACACTACGTGCCCTGGTTTTCGTTGTAGTTGTGAATTGCCTTTGGCTAAAAACAATTTTATTTGATAAATTGAGTCTGACAAATTCGATTCATCATGCAGCAAACATCTCTTCTTCTCCTGTTTCCACCCAGTAAACACCATCGTTTGCCAATTCAGACCTACACATATGAGCCCCATGCCCATAGTTCTTGCATACCCTGCAAACCTCATTGGAAAGAGTCTGTCCCATCGAGCTCTTAAGAGCTTGCCTCATCTCATTGGTGAAGCCATAAAACCTATCCCCACTCACACCATTCAACTGAACCTTAGGTTTTGCTGGAAATTCAGTTCCACGCCTCTTGTCCATGGCTCTTGGATCCTTGAACTGAGACCCCTTCGCAAGCCTCTCAAAACACACCCACATATCCTCGACGGTCTCCTCCCAAATATTCCCATGGCACTGGAAATCTACCATTTGTTGGCTCTCATAGGTGAGCCCATTGTAGAAGTGCTGAACTAGATCAGAAAGTTCCATCCCATGGTGTGGGCACTTGTTCTTGAGGTCCTTGAACCTCTCCAGAGCAGTGTAGATGGTTTCATCATAATCTTGCTTGAAACCGCTGATTTGCGCCTTCAGCACAGTAGTCAAAGTATGGGGAAAATATTTCTCCATAAAAGTAGAAAACACCTTAGCCCATGTGTCGAGTGAACCAGTCTCCAGAGAGCCAAACCATGCTTTTGCTTTATCACCAAGTCCCATATCAAAAACCTTCATCCTCAGCTCATCATCCGTGATCCATGCTCCAGGCCTTGGGAGATTGTTAATGAAATCCTCAATGTCGTTCAAGAATCCCATAACATCCTCCTTAGCCATCCCGTAGAACTTCGGGAGCTGCTGGAACATGTGATTTTTAATCTCCAAATCACGAGTTGCATCAGAAAGGACAATAGCTGGACCTCTCATTCGTTCCCGGTTGGATTGAACCCCATGATTTCAAAAGTGGGCGAGCCATCACAAAACCTAGATATCTGTGACAGGAGTAACTCACAACAAAAAATCAGTCCTGTTAGAACCCACCAAGATCTGGAAATCAATCACTAAACTAGACAAACAAAGTTCACTTATCCTAGGAGTTGAATGCTGAAAATACAAATAAGCTAAAGATTAAAGAGGAGTAAAAGTCCCCGGCAACGGTGCCAATTTGATGAACGAGATTGTCAGACTCGAACAATCAAATGAATTTATTTTAGCCAAAGGGCAACTCACAACTACACAAAACACGTAGTGTAGAGGTAAGATGACCTCTAGTGTCGATCTCTAGGGACTTAACTAGTTTTAACTACAATAACCTTTATATAATTCAGTAAACAAACTTAACTTAACTTACTTAACAATATGCGACGAGAGTTGGTGATAGCAATGCTCATTCTAAGCATCGGGTTCTAATTATGCATGAAAGTGCAACACGTACTACTTTAAAAGTAATTCGAACTAATCTTGTTGTGGGAATTGTTTACACCGTATCAGGCAACTCTCTATTCAAAGAGGATACTGCCGCAAGGTTTCCACCCAAACGCTCGATCAGAACAAACATCAAAAGACAGGTTTTGACATGTATTTTGAAAGCCTCTTATCTATAGTAATACTTGGCTAAGGTTGTCAGGCTTAGTGCAAGCAGTACTTGATAATTGTAAATATTGAAAACGATGATCTTGAATTGTCCTAGTGTTTCTAACACTTTTATACGAAGATATTTGGCTTAGTCGGATCAAAGAATCGAAGAAAATAATTCTACAAGTAAAAGATTCAGAAACTCAATCATGCACAATATGAACCCTAACTATGAATTTACATACTATCACCAACTAGAAACTTAGCTACTCATATCAAAATCGAAATCAACAATAGCAATCATAACAATCATAGATAAAAATATGGTTGAAGTGAAACACTACAAAAAAAACTCAGTTTAGTGACGCTCCCATGCGTCACTAAACTGCCCCCCATGCGTCGCCAAACCATTTAGCGACGCATAGCAAATGCGTCGCTAAACCCTTGGTCGCTAAATGGCGAGGCGACCCATGGGGTCAAGCGTCGCTAATTTAGCGACCCATAGACCCATGCGTCGCTAAATCGGTCAACAGATTTAGCGACGCATGAGGCTATGCGTCGCAAATTCTGTTGACTTTTTAGTGACGCATGGGTCTATGCGTCACTAAATTGGCAGAAAATAAAAATTTCGTTTTTACCCATTCATTTCATTTTCCAATTGTACCTGCTTTAGAAGATATTAATTCACAAAACACAAAATAATATATAAAAGTCCGAATCTTTTCGAATAGCATAAAAGCATCATGAAATATTATCCGTACACATAGTTGGCAAAGTACTAAAAAATTCTAACAGAAAATGTTATCCAATCCGTACTAATAGTAGGCAAATGTATCAACAAAAGTAGTACACATATGATCAAGAAGGAGGAGGCTGTGGATGCATCGCGTTGAACTTCTGGAAGAGAAGTGCCATCTGTGCCTCATGTGCCTCCATTTGTGCCTTTTGTGCCTCCATTTGTGCCTTTTGTGCCTCCACCTCTGCCTTCAACATCGCATTCTGCTCCTCCAGATCCGCTTGTTTCTTAGCCATCTCCTCCCTAAGCAACCTCTGTGACTCCTGGAGTGAGTCGTACTCATGAAGAGACTGGCGTGATCCACGGGAGCTGCTAGTAGGAGGAGGAGGAGCAACAATAGGCCCCATACTCTTCCAGTTTATATCTACGAGGTCATAATGATCATGCCTCTTTGTCCCTTCTTTGGTGGGGTCAAACCAATCAACATCAAACAAAATTGTTCTCTTTAAGGGGACACCGGGATATTCAAGGTGAATGATTCATTTTAGTGTCCCGTAGAAATCACACACATCATCATCTCCTACATCATGTCCCATCACACAAACCCCACTGTTGTATGTTGCATTGGTCGTATCATCAGCGACTATTTGGAACCTAAGACCATTCACTATATAGGACGGGAATGTGGTTACGAATTTGGATGGCCCCCATGCAAGAGACTTTAAATAGGGATTTATGAGGTGATTGTTCAATGGATTATCTACAAACTCCTAGAACCATATTGGGAATTCATTATCCCAACTCTGTGCGTGAAGATATGCAATAGTATCATCAGCCATTAAAGGATCCTCAGCCAACATACGGTCTGTGCAGACCTTGCTGATGAACGTGTATTTTACACTTTCATTCGAGTCTTTTTTCACCAATTTAGCTATCCTCTATGTTAATGTAGCTATATTTTAGTTCATTTTATTAGATTAGAATCACGTTTCCCTTTAGTTTGCATTTTACAGGTTTTAGGTGAAAAACGTGATTTTCTGGGCAATTATATTGAAGAGAAAGAAGAATCGGTGTTCCGAGGACATTTTTGAAGTATCTAGAAGATTACAGATGGGATTTGAAGTCTAGGGGTCGAGTCTGAAGGCAAAAAGGTCACTAGAAGGCAAAAACCGAGTCCGAAAAGGAAAAGAAATCCAAAAACGCGTCCTTGACCGACTGGAACTCCCGGGCGATTCGCCCGGGATGTGGGGCGGTTCGCCCCACATCAGGCGGTTCGCCTGGTGTGTGGGGCGACTCGCCCCACACGTTCCGAACTCCTATATATCGTTGCTCAGTTTTCTCTGTTTTTCATACTTTCTCAGACTTTTTTTCATACCTTTCTCATTAGTTTTAGGTAGGAATTCTCCAGAGCCTGTTCTGGGAATTCTTAGCATAGGAGACGATTTTTCTTATCAATTTGGAGCTTGTGAGATCGCGACTCTTCGGAGATTGACAACCTTCGGTAACATTGTATCTTGCAATTTTTTACTATTCATATTTATATATCTTTCAACATGTTTTAATTCAATCTTGCTATGATTTCTGTTGATTGCATGACATCTATGAGTAGCTAAATCTATCGTTGGTGATAGTATGTGATTTCTTAGCGAGGGTTCTTAATTGTGCATGATGGCGGTAAAGCGAATCAGACTTTGAGTTATTGCTTTATTTTCTTTGATCTATCTAAGCCCTCTATCTTCGTAGTGTTGAATAAAATGGAACAAATTTGACAATTCATGATCAAAGATCTCTATGCAAAACGATCGGGTACTTCATGCATGATTATTAACCCACTATGCTTTAAATGATCATACTATCACTAACTTCCATTATCTTGATAAGAAAAACCCGTGCTAAGTCGTTTGTTGATTTAATATTATAAGTTAGATTAGATAAAGCTAGTTATAGTCCTTCGAGATCGACACTCGAGGTTATTTTACTGCTACACTACGGTTTTCGTTGTAGTTGTGAATTTCCTTTGGCTAAAAACAAATTTATTTGATTAATTTGAATATGACAAATTCCGGTTCATCAAATTTGCGCCGTTGTCGGGGACTATATTCCTTTTTTCTGTTTAGCTTTTATATATTGTCAGCATTCAATTTCTAGTTTTAGTAGTTTTTATTTTTTCTATTTGATCTCTCTGATACTCCTTTCTTAGCTTGTTACAGATAGTTTATGCGAAGTACACGATCTAGGGGAACACCGCTTGCTGATCCAATCGCTGAAATCGACAGAGTTTACCACCAAAGAAGGCGACTACTTCTACGACGTGAACTAGAGGAAATAGAGGATATCGATTTCTCTGAATCTCTACGCAGTCTTTTTAATGAAATCGTCCTAATGGCAGAAGCTAGACCACTGAAAGCATGGGTTCAACCCTCCAAGGATCGTATGAGGGGACCGGCGATTGTTCTTTCGTCTGCAACTCGAGATTTGGAAATCAAGAACCACGCGTTCCAACAACTTCTGAGGTTCTATGGCTTAGCAAGGGAAGATGTGATGGGGTACTTCCACGATATCGATGATTTCGTCAACCAACTCCCACGACCCGGAGCTGAAATAACAACGGATGAGTTGAGGATGAAGGTTCTTGCTATGGGGATTGGCGACAGAGCCAAGTCATGGTTGAGTTCTCTACCAGCGGGTTCGTTGGATACTTGGGAAAAGTTTTTTTCAGCATTCATGGAGAAATACTTCCCTCACACCTTGACTACCGCGCTTAAGGCGCAAATCACTGGGTTCAAACAAGACTATGATGAGACCATCTACACCGCGTTTGTGAGGTTCCAAGACCTCATGAACAAGTGCCCTCACCATGGTTTTGAGCTTTCGGATCTTGTCCAACACTTCTACAATGGTCTGACCTTTGAGAACCAGCAGGTGGTGGATTTCCAATGTCGTGGCAATATTTGGGAGGAAACCGCGGAAGCCGTCTGGGCGGTTTTCGAAAGGCTTGCTAAGGGTTCGCAATTCAAGGATCCAAGAGCGATGGTTAGGAGACGTGGACCTGAAGCTCCACCTACTCTGGAGGCCCCTATGTATGGGGGGAATGGGGATCGATTCGAGTGTTTTACCAACGAGTTGAAACAAGTCCTCAAGAACTCCGCAGGAACAGCTATGTCAAACGAAGTTTGCCGAATATGCAAGAACTATGGGCATGGAGCTCATATGTGTATATCGGAGCTTGCATATGATGATGGCAATTGGGTTCAAGGAGGCGAAGAGGAAGCCTTTGCTACAGAATTTGGTACTCAAGAAGCTAGCTACGGACAAGATGGTAGGAATCCTCGAGGTGGATTTTGGAGAAGAGGGTTCCGAAACAATCAAGGATACGCACCGGCTAGCCAAACTTATGGCCCTAACCAAGACCGCAGTAGGTTTAACTATGGTAATGATCACTGCGAAAATTCCGCTCCGAAAGAGCAACCGAAGTCGAAGACAGCTCTACTGATGGAGAACTTACAAAAGATGGTTGATCACACCCAAAGTTTTCTTAAGCGTTATGAAGAAGATTCTGAGAAGACTAGGGCGAGGCTTGATCGATTGGAAGAGAGCACTAGGCTTGCCCATCAAAAAATGCAAGAGTTGATTGACCGTGGGGCGAGTAGGGAGCAAGGGAAGTTGCCTAGCAACACTGAGAAGTCGATGTTCATTACCTTGGTGGGTGATCTATCTGTTGAAATCACCATCAAGAAGGTTGCTAAGTGTGAGCATTGCAAGGATGAAGAACCCCCACTAGCCAAGGAAGAAGAGAAGGACCTTGGTTCCGATGAGAGTGAAGAGGAGCAAGAGGATCCCGAGCCAATCCCTCAAAGTTTCGATGTTAAGGTCGGGATTGGTGAACTTGAAGATGTTCGTGCTACACTAGACACGGGATCTTACACTAATGTGCTCCCAATGAGTAGCCTTGGAAAACTATCTGAGCATAAGGCTATTGTGCAATTGGCGGATGGATCCTTTGTGAGACCCGAAGGCGTTGTGAAGAACGTATTGGTTAAGATTGGTGAAGCTTCTGTGTACACCAACTTTGTAGTTATGCCGGCGTCTACACCTGGGATGGGGGATGTTGTTCTCTTGGGGCGAACGTTCTTGACTAAACTACGCTCTGTGATAGACATCTACCGAAGAACTTGCACCATTGAGGTGGATGGCAAGCAACATGTGTTGCGAGCCATATCTGATCCAAATATTCACTTCAATGCTTCTCACACTGTTAACTATTTTGGTCTTGCTGTCTATGTTCACTCTCATTCACATGTTCGTGGCATGAGGAGGAGATCCATGAAGGGGAAGTCTAGTACCCTCAAGAAGAAGAGCTAGAGCAAGAAGAAGTCGAGTGTAAGACTATAAACAATGGCGCTATCTGGGAGGCAACCCAGAGTTTTTATCCCTTTTTTATCGCTTTATTGCATTGCATGCATTCATACATTGAACAATTTTCTTTTCCTATGTGAATTTGTTCGTTTTTGTATCGTTTTGTGCTTGTGCCTATGTTTGAGTGAACTTTTTCGAGTGTTTTTCATAAGGAGAATGGTTTTTCGGCGATTAAAAACTGAGTTTTTCGAAAAATTTCGTCTCCCTACCTCTGGAGGTGGGGGGCGAGTCGCCCCACATGGCTAGAGAGCTTCGCGCTCTCTGGACGTGGGGGGCGATTCGCCCCGCACGGGGCGAGTCGCCCCACACACGGGGCGGTTCGCCCCGCACCATCTGATGGTAGAAAAACGGGAGATAGCCCCTTTTTCCTCATTTCTCCATCTCCTTCCACTTTTTTACTCCCAAAAATCCCAAAACTCGAAAATTCTTCTTTCTACCATAATTTCTTCAATTCTCCATCAAATTTTGTGTTCTTTAGCTTCAATCGAAGCCCATTACATGCTCTTTAATTCTATCCGAACAACTTTCACCTAGTGCATTTGTTTTCCAGATATGAGGTATCTTCACATGAACCCTAATTTTTCAAATTTGGGGGTTTTCTGATTTATGCTTCAATTAGGCTTATATGATGTATGGGTTGATTGTTTGTGTGATTAGAAATATTATTCACTATCAATTGCATGTTCAATTATGCTTGGTTTGTTGGTTTGAGAATTTTGCCTACTAGATGTCTATGTCTTAAAGTGCATTGCTTCTTTTCCTTCCATTCCATGTTTATGGTTGTGTTGTTGATGTGATAATGATGGACATAATGGTAGAATGCATGATTGATGAGTTTGAGGATTTATGATGCTAGAATTTTTGCTACTATGGTATGAATTGAGCCTTATGATTTAGGGTTATTGGTTGTCTAGCACGAGCATAATGTGATATGTACATGTCGAATTTATTTTTGTGTGTTGCATGTTAGTAGCTAGATTAGACATGGAGGATTTGAGGAGTTCGATTGTTGATGTTATCACTCGTGTGTTTCACTCTTGCATTTGCATATGCATAAGTCTGTTTTGTGCCATACGAGGTACTAATTGCTGTTTGTAGGAACCATGTCGCAAAGGGAGAGGAGCACTCTCGTTTGTCTACAATGAAGTATTGGAGGTGGTTCGATTCCAACCATGCCAAAGGGTTTGACAAGGACGTTCTCCATGAGTTCTATATTGGGTCTACTAGTCTTCAAGAGAAGGAGAGTGATCTCGTTAGAGGTGCGTTCGAGCCATGGACTTTTGTAGCAACTTCGCGGGTTGTCCATGAGGTGGAACGAGGATTCACAGGGAGTGAGCACTCTTATGTCTATTCACGTACCACTGGAGGGATTGAAACCAATATTACGGCAGAAATCTGTCACAAGGACTGCAAGGTTCGAGTGAATAGGAAGGTACCGGGGCGGCCTCATCACAACAGATTCAGTCTTGAGTCGACAGTGGTGATGAAGTTCCGAATCGCTAACTTGATTCCAAAACATAATGACATGGACACCCAGCCCCTCTTTGGGGTGCCCCTCGACTTCTTATTGAGGGAGCACCATATAGACGTCGGGAGCATCAACCGTAGAGAATGTGGGCAACATTGTGCCAAGAAGAAGAAGACCTCCGAGTTTCCGAGTTTCATCGCATCTTACTGAAAGTTCTATGGGGTAGAGAACGTTGGTGAGGGAGATTGTAAGACCACTTCTCTTTCCCCTTCAACAGTTCTATTAGAGAGATACCGGATGGAAACCCCCATAACTGCGGAGGCTAATCTTGAGGATTCTCTTCGACAATGCAATTCTACTATTGATGATGGTGGTGACAATGAAGACAATAGGGACAATGAGGATGCCATGAATACTGATGGAGGAGTTGGTCCTATCCGATCTATTAGTGGAACTACCACCACCACCACGAGCTCCGATGATCACCAATAAGGGCCCTCGAGCAATCTCAATACCTTACATCTAGCGTACTCAGCCGACCGAAGCCAAACGAAGCGGTAACATCTAGTATCACATCTTATTTCCTCATTTTCTTATTACTAGGGACTAGCTTTAAATTCATGAGGGGGGATGGGATTTAAGTGAACTAGTGTTGTTAGTTTGGAGCTTGGAATTGATGGTTTAGAGCTTGGCATTGGTAGGATGAGTACAGTACCTTGCATGATTTATCCGTTTGCATTTGCATTTGCACGTTTACCGCTTTCTTAGTATTTAGTTGCATACACTACATTCATCCTAGGAAAGTCTTGCGTGTTTTATGTGGAGTTTATTGCCAAATTTTTTGAACTTTTTTATTGGGTAGATTAACTAATTATGACATTAATCATATGCTTCATCTCTATAAATTTGTTTGAGGTTTTTCTCGCTTGGCTTGTCACATTTATGTATTGCACTTAGTTAAGCTTGGTAGTCTCGACATCACTTAGTGGTGTTTTCTCTACTGCGGTTCACGAAGGCCTTTATAATAGGATGATGCATGTTAGGATCTTATGGTTGTTTTCCCGAGTAATTATGTACCTAAGAGGCAACAAGTCATCACCTTGCTTTGAGATTGCTAAATGCCTAGGAAGGAGGTAGTGTGAGATTGTGTGATCCTTTGTTTGCAACCTATTCTTTCGAATAGGTTTGGGGAGGGGGTTACGCTATCATTAGACTTGTTTTTCAATTTTTAGTGTGCGTTGTGAGTTTATTTTTCTTTTTTCGTAAAGTTTGTACTCCAACCTATTCTTTCGAATAGGTTTGGGGAGGTCATTTGTGTGTCGTTGTAATTTCTTTTTCGTTATGCTACTGCTGGCTAAAAAAAAAAATCGAAAAAAAAAGAAAGAAAAGAAAAAAAAAGAAAAGACCCCAAAAAAGCAAAGAAGGGTCCAAAAAAAAGAGAGCCAAAAAGCAGTTTAGCAAAGTGTTTGTCTCATTTTTCCAATTCATGTAATGTTCGTAATCGAGTTGTAATTTTTTGTCTTTTGTTTGTTTGAGTGTCATCTGTTCTAGACCACCCTCGTCCTGCCATTCAGGAAGTGGTGAATAGCTTAAGGCTTTGCTTGAGAGATGGGTAGAATAGGGGAGTGTTATCTTTTTTAGGGAACCCTCCTTCGTTTGATGAGAGTCAGTATTGGTTCGACCTCTTTGAGGAAAAGTCTTAACTTGGTGAACAGTAGTAAGTCTTCAGTTTCATAGGCATGGGACAACCATTCGTATTTTAGCATGCTTCATTACGTCGTCACTGACTAGGTCCAGGTAGAGAATGTTACGAGAGACTATCTTGTTTGACATAAGTGCTTATGTGAATGTGTATGAGTCAATCGAGGCATTCTTCAACCAATATCCATGTTATGATTTGTATGGTTTTTGTTCATATGGTTTTTGATAGATTCAATAGATTAGTTCATTCGATTTGGCATGAGACTCCATTTTTTGTGTTGCATTGTTTTTTGCATTAGATAGTTGCTTGAGGACAAGCAAAGGTTCGGTTTGGGGAGTTTGATGAACGTGTATTTTACACTTTCATTCGAGTCTTTTTTCACCAATTTAGCTATCATCTACGTTAATTTAGCTATATTTTAGTGCATTTTATTAGAATAGTGTCACGTTTCCCTTTAGTTTGCATTTTTCAGGTTTTAGGTGAAACACGTGGTTCTCCAGACAATTATATTGAAGAAAATGAATAATCGGTATTCCAAGGATATTTTTGGAGTATCTAGAAGATTCCGGATGGGATTTGAAGTCTAGGGGTCGAGTCTGAACGCAAAAAGGTCACTACAAGGCAAAAACCGAGTCCGAAAAGGAAAAGAAATCCAAAAACGCGTCGAAAACGCGTCCTTGGCCGACTGGAACTCCCGGGCGATTCGTCCGGGACGTGGGGCGGTTTGCCCCACACCAGGCGGTTCGCCCGGTGTGTGGGGCGACTCGCCCCACACGTTCCGAACTCCTATATATAGTTGCTCAGTTTTCTCCGTTTTTCATACTTTCTCAGACCTTTTTTCATACCTTTCTCATTAGTTTTAGGTAGGAATTCTCCAGAGTCTGTTCTGGGAATTCTTAGCATAGGAGACGATTTTTCTTATCAATTTGGAGCTTGTGAGGTCGCGATTCTTCGGAGATTGACAACCTTCGGTAACATTGTATCTTGCAATTTTTTTCTATTCATATTTATATATCTTTCAACATGTTTTCATTCAATCTTGCTATTATTTCTGTTGATTGCATGACATCTATGAGTAGCTAAATCTATCGTTGGTGATAGTATGTGATTTCTTAGCGAGGGTTCTTAATTGTGCATGATGGCGGTAAAGCGAATCAGACTTTGAGTTATTGCTTTATTTCTTTGATCTATCTAAGCCCTCTATCTTCGTAGTGTTGAATAAAACGGAACACATTGGACAATTCATGATCAAAGATCTCTATGCAAAACGATCGGGTACTTCATGCATGATTATTAACCCACTATGCTTTGAATGGTCATACTATCACTAACTTCCATTATCTTGATAAGAAAAACCTGTGCTAAGTCGTTTGTTGATTTAATATTTTAAGTTAGATTAGATAAAGCTAGTTATACTCCTTAGAGATCGACACTCGAGGTTATTTTACTGCTACACTACGGTTTTCGTTGTAGTTGTGAATTGCCTTTGGCTAAAAAAAAAATTATTTGATTAATTTGAATCTGACAAATTCTGGTTCATCACCTACACATAAGAATCTTACGAATTAACACAATAATGATCTTACTAACTACAATTTAATATTCATTGTATTTCGACAGCAACTAACCGTCTAAATGCATCCAAGAATGGTTGAAGTTCGGCGCAATTCTTGAGGACATAAGAGTGCGCTGCACTTAGCTCCTTCTCCGTCAACCACGATTTTTGCTCTGCACCGTAAGGTCTCCCTGAGACTCTAAAGATAGAAAGTGTTTGGTTATGATCTTTTTGCACCTCAAATGTGTCAGCGTTCCTAGATGGCCTAGATGCCTTTGTCATCACATGGTCATCAAAGTAGTATGAGCAGAAGGTCGCAGCTTCCTCTCTAAGGTACGCATTGGCAATAGAACCCTCAGGTTGAGCTTTATTTTTCACATATTTCTTCAACTTTCCTAAGTATCTGTAATACAATTTTAAGTTAAATGTTTAATTTAGTTATTTAAGAATAATTTAAGTAGTAATAATTACAACTGCATACCCCTCAAATGGATACATCCATCGGTACTGAACTGGTCCAGCTGCCAACGCCTCACCTGGCAGGTGAACAGGCAAATGCTCCATTGAATCAAAGAAACTAGGCGGAAAGATACGCTCGAGCTTGCATAGAATCACGGGTATGTTACTTTGAAGAGCTTTTAACACTTCAACTTCAACAACCCTTGTGCATAAATTCCTGAAAAATAGGCTCAGCTCGGTAAGTGCAATCCACACGGCTCTAGGTAGCAACTCCCGAAATGCAACTGGGATAAGCCTTTCCATGAACACGTGGCAGTCGTGGCTCTTCATCCCATACATCTTGGTCTTATTCATATCCACACAACGACCCAATTTGGAGGCATAGTTGTCAGGAAACTTCAACGCCTTCACCCAATCAAACAAACGTTCCCTGCCTTCTTTGTCCAATGTGTATGATGCCTTGGGCCACTGACCCTGATCATTCTTCTTTGACAACTCAGGCCGTCTACACCAAGTACTCAACTCCTCCCTAGACATGACTGTGTCCTTTGTTTCGTTGGGAATGTTGCAAATGGTATTGAAGCAGTTCTCGAACACATTATTTTCAATATGCATGACATCTAACATATGTCGTATACGAAGACTGCTCCAATATGGCAAGTCCCATAAGATGCTTTTCTTCTTCCATCCATATGAACTTTTGATTTTGTCATTATGCTTCTCCCACCCAACCTCAGTCACTTTCTTATACCCAAAATGCTCAATAATAGCAAATTGTTGTGCACTAGTTAGTTCTTTTGGAGGTTTGCTCATTTCCACCTTGTTCTTCAGGAACTGAATCTTGTTCTTCCTAAACAGATGTTCATCTGGTAGAAACCTGCGATGACAATCAAACCAACTTTCTTTGTTGCTCTTGACAAGTCTAAATGAACCAATGTCATCCAATCAATGTGGGCAAGCCTTGAATCCAGATGTTTTCCTACCTGAAAGCATGGAGTATGCTGGGAAATCGCTAATAGTCCACAACAAAGCTGCTCTCAAAGTGAAATTCATCTTTGTTAAAACATCATATGCAGGAACACCATTCTCCCACAACTCAAGAAGCTCACTGATGAGAGGCTGTAAGAAGACATCCAACGTCTGCCCTGGATCGTCAGGACCTGGCACCAACACAGTCAAGAACATGAACGGCTCATGCAAGCAATCACCCGGAGGCAGGTTGTACGGTGTGAGCATCACTGGCCAACACGAGTACTTACGTTCACTACCAAAAGGGTTAAAACCATCTGTGCAAAGGCCGAAACGTACATTTCTCGGCTCATCTGCAAAGCCCTTGTACTTCTCATCAAACTCTTTCCAAGCTGGTGAATCTGTCGGGTGCTCCATTCTACCATGTGCATCTGGTGGGACTACTCGCTCCTTGTGCCAACGCATTTTATCTGCACAACTCACAGAAGCATACAACCTCTTCAACCGAGGAGCTAGAGGGAAGTACCACATTTTCTTGTAAGGAAGATTCTTCTTTTGTCGTTTCATTGCAGCTCCCTCCTTGTAACGACTGTACCGGTCATGCCCACAGTGTTTGCACTTCAGTAGGTCAACATCCTCCCCCCAGTAAATCATGCACATACTGGGACCACAATCAATCTTCTCCATAGGCAACCCCATTGCTTTCATCTTCTTTTGAGCTTGGTAAAAGTTGGTTGGAACATAGTTCGGATTAGAAAAAACATCCTTGAACAATTCAAGTATACTGTTGTAGTTTTGTTCTGAGTTGCCACCATCGGCCTTGCAACTCATTGACCTAGACAAGAAAGACAACTCGTTCACTCTACACCCCTCAAAGAGTGGCCTCTTAGCTGCTTCCAACATATTAAAGAACTCCTCTGCTTCGGGATTCGGGGGCTCCTCAACAACTTGGGTTCCACTAGTGTCCACAAACTCTGGACCGGCGGCGTAGCACACCATTTCCTCCATCCGGTCATTCAACACTTCATGAGTAGTTTGGGTTGGTGGAGCACTATTATCCACATGTTTATGCTTACGTTTTTGACCCTTTCCAAACTTGGTATAGTCCATCCGTAATGGTTTAGTCTCGCCATGATGATTCCAAATCTCATAATTCAGTATGAAACCATTACGTTTCAAATGCTCTAGAACTATAGATGGAGGGTGAAACGGACGATTCTGACATTGATTACTTTTGCAAGGGCACTTCATCTTCCCATTGATCAAACAATGGGTCTGTTTCATTGCAAAATCGATGAAGGCTTCAACCCCTTCAATAAAAGTTGACTGAATAGTCCCATTTATCGTTCGTTGGTACATCCATGAACGATCAGGATTCATTTCGATGATTAACCTGGCACATTCGAATTTCAATACTTTTTTTAAGACATTTTGCAAATTAATACTTTGACTGAATATACTCTCTTTTTTTTTCTTTTTATAGTTTGCATTTTAGTTAATTTCGTTAATATAAATTGCATTTCAATTTCATAGTCAAAATTCTAGATTATCAATCCAAACCCACATCAATCAATCCACAAACTACACCACCTGAAATCAACATAGCTATTCTTCTCAACATTAACATAATAATAATTCATTTTTTATTTTTTAATATTAGACTATTAATTTACACTTACTTTAACTAATTAACATACACTTTCATATCTAAATCTAAATCTACCGATATGAAAAATTCCACGAATTAGAATAATAATAAGGTATTATAAGGTCCATCCATGGGTAATATTAATCCTCACAAATTGACTAGAGAACAACTACCGAAAAGCGTGGTTGAAATTGCTCCATATATACGAAAAAGGAAGCAGCAAAAAAAGCAATTAAATATGAAAAGTCAGGTTCTTATCTTCTTTCTAAGAACGAGTTAAACTACGTTTCTTTCTTCTCAACCCAAACAAAAAGAAACGAAAAAAAGCCTCAATTCCTAAAATTCCAATTTCATCCCAAATCTATCAATTGGCCAACCAAAACTTGTGCAACCCCTAATTTGAGCTATACAACATAATAGATACTAGTACAATACATACAATTCATTAAAATAGGAAAACAAAATGAAGAATACTCAAATTTAGAAAAGTTACGGTTAGAAATTAATACCTTTGATTGTGGAAGAAATAGTTAAAGAATCACCTAATTTGACTAGCTACCCGTGTTCCTTGATGAAAGAGCTTCGAAATGCATATAACCTTGTTCGAAATGACCAATACATGAAGATTATAGGAGAGGGCCGATTTGGATGGGTGATGAATGTGTAATTTACACTTTCATTCGAGTCTTTTTCACCTATTTTAGCTATCCTCTATGTTAATTTAGCTATATTTTAATGCATTTTATTAGAATAGTGTCACGTTTCCCTTTAGATTTTATTTTACAGGTTTTGGTTGAAATTCGAAGATTTCCGGGCAATTATATTGAAGTTGACAAGGAATTGGTGTTCCAGAAGCCTATTTGGAGTATCTGAAGGTTTCAAGATGGGATTTGGAGTCTAGGGGCCGAATCTGGAGGTTAGAAGGCTACTAGAAGTCAGAAACCGAGTCCGAAAAGGGGAAGAAATCCAAAAACGCGTCGAAAACGCGGAATTCCGTGAGAAATTGTCTGGGGCGAACCGCCCCAGACGTGGGGCGAACCGCCCCACAGTATTTCGAAGCCTATATATAGTTGCTCAGTTTTCTCCGAAAATCATATCTTTCCAGACCTACTTTCTCACCTCTCTCTGTAGTTTTAGGTAGGGACTTCCCAGAGCCTGTTCTGGGGGTCCGTAGCTTAGGGGACACTTTTTCATAGCAGCTTGGAGCTCGTAGGATCGCAATCATCCGGAGATTGACAACCTTCGGTAACTTTGTATCTTACAGTTTTATTCTACTTATTTTATTATATTCTTTCAACATGTTTTCTTCTATGATTTCTGTTGATTGCATGCCTATTATGAGTAGCTAAACTTATCGTTGGTGGTAGTATGTGAATTCTTAGCGAAGGGAAGATAATCATGCTAATGGCTATATCGCGCATTATACTCCGTGTCATTGCTTTATTTCGTTGATCAGGCACAGCCTAAATTCTCGTATGTTGTATTAATTATTATGCACAATTGGACACTTGTCGACCTGGACGCGAGTTTATCTTCGTAGTGTTGAATAATTACGGAACACATTAGGACAGTAGTGATTGACTTGTCAGACCAATTATCTTCGTAGTGCTTAATAATTGCAACAGGACACTAGATTGATTCAAAGATCTCTATGCAAGACCGAGGAATTTATGCATGATTATCGACCCGTTATGTTAAGAAGGATCATACTATCACCAATCTCCATTATCTGTTAGAAACCCCTTTTGCTATCTGTCTGCTGTTTTATATTCTCTTGTTAAATAGATAAAGCTAGTTATAGTCCTGAGAGAACGACACTCGAGTCATTCTACTGCTACACTACGGTTTTCGTTGTAATTGTGGATTGCCTTTTGGCTAAATTACAAATATTATTTGCTTGAATCCGGAGCACGACATCCGCGTTCATCAATGGGTGAGGAGAAGAAACGGTCGTTCTGTTCTTCAGCGGGCGAGCTGAGCGAGAAATGAGAGAAAGCTGCACTGCAGCTTTAATATATAATAGCGATTTGCGATGCATGGCACATGCGTCGCAAAATCATTTTTTTATTTTTATTTTTCTTTTGACCGGTCAAATTGCATTTAATTTTTTTTTTTATGGGGTATGTATTAGCGACCCATGAGATTGGGTCGCTAATTTTAGCGACGCATAACCATGCGTCGCTAATTTAGCGACCAAAACTCATGCGTCGCTAATTAGCGACGCATGAGCTATGCGTCGCAAAAATTAGCGACCATGCATGCGTCGCTAATTTGCGTCACTATTTGTTGTTTTTCTTGTAGTGGATAGAGTGCAAAAAATAGTGAGATACAAAGTTACCACCGAGGGTTGTCAATCTCCGGTGCATTGCTAAACTCACAAAAATCTAGCAAGGTGAGATCAATAGATGTCCAAATCTCTACCTTGATGCTCCAAATCGCTAAGAAAAAGTAGTTCTAAGTCAAAGAAAACCCAGAACAAGCTCTAGGGTTTATGTCTATAAAAATATGATTCAAGATATGAAAATTCGCAACTTTACAAAATATATATATCTTCCCCCGAAACAGCCCCAGGCGGACCGCCTGGCACCAGGCGGTGCGCCGGACACCAGGTGGACAGCCTGGGATGCCAGACGGTGCGCCTCGCACGGGCAGAGAATCGCCCGTGCTTTTCTCCTCCAAGTCTTCAAGTTTTTGGTCTTGGACACGACTTTGAGCTTCGAAACTTGGTCTTTTGGTCTGGAAACACGTCCTGGTACCCCTTGACACACCCCGGGTGATATCGTTGCACAAAAACTTCAATGTTTCGCCATGATTCATATTCAAAAGTGATATTTTCACCTAAATCCTGAAAATGACAAAGAAAATGGAAACGTCACACTATTCTAACAAAATGCACTAAAATGCATACAAGAGGATAGCTAAATTGGTGAAAAAGAACCGAATGAAAGTGTAAAAAACACTGTCATCAGCCAACTAGAATCACACTTGTTTGTAATCAAGATGGAAAACGGTTGGTGGTAGATAGCGAATTGACATGCATGGATTACAAATATGCTTACAAGTTCAGTGCGTAAAACATCCAACTAAGTCTGCTAAGCAACCGTCTAGGCAAATTTAAGACACACGTCATGAAAGATCATTATCAATACTTTAGAGGAGTTTGTCACTAACACCATTTATCTAGCATGCTGCAAATAACTAACATACAATCCTATAGCTTTCATTGACCAAGAGATTGTCATGATTCTCTAATTCGAAGGTATTTTATAGCCAACTACGAATCATATGAAGTAATTTGCAGCAAGATTGAATCACAATCTCATGTGAGCATAGACATAATCCAAAACATGCACAATTCTACATTCTACCACCAACACAAAGGATTTGGCTACTCATACTCAATAATGTAAACATCATATTGGATAAATTGTTACAGAAAAACATGAGATCAAACTACAAGATAAGAGATTGATACAAGTTACTACCAAAGCTGTCACTATTCGGTGGAAAAGATGAAAAACCTCTCCGTAGATGAATGTTTTATGCAATTCTATGGCTAAATCTTCAATCCAAATCCAATTAAAATGGTAGAAATGAGTTCTAGGTCGAATTTGGGGCTTAGGAGCTCTCCAGATTCGAATGCTAATGTCTGAATGTCAAAAAAGTAACTGAAATGTGTTTAGAAGGACAAAATCAGATTCTGTAACGGCTGCCAAGCGGACCGCTTGGCAAGCGAATGATGAATGTGTATTTTACACTTTCATTCGAGTCTTTTTCACCTATTTTAGCTATCCTCTATGTTAATTTAGCTATATTTTAGTGCATTTTATTAGAATAGTGTCACGTTTCCCTTTAGATTTTATTTTACAGGTTTTGGTTGAAATTCGAGGATTTCCGGGCAATTATATTGAAGTTGACAAGGAATTGGTGTTCCAGAAGCCTATTTGGAGTATCTGAAGGTTTCCGGATAGGATTTGGAGTCTAGGGGTCGAATCTGGAGGTTAGAAGGCCACTAGAAGACAGAAACCGAGTCCGTAAAGGGGAAGAAATCCAAAAACGCGTCGAAAACGCGGAATTCTGTGAGAAATTCTCTGGGGCGAACCGCCCCAGACGTGGGGCGACCGCCCCACGCCGGGCGAACCGCCCGGTGTGTGGGGCGAAGCGCCGCACAGTATTTCGAGGCCTATATATAGTTGCTCAGTTTTCTCCGAAAATCATACTTTTCCAGACCTACTTTCTCACCTCTCTCTGTAGTTTTAGGTAGGAACTTCCCAGAGCCTGTTCTGAGGGTTCGTAGCTTAGGGGACTCTTTTTCATAGCAATTTGGAGCTCATAGGATCGCAATTCTCCGGAGATTGACAACCTTCGGTAACTTTGTATCTTACAGTTTATTCTACTTATTTTTATATTCTTTCAACATGTTTTCTTCTATGATTTCTGTTGATTGCATGCCTATTATGAGTAGCTAAACTTATCGTTGGTGGTAGTATGTGAATTCTTAGCGAAGGGAAGATAATCATGCTAATGGCTATATCGCGCATTATACTCCGTCTTATTGCTTTATTTCGTTGGTCAGGCACAGCCTAAATTCTCGTATGTTGTATTAGTTATTATGCACAATTGGACCCTCGTCGACCTGTTCGTGAGTTTATCTATGTAGTGTTGAATAATTACGGAACACAATAGGACAATAGTGATTGACTTGTCAGACCCATTATCTTCGTAGTGCTTAATAATTGCAACAGGACACTAGATTGATTCAAAGATCTCCATGCAAGACCGAGGAATTTATGCATGATTATCGACCCGTTATGCTTTGAAGGATCATACTATCACCAATCTCCATTATCTGTTAGAAAAACCCTTTGCTATCTATCTGCTGTTTTTATATTCTAAATTAGATTTGATAAAGCTAGTTATAGTCCTGAGAGAACAACACTCGAG
Organism: Plantago ovata; assembly: GCA_028274465.1. Taxonomy (NCBI): domain Eukaryota; kingdom Viridiplantae; phylum Streptophyta; class Magnoliopsida; order Lamiales; family Plantaginaceae; genus Plantago; species Plantago ovata. The sequence goes on along the minus strand of CM051456.1, from coordinate 59,174,515 downwards.
TCATTCTACTGCTACACTACGGTTTTCGTTGTAGTTGTGGATTGCCTTTGGCTAAATCATAAATATTATTTGACTGAATTCGGAACCGACAAATCCGCGTTCATCATATTTGTGGCGCCCCAGTCTGGAATAAAAGTACTTCCTAACCGGATAACCACCCGCCTAATCCTTCGTTCAAGTGAATTCGGTTTCATCTTTCGGAAAGAAAAGGAACGGTAAAATAAAATCAATAAACATTAAAATCAGAATATATTAAACTCCATAAAACTCTTTATTTCAGCAACATAAAACATAACGAAGTTCAAACTCACTTTTACAATATCACACAAGGGTTGGATTACGGGAACATGTAATTTACATGGATTTCACACGTACAAGGAACCCGTTTTTATTCAAGCAGCTACCCAATATCTACAATATGTCACTTCCTCGTCCTCTACTTGATTACTCTGAAGAAGGAAACAATGAGAGGGTAAGTCTTTAATGACTTAGTGAGGATAGTAAACACGAACAACAGAACAATTGTTAGTTCAAAATCAAAGGCAATCAAGGATAGAAGATATGAATAGAATCACGATAGCACACATATACCAGCCGTCACCTTGTAAACTAAACCTTATACTTCCACGCGATGAGCTACCTCGAAACACAATGACATGCCTAGGTACATGTCAAACGGGAATGTAAGATGCAGCTACCCTAACTACATCTAACTCCCGAGCAGGATCTGAATATATAACTTTAACCAACGGTCCTTTCCGCTCGGTGGTTATACATGGCAGTCCTAGGGCCCAAAACACGTACACGGACTATATAAACACCACGATTTCTTATCACAGTTCAATAGTGAATTAGAGAAAGAATTGAGAGAACTAATTCAATATTGAACAACAAAGAATGAAGACCATGAACAAAGGATAAGAAACGAATTGAAAGTTCGGCAAGAATCAACACGAGAACAAGAGAACTGAATTGATAAACGAAAGAAGTTCTGAAATGAACAAAGTTGAACAAGGAAGGGATCCTCACCTATTCCGAAGGTACTTGTGCATAAGACTCACTAACCGTACCTATACAACGAGTTGCTATTTTAATAATAAGACTGACACACATATATATCATATTAATTAACACAGAAGGTACTTTCTTATCTACTATCTATTAATTAAGAGGTACAATACTGTATTTGAAATTAACACCTCTGTAATTATTTTCAGAAAGCTACAGTTCCATTTTTGGTGTTATAAAAAGTTCAACAGAGGTTCATTTACTGAGACAGAAACTAAATTCTAGCAAAACGACAAACTGTAGTAAAACGACAAATCTTATAACCGCAATAAATCAACAAACTGTATGACTGCAACAAAAGACAGGACTGTAACAAAAACGACAAAACTTCATATTCGCAACATAACAGTTTCTGTGTGCATTTGGCCTAAAGAAATACAGATTATAGCAAAGTATATCATTTCAACATCTCAAATCTTGATCAATATCATAAGTAATAACATAAATCTATAGAGAAAGAAACATAGATGAACAACTGTAAATAAAACATGAATAGATAAATTACCTCTTCTTCTTACTGGCTCAACGCTCACTCACTCTCTCACTTAAGAACTAATTGAATTACGAGTTGAAACTGAGATTGAATCGAGAGTGATGGTTTTGAGTTGAGGATGAGTGGGCTATTTATAGAGATCGATGAATACCCATGATTGGTCGAATAAAACGGCCAGAGATGACAACACCGGGAATGTAAACACCTGGATTTCTTCTCGATGATAAGCGATGAGTTGTTTCTTCGTCGATAAGGATTTGAGCTGGAACGATAAAGCTCGATGTATCTCCATCCATCCATCATGACCGTTGAAATCTTCGATCCATTGAGCTGCTTGCGATTTGAGAGAGGAAAGAAGCACAATTGTATTGGAGAATGAAAGAAAAATTATGATTGGTTTAGAGAGAAAAGATCAGATTGATCAAGTCTCTGTTTTTTTTTTCACGCCAATACTAGATCTACTTAGGAAAATTGCACCTTTTCTTGGTAAATTAAAAACTAGGGCCTATAAAAGTAATTCTTGCAATCTAGTCCTATAAGTTTACTTTGACCCCCTAAATGCACCACTTTACGCCAAATAATACGTACTAGTTTCTTTTTGACATTTTCTAGATATTTCTAATAATAAAATACTCATGTAAAATATAATTCGAAATTAAAGCACATAAATTTCAAATATCAAACGTAGATAAATTAAGTAAATTATGCGGTTGGTTAAGGCGGGGCGTCACAATCACCCCTCCTTAAGGGAATCTGGTCCCCAGATTCTTACCTGGTTGAATGAAGAGTTCTGGATAATGCTTGAGCATGTCGTCTTCTCGTTCCCAGGTTGCTTCCTCAACCTTATGATTTCTCCATAACACTTTGAGAAGTGGTATTTTTCGGTTGCGCAACTCCTGTATTTTCTTATCTAGAATGCGCACTGGTTTCTCCTCGTATGTCAAATTCTCTTCAAGTTGTAGATCCTCATAACTTATGACATGCGAGGCATCAGGATAATATTTCCTCAGTTGTGAGACATGGAAGACGTCATGAATTCCAGTAAGATTTGCCGGTAACATCAATCTATAGGCAACTTGTCCCACTATCTGAGTAATTTGAAATGGTCCAACGTACCTCGGGCTAAGTTTACCTCCTTTTCCAATCCTTTTGCAACCCTTGCGGGGAGAAACTTTGAGAAAGACAAAATCATCAACATCGAACTCCAAATCCTTTCGACGCCTATCAGCGTAACTCTTTTGTCGATCTTGAGCAGTCTTAATCCGCTGCTTAATGATTTGCACTTTATCAATGGCTTCTTGTATGATGTCAGGCTTTAGAGCTCTTTGTTGTCCATCTGATGTTCTTCTCCACTCATCTAAATCCCAATTCAGTGGTGATCGACACTTCCTGCCATACAATGCTTCATATGGCGCCATTTGAATAGTAGCTTGGTAGCTATTATTGTAAGCAAACTCGATTAAAGGCAAATGCTTGTCCCAACTACCACCGTAGTCCAAGATACATAAGCGCAACATGTCTTCTAGAAAACATATAAGCCTTTCTGATTGTCCATCAGTTTGTGGATGCGCGGCCGTACTAAAATGCAAATCGGTACCCAAATTTTCCTGCAGTTGTTTCCATAGACGAGATGTAAACTTTGGATCTCGATCAGATACTATGCTGATTGGTACCCCATGCAACCGAACAATCTCTTTCTTATAGAGCTCCGCTAGAGCTTCTACTCCAAAATTTGTTTTCACGGAAAGAAAGTGTGCAGATTTAGTAAGTCTATCAATGATAATCCAGATACTATCATAGCCTCCTCGTACCTTTGGTAAGCCCGTCACAAAATCCATAGTAATTTGATCCCATTTCCAACAAGGTATGGGTAAAGGTTGTAACATACCTGCTGGACGTTGATGCTCGGCTTTTACCAATTGGCACGTAAGGCACCTTCGAACGAAATCTGCAACGTCTCGTTTCATTCCATTCCACCAGAAGTGGTGCTTCAATTCTCGATACATTTTTGTTCCTCCAGGATGAATAGTGTATCGAGATTTGTGAGCTTCATTCATCAAACGCTCTTTCATTTCATCGGGTACACATACTCGATCCTTGTACCACAAAACTCCATCATTGTCAGCTTTAAATTCTGAGTTTTCCTTTGTTAGCACTGACATCTTCTGTTTTTGAATCTCTTCACTTCGATCTTGAGCTTCCTTTAATTGTGAATACAACTCAGGTTGGATGATCAATCCTGAAATCTGAGCATGAGATTCTACCAGAATCAAATCATAATTCGATCTTTTTGTGAGATTGGCGAGTTGAGCAACTTCCTTTTTGCGACTCAAAGCATCAGCTACAACATTCGCCTTTCCTGGTTGATATAAAATAGTACAATCATAATCTTCCAGGAACTCCATCCATCTTCTCTGTCTCATGTTGAGATTCTTTTGTCTGAACAAATATTTCAAACTCTGGTGGTCGGTATAAATCTCGAAAGTCGCACCGTATAGATAATGTCGCCATTTTGCCAAAGCAAAAATGATAGCACCAAGTTCCAAATCATGGGTCGGATAATTTTGCTCGTGTGGTTTTAGCTTTCTTGATGCATACGCAATGACCTTTCCGTTTTGCATCAGTACACATCCTAATCCTTCTTTCGAGGCATCCGTGTATACCACAAACCCTTCTATTCCATCTGGTAATGACAATATAGGGGCTTCCGTCAATCGCTTCTTTAATTCCTGGAAACTCATTTCGCAATCCTCGTTCCAAACAAATGGAATGTCCTTTTGAGTTAATCGAGTTAGTGGTCCTGCAACTTTTGAGAAGTTTGGCACGAAACGACGGTAATACCCAGCTAGACCTAGAAAGCTTCTTATTTCGGATACATTCTTTGGAGGTTTCCAAATCTCAATTGCTTCTACCTTTGAATGATCCACTTCTATACCATCTCTCGTTACTACATGTCCTAAAAAGGTTACCCTTTCTATCCAGAATTCACACTTGCTGAATTTAGCATACAACTTATGCTCTTTCAGGGTTTCTAGTACCAATCTCAAGTGAAGAGCATGATCTTTCTCATTTTTGAAAATACTAAGATGTCGTCGATGAATATCACAACAAATTGATCCAAATATGGCCTGAAGATACGATGCATCATGTCCATGAATGCAGCAGGTGCATTTGTTAATCCAAATGGCATAACAACAAATTCAAAGTGACCATACCTTGAATTGAACGCTGTCTTTGGAATATCATCTTCTCGTATTTTCAACTGATAGTAACCCTGTCTCAAGTCTAGCTTCGAAAACACACAAGATCCCTGGAGTAAATCAAACAGCTCATTTATGTGCGAAAGAGGATACTTATTCTTCACAGTAAAACTGTTTAGACCTCGATAGTCTATGCACATTCTCAATGATCCATCTTTCTTCTTAACAAATAGCACAGGAGCTCCCCATGGAGATGTGCTAGGTCTAATAAATCCTCTTTCCACGAGATCTTGTAAATGAATCTTCAACTCTTTCAGCTCAGCGGGTGCCATGCGATATGGTGTTTGAGATATCGGAGTAACACCTGGCAGTGTTTCAATAACAAACTCGATTTCTCGATCCGGTGGTAAAGAAGTTAATTCTTCAGGAAAAACTTCGGGAAATTCTTTTACCACCTCGACTTCCTCGATTTTCGCTTTGTCTTTAGGCTGATTAATCAAATATGCCAAAAATCCAGAGGCTCCTTCTTTCAAAAGTCGCCTAGCCTCAACAACAGATATCATCCCTACGATCTCAAGATTTTTCTGAAGCCGTTCCAAATTTTCACCTTCCACTTCACCCAACTTCACTTCTTTAGTATGGCAATCCAACGTGGCGTGATTCGAGTAGAGCCAATCCATCCCAAGTATCACATCGTACTTTTCAATCGGTAATTCTATTAAATTAGCAAGATAAGTACTATCCTTTATTTTTATCTCGCAATTCCTATGAATAGCATCAGTAATAACACTTATACCCATAGGTGAACTAACTTCAAAGATATAAGGCAGATGTTCAGCAATTAAGTGCAATCTACGCGCAAACACAATCGAAATAAAAGAGTGTGTAGCACCGGGATCATAAAGAACCTTACCAGACTCATCATTGACCGAGACTTCTCCTTCCACGACGTCAGTTGGTTCAGGTTCTTTTCCCCCGCCTAATGCATACGCTCTTGCGCGCACTTTTGCCTTTCCAGGTTGAGCCACGTTTGGCTTTGCGGGCTTTCCTGGTTGTGTTCTTGAGTTTTGGCACCTTGGACAGTCCGCAATGCGGTGCTGATCACTTCCACAAGCTATACATTTGCCACTCTTTTTCTAGCACATTGCCTCAGTGTGACATGGATTTCCGCAAAAGTTACATCCAAGGTCGTTACTTGGACGATTCATCCCAACGGGCTTATTCGAGTAGGTATTCTTAGATGGGAAATTTGTCGGGTTAGTCCTCGCCACTCTAGAACCTTGGTTTTGGCGCTTGTTACTCTGTCCACCAGAATTCCTCGACTGGTTCCATTTCACTTTATCACCAATCTTCCGAAGTTCCTTTATCTCCGCCTCAACCAGTAGTGCCTTATCTACCGCTGCCACATAATTTGGGAATTCCACGGAAACAAGTGCCCAGCGAATTTCTAACTTAAGGCCTCCGACGAACTTCTTAATTTTTCTTTTCTCATCGTCCCAGAAATGTGGAGCATATTGGATCAATCGGCTAAACTGAGCTTCATACTGGCCAACATTATTCATACCTTGAAGGAGATTAGTGAACTCTGATTCACGTGCATCACGAACTACTTGAGGTATGAATTTTTGACTAAATTTTTTCAGAAAGTTAGCCCAAGTATAAGGAGTGCCACTTTGTTTCCAGCGCCGATTTACCACTGCCCACCAATGACGTGCGGACTCCTCGAGACGATAAGAAGCATATTTGATCTTTTGAGAATCACTGTAGTTTAAGACCTCAAATATCTTCTCCATTTCTGCTATAAAGGATTCAGCTTTCTGATCATCGGGTTCACCCAAGAACCGTGGAGGACGAAACTTCAAAAACCTTTCTAAAGCTTGATCATCACTTAGAGATGTGGAATCCTTCTTTGCACCATCAGACGATGCTTGGTTCTGGCAGAAATGCCTCAGTTGATTTATGAATCCATACATAGATTGCATCTCAGAGCCTTCACCCTTTTCAGTAGTCTTACCGTTGAACTCTGGTTGTTTTCCAGAATCTCGATTCTCTTCCTCATCCATTGATTCTTTATCATGTTCATCTTCTAGCGTGACCGTGTCCTTGTTTGTACCGTTTTCACCCATAACTTATTATCTGTAGCAATGCACGGTTAGAATCTACCTTCGTTTTCCTATTCGCGTATCTTGGTAAGAAAATTTAAGATAGTAGACGTCTAGTTGATAACAAGAAAATATATCTAGATGATGGAAAGAATCGGTTCTCACATAATCACTCGTCAACCAATAATTTCATAAAGATATAAGCTTTATTTACCAATCCTAAATACTGCTAATAAGGAGAAAATAAGAAGAAGAGTATGTAGTTGCTAAATGATAATAATAATAGTTGAACTCATAGCAATATAATTGCCAATGTATAAGCGTATATAATTATCACAAAGGTTAATGCAAACCTTGTTTTGCAAGATAGTACAACTTTTCAGCTTTCAAACTTAACTTTTAATACCCAGAACAGCATATACACATGTAACAGTGATTTGCAGAAATCTGTTTTCTGACTGCTAGACTGCTGACTGTTTGGAAATTAATTTGAACATCCAAACGATGTCCGAATTTTGCAAACTAAAATTCCTAGCGTAGCTACTTCAGTATAGCATCATTTCTGAAAACATGGGAATTTTTAAAGTCTTCAGTTGCTACCAGAAAATTATCTACTACAGGCTGTCCAGAAACAACATTTTGTGTGCCTTTGTAAGAAATAAAGGTATTTATTCAAACTAAACAACAAAATTACTTTCTGGAGCTTCTTTGAACTTCAATGCACACATTCAAGCAGTCCAAATGGTCTCCTAACATGAAAATTAAGTTGCTAATGTACTCTTTAAAACAGGATTGTCAATATAGAATTCGTAAAATGTCAAGAAAATATATCAAGTTACTCAGTCATACACAGAATCTCTATGATATAGTTATGAGTTGTTTTTGACAGCAAAATGCAATTTATAATTGCAGCAAAATAGCAGCAGAGCAATATAGACTCAATAAAATAACTTCATGTTTACCAGAATTGGAATTTGCAGAACATGATATGAAAGAGTTTTTGAAAGAAAACTTAACAGAAAATTTCATAGCATGTGGAAAGTTTAAATAGCTGTTCTACCTAATAATTAGAAGGCAGTAAACAATCTTTGGGTATACAATTAGTTGACCACCTGATTATATGGTTTGTATTTACAGCAAAACATTTCTAAATTTTCTACCATAACAGGTGTTCAAGAGAAGAATGTTCTATCTTAAAAGCACAAGGCAGAAAACAATTTATAAGTGTGTACCTTAATAATCACCAGCTACTAAATCATAGTTGTAGAACAGTTCACAAACAGATAATATTAACTAACAACTGCTGAAGTGTATTTGCAGATTATACTCGCACAGAAAATAAGCAGAACTGGAACTTCAGTAAGCTATCTTAGACACAAGGTTTTTATAGACCTGATATTATCCAAGCCTAATTTATTAAGAAGCAATTCACAGTGACGAGAGACAATCAAACGTCGAAAATATAACAAGAGAATAGAAAGAGACCACACAGAACTAGCCAGTAAGCAAACTATTATCAAACCAAATTGTACATACTCCTTCATCACATAAGCAACTTCTAGATAAGATGACCAACAAGCCTACAACTCCCAAAGTTTCTGGTGTTTAAGAATCTAACAAGAATACTTCAACAAGAACACTTTACCAAATTCATGAAATAGGCAGATAAGGATTAACACACCAATAAACAAGTCTGATAAAATTCTGCTCAAGATCAAAATCTGAAAATCAGATCTGAGCATACTAAAGCCGATATATATATCAAAAGATGTTACATACATGTGCTAGGTATATATATATATATATATATATATATATATATATATATATATATATATATATATATATATATATATATATATATATATATATATATTTATACCGACAAAAATTGGCCTATTCTAACAAAATGGCCTACGATAATCAGGGCAGCACTACAAAAGTGTTGTAGGCAACTAGCTATACGTGCCTCCCTTGAAACTACATATATATATATATACTAATACTGCGTTACCTGCTGCTACTGGTAACACATCAATCATCAGATATGATGATTGTGCCATCCACGATCTGATAATTGCTAATTTCGTTGACAGGCTCCTCCTTCACACCCCTTGGGTCAGAATCCTCAAACTCCTCGTCTGGGTCTTCTTCATCAATCAACAAACCTTTTCCATTGTTCTTTTCCGCCACACACAGTCCAGATGACTCGGGTTTAGATGTCCCCACATAATGTGGATGGACGCTTACAACCTCGTTTCCTCTCTCACATCTATTTAGGTCACCAAGTTGTTCAATGGCAGTATCCATGGTGTCTAAATACTCCTTGTAATCATCTGCAATCCTTCTCAACTTTCCTTCAGCAAGTTTCTTTTCAGCAATTGCTCTTTTCAGCTCCACTTCAGTCTGCTGAATTTTGGATTCCAGAGTGTGAACCTTCAAGACCATTTCGTTGTTGATTTGCTGACGTTTCACCACCTCAGCCTCCAACATCTGAACTTGGGAATTTTTCTGAGTGATTGATTCCACCATCAAGTTCTTTTCGTTGAGAAACTGCATCATTTTGGTTCTTACTCCAACGAGATTATGGTTCATCTGTTCTACGTCCATGGCAGTGAACTCAAGCCATTCTAGCGGGCGTTTAAAAGAGTGCGACGATCCTTCCATTTTTCTAGTTAACTCCCTGAAATGAACAGAACCATGGGCACAACAAGGTCTATATAAAATATATAATTAAAGTAGATAAACAAATTTAACCAAGATAAAACAAATAGTCATAAAATAACAATAAGGACGCACAAGGGCAAGGTTCTAATCCATATATACAACATTTCAAGCCTAGGCTCTGATACCACCCTGTGGCGCCCCAGTCTGGAATAAAAGTACTTCCTAACCGGATAACCACCCGCCTAATCCTTCGTTCAAGTGAATTCGGTTTCATCTTTCGAAAAGAAAAGGAACGGTAAAATAAAATCAATAAACATTAAAATCAGAACATATTAAACTCCATAAAACTCTTTATTTCAGCAACATAAAACATAACGAAGTTCAAACTCACTTTTATAATATCACACAAGGGCTGGATTACGGGAACATGTAATTTACATGGATTTCACACGTACAAGGAACCCGTTTTTATTCAAGCAGCTACCCAATATCTACAATATGTCACTTCCTCGTCCTCTACTTGATTACTCTGAAGAAGGAAACAATGAGAGGGTAAGTCTTTAATGACTTAGTGAGGATAGTAAACACGAACAGCAGAACAATTGTTAGTTCAAAATCAAAGGCAATCAAGGATAGAAGATATGAATAGAATCACGATAGCACACATATACCAGCCGTCACCTTGTAAACTAAACCTTATACTTCCACGCGAGGAGCTACCTCGAAACACAATGACATGCCTAGGTACATGTCAAACGGGAATGTAAGATGCAGCTACCCTAACTACATCTAACTCCCGAGCAGGATCTGAATATATAACTTTAACCAACTGTCCTTTCCGCTCGGTGGTTATACATGGCAGTCCTAGGGCCCAAAACACGTACACGGATTATATAAACACCACGATTTCTTATCACAGTTCAATAGTGAATTAGAGAAAGAATTGAGAGAACTAATTCAATATTGAACAACAAAGAATGAAGATCATGAACAAAGGATAAGAAACGAATTGAAAGTTCAGCAAGAATCAACACGAGAACAAAAGAACTGAATTGATAAACGAAAGAAGTTCTGAAATGAACAAAGTTGAACAAGGAAGGGATCCTCACCTATTCCGAAGGTACTTGTGCATAAGACTCACTAACCGTACCTATACAACGAGTTGCTATTTTAATAATAAGACTGACACACATATATATCATATTAATTAACACAGAAGGTACTTTCTTATCTACTATCTATTAATTAAGAGGTACAATACTGTATTTGAAATTAACACCTCTGTAATTATTTTCAGAAAGCTACAGTTCCATTTTTGGTGTTATAAAAAGTTCAACAGAGGTTCATTTACTGAGACAGAAACTAAATTCTAGCAAAACGACAAACTGTAGTAAAACGACAAATCTTATAACCGCAATAAATCAACAAACTGTATGACTGCAACAAAAGACAGGACTGTAACAAAAACGAAAAAACTTCATATTCGCAACATAATAGTTTCTGTGTGCATTTGGCCTAAAGAAATACAGATTATAGCAAAGTATATCATTTCAACATCTCAAATCTTGATCAATATCATAAGTAATAACATAAATCTATAGAGAAAGAAACATAGATGAACAACTGTAAATAAAACATGAATAGATAAATTACCTCTTCTTCTTACTGGCTCAACGCTCACTCACTCTCTCACTTAAGAACTAATTGAATTACGAGTTGAAACTGAGATTGAATCGAGAGTGATGGTTTTGAGTTGAGGATGAGTGGGCTATTTATAGAGATCGATGAATACCCATGATTGGTCGAATAAAACGGCCAGAGATGACAACACCGGGAATGAAAACACCTGGATTTCTTCGGATGATAAGCGATGAGTTGTTTCTTCGTCGATAAGGATTTGAGCTGGAACGATAAAGCTCGATGTATCTCCATCCATCCATCATGACCGTTGAAATCTTCGATCCGTTGAGCTGCTTGCGATTTGAGAGAGGAAAGAAGCACAATTGTATTGGAGAATGAAAGAAAAATTATGATTGGTTTAGAGAGAAAAGATCAGATTGATCAAGTCTCTGTTTTTTTTTTTCACGCCAATACTAGATCTACTTAAGAAAATTGCACCTTTTCTTGGTAAATTAAAAACTAGGGCCTATAAAAGTAATTCTTGCAATCTAGTCCTATAAGTTTACTTTGACCCCCTAAATGCACCACTTTACGCCAAATAATACGTACTAGTTTCTTTTTGACATTTTCTAGATATTTCTAATAATAAATACTCATGTAAAATATAATTCGAAATTAAAGCACATAAATTTCAAATATCAAACGTAGATAAATTAAGTAAATTATGCGGTTGGTTAAGGCGGGGCGTCACAATATTGGCGCCGCTGCCGGGGACTATACTCCTTTTTTCTGTTTAATTTATTTATATTTTCAGCTTTCAATTCCTAATTCTATTAGTTTTAGTTTTCCTTTTTAATCTCTCTTTGATACTGCTTCCCTAGTCTGTTTCTAATTCTCCTTTCCTAGCCTTAGTAGTATTCGATATCTAGAAATATTCTCGATTTTTGAAATTTCTAACGAGGCTAATTTTTAGTTTTGAGTTACTCCTGATATAGATTTCCAGGTATGACGACCTTAAAAGCCCGCTTGACACCGACGTTCTCGCAAGTCAGGAGGGGGTCAGCTATATACTTGGAAGAAGAGTTATCGGGGTACGAGGTAACAAGCACCATAGTGAGAAGGATACCAAGGTTCGAAGAAGGAGAGGATATGAACCCAATAAGCTTCATCAGGTCCTATGAAGAAGAGATAGCAAAAGTTCCAGCAAAGGGGTTCACCGAGGATCAATTATGCAGGAAATTATTTCCTTTTGCTTTGGGATATGAACCGAGGATATGGATAGCAAGGTTAGCACCAGGATCACTGAAGACCTGGAGCCAAGTTGTAGAGGAGTTCTTGGCACGTTTCATGCCCTACCATGAGACGATTGCACTACGGAATCGGATCGAATACTTCAAGCAAGGAGAATACGAGCGGTTCTGTGACACCTATGAACGTTTTGAGCTGTATAAACGTGAGTGTCCCCACCACCGTTTCGACGATGGGGAGCTGATTTGGTTTTTTGTTGGAGGACTACGAGATGAAGTTAGGCTTCAAATAGATGGGATATGTGGAGGTCTAGAAGAATGTACAGTTGAAGAGGCAGTGAAGGTCTTTCAAACGTACGCCAATGGATCCGCACAATCCGAGAAAATAATGTCGAATGAAGTCGCCAACATATAGTCAAATCAAGACGAAACTGACGGGTTATACGAAGGCTATTCAGAGGACGAAGACATCAGTGAGGAGGAGGAACTTGCGTTTTACGCAGGGATTAAAGCCATTGAGAGTGTCTTCGAGGTAGCACATGCAGGGCAAGCTGAGAACAATCTTCGCATCGAGAAGGCTTTTGAAGCGATCGAAGTAACTGAGCAACTTATCAAAGAACTTAGCCTACTAAAGTGTGGAAGGTGCGGTAAAGAAGTCGAGGATACCCCACAGGAAGTAGTGAGCAAACCACCCGAGGTGAGGAGCGAATCACCCCCCAACTCTAGGGAACCGGTCAATCCTAGTCCCACCGAGGAGACATCTGAAGCTGATCCCGAGCAACCTCCAGTTGTTGCTACTGAGAAGAATGAGTGCGAAGAGGTGAATCTACTGCTCCGAGGAGGCAAGATGACCAAAATTCCTAACTTCGTACGTCCTAAGCGGGTGGAATCTACTGAGATCAATAATACAGGACCAAGCACAGAACGAGAGGTTAGCAGAAGTTCCAAAGAACCTCAAGAAGTTCCGGAAAGGAATGATGAACCAAGACCACCTGCAATAGACATAGATGATGACGAAGTCGAGGTAGGAACTAGTATGCCAGGAGAACTTCACAAATCTTCCAATCCATATGTGCCTCCGAAGCCACATGTGCCATACCCGAGTCGGATCAAACCAGCCAAGAAGGATATTCAAGATTCACCCCTATTCCAACGCCTGTCAAAAGTGGAAGTCCATGTGCCTCTCTTAGAGTTAATCCAGAACATTCCAGCTTATACGAAGTTTTTTCGTGAGATCAAGAACAAAAGGATTACTTCAGGAAAGGAAGTGAATGGGGTTGAAACAGTCAACTCGATTGCCGGATTGCCCATGAAGAAAAAGGATCCTGGAAGCTTCATCATCGACATCGCCTTAGGGAATGGACGAACTACTAAAGCAATGCTTGACTTAGGAGCTAGCATTAACTTGATGCCGTATTCAGTATACAAGGCCCTGGAACTCGGAGAATTAACACTGACTGATATGGTCGTCCGAATGGCAGACCAAAGTTTGAAGAGGCCAGTCGGGATAATTGAAGACATCCTTGTGAAAGTGGACAAATTGATAATCCCAGCTGATTTTGTAGTAATGAAGTCCGCAGACGAGGAAAGAGCCATATCCGTGAGCACGTAGTACTACTTGGGAGACCATTCATGGCAACTACCAACACATGCCTTGAACTTAAGGGCAAGAAAATAACCATGGAGATAATGGGCAAGAAGATTGAGTTGGTAGGATGTAGCATCAGAGATAAGGAAGTTGCGGAAGAGTTAAAATTTGTCGATTGCTACGAATTCGTAATTCCCGAATTTCCTCATTGCCATAGTAATCGTGAACCACTTGAGGAGGCACTAACAATACGAGCTGAGACGTGCTACATGACCGAAGAAGCAAGGGAACTAGTTGAAATAATGGATAGCACCCCAGAAATTCCCGCAGGAGAAGAGGTACTTGAACCTTTAGATGAAGAAGAAGAAGAAAGTGGGTTTCCTGAAGAACCTAGCTTAGAATTGAAACCGCTTCCTGCGCACCTCAAGTATGTGTACTTAGGAGGAAATCAGAAAAAGCTTGTGATTGTCTCCTCACATCTCTCCAACAATGAAGAAAGTAAGTTGATCGAAGTATTGAAGGAAAATTCCGCAGCTATAGGATGGGGGATCAGCGATATCAAAGGAATTAGCCCTACAAGATGCGTGCACAACATCACTCTAGAACAAGATGCCAAACCTGTTAGGCAACCTCAGCGAAGGATAAATCCAGCCATGCAAGAGGTGGTAAAAAAGGAAGTGATCAAGTTGCTAGATGCTGATATGATTTACCCCATTCCTGATAGTCGATGGGTGAGCCCGGTACATGTAGTTCCTAAGAAATCGGGAGTCACGGAGGGAGAGAATGAGAAGGGAGAATTGGTACCGGTTAGGAAGACCACTGGATGTCGAATGTGCATCGACTATAGAAGATTAAATGCCGCCACTAAAAAAGACCACTTCCCTTTACCATTTATAGATGACATGCTAAACCGCCTTGCGGGGCGGAAGTTTTATTGTTTTCTTGATGGTTTATCAGGTTTCTACCAGATTCCGATTGCACCGGAGGATCAGGAGAAGACGACATTCACTTGCCCATTCGGAACATTTGCCTATAGGAGGATGCCATTTGGACTATGCAATGCTCCCGCCACTTTTCAAAGGTGCATGCTTTCTGTTTTCTCTGACATGGTAACTAAATTTGTTGAAGTTTTCAAGGATGATTTTTCCCTTTTTGGTGATTCATTTGATGAATGCTTGCAAAGATTAGATCTAGTTTTGAAAAGGTGCATTGAATGCAACTTGACCTTAAGCTGGGAGAAGAGTCATTATATGGTTAGAGAAGGCATTGTTCTAGGACATGTCGTTTCTGAAAGAGGTATTGAGGTAGACAAGGCTAAGATCGAAATCATTGAAATACTTCCCCCACCTACTTGTGTGAAAGAATTACAATCTTTTCTTGGCCATGTAGGTTTTCATAGGAGGTTTATTAAAGATTTTTCGAAAATTGCTAAACCTTTAAGTAGCTTGCTTGCTAAAGATGTGGTTTTCCATTTCTCTAATGAATGCTTAGTTGCTTTTAATACCCTTAAGGAAAAGCTTGTTTCTGCTCCCATTGTTGTGCCACCTGACTGGAATCTTCCTTTCGAAATTATGTGTGATGCTTCGAATTTTGCTATGGGTGCTGTTTTATGCCAAAAAGTTGATAAGCAGTATCGTGTGATTTATTATGTTAGTAAGACTCTAGACTCTGCGCAGGTTAATTATACAACTACTGAAAATGAATTTTTAGCTGTTGTCTTTGCTTTACAAAAGTTTAGGTCTTATTTAATTGGCCATCCTGTGAATGTCCATACTGATCATGCTGCTTTGAGACATTTGATAGATAAGCAGGATTCTAAGCCTAGATTAATCCGTTGGGTCCTTTTGCTGCAAGACTTTGATTTGACCATAGTGGATAGAGCTGGTAGAGAGAATTTAGTAGCAGATCATTTATCTAGAATACCTAATATCCCTGTTGATCCGATACCTATCAATGAAGACCTCCCCGATGAGCACCTAATGAAGGCTAATGAAGAGCCATGGTATGCGGATATTGTAAATTATTTGGCTATGAATATTTTCCCCACTAACTTTTCAGCCTCGGACAAGAGAGCTCTTGCCAAGCAATGCAGAACTTACATATGGGATGATCCGCATCTATTCAAGGAAGGAGCTGATGGGATTCTAAGGAGATGCGTGCCGCAAGAAGAGCAACAAAGTATACTGAGCCATTGCCATGAGCTTAATTGTTGGGGGCACTACAGTGGATTGAAGACAGCACGCAAGGTACTACAAGCAGGATTTTTCTTGCCAACAATATACAAAGATGCTCGAAGTTTTGTAAAGAATTGTGACCCATGTCAACGAGGTGGTGGTATCGGCAAGAAAGATGAAATGCCCCTTCAAGAGAATCTAGTGGTAGAACCTTTCGATGTATGGGGCATTGATTTTATGGGACCATTTCCAAACAGTGGAGGCTATGAATACATTCTTGTTGCAGTGGACTATGTGACTAAATGGGTGGAGGCAATACCTACAAAAACAAATGACGGCGCAGTGGTTATGAAGTTCTTGAAGGAAGTAATATTCTCGAGATTTGGATGCCCTAGGACAATCATCAGTGATGGAGGGTCACACTTCGTGAATAGAACGTTTGCCTCGCTTCTTAAGAGATAAAGTGTCCACCATAGTATCACTACACCATATCACCCACAGACGTCGAGACAAGTCGAAGTCAGCAACCGTCAAATCAAGAAGATCCTGGAGCGAGTAGTAAAGCCTAGTAGGAAGGATTGGGCAGGAAAATTGAATGATGCACTTTGGGCATACAGGACTAGCTACAAGACGGTGATCGGGACCACTCCGTACATACTTGTGTATGGGAAAGCATGTCATCTTCCCGTAAAACTGGAACACAAGGCATATTGGGCCATTAAAGCACTCAATCTTGATATAGGAAAAGCTGGCGAGGAACGATTGTTGCAACTAGATGAGCTTGATGAATCACGACTAGGCGCTTATGAGAATGCCAAGATCTACAAGGAACATACTAAGAAGTATCATGATCGTGGTATAGTACGTAAGGAATTGATTCCTGGACAAAAAGCTTTGGTATTTAATTCTCGCCTTCGACTATTTCCTGGAAAGCTCCGTACTCGTTGGGATGGATCGTACGAAATTATCGAAGTTGCTCCCCATGGAGCTGTAAAACTCTTCGATCCAAAGACGGGCAATACCTTCAAGGTGAATGGCCAGCGAGTGAATCCGTACTTCGAGATATCTAGTGATCAAAGGGAGGTTGATCACCTTGAGCTTACCCTTACCGCCTCCACTGAAGGTTAGTGTGTTTTGTTGTTTTGTTTTCTCACGAGTTTGATTGAGTATTATAGGTCACTTATACAAGCATTAGCTCTCACCTTGGATCCACTTTCGACGTTCGGGACGGACGACGACGTTCAGGTTTGGGGAGGAGGTTATCGCTGGTTATCTCTATACTTATCTTGCTTATGATAACTCGTGAATTTTTTTGCATTTGCACGTTTACTGCTTTCCTAGGATAGTCTTGCATGTTTTATATGGAGTTTATTGCCGAATTTTTTGAACTTTTTTATTGGATAGATCAACCAACTATGTCATTAATCGTATGCTTCATCTCTATGAATTTGTTTGAGATTTTTCTCGCTTGACTTGTCACATTTATGTATTGCACTTAGTTAAGCTTGGTAGTCTCGACATCACTTAGTGGTGTTTACTCTACTGCGGTTCACGAAGGCCTTTATAATAGGATGATGCATGTTAGGGTCTTATGGTTATTTTCCCGAGTAATTATGTACCTAAGAGGCAACAAGTCTTCACCATGCTTTGAGATTGCTAAATGCCTAGGAAGGAGGTAGTGTGAGGTTGTGTGATCCTTTGTTTATAACCTATTCTTCCGAATAGGTTTGGGGAGGGGGTTACACCATCATTAGACTTGTTTCTGTTTTTCATTTTCGTATCGTGAGTTTATTTTTCCTTTTCCGTAAATTTTGTACTCCAACCTATTCTTTCGAATAGGTTTGGGGAAGTCGTGTGAGTCATTTTGTTTCTCTTTTTGTTATGCTACTGCTGGCTAGAAAAAATCGAAAAAAAGAAGGAAAAATATTCCAGAAAAAAGAGAAAAAGAAAAAAAAAAGAAAAAAAAGAAAAGACCCCAATAAAGCAAAGAAGGGTCCAAAAAAGAAAGCCAAATAGCAGTTTAGCAAAGTGTTGTGTCTTTTCCAATTCTTAGAATGTTCGTAATCGTGTTTTTCTATTTTTTATCGTTTTTGTCTTGAGTGTCATCTGTTCTAGACCACCCTCGTCCTGCCATTCAGGAAGTGGTGAATAGCTTAAGACTTTACTTGAGAGATGGGTAGAATAGGGGAGTGTTATCTTTTATAGGGAACCCTCCTTCGTTTGATGAGAGCCAGTACTGGTTCGACCTCTTTTGAGGAAAAGTCTTAACATGGTGGAACAGCAGTAAGTCCTCAGTTTCATAGGCACGGGGCAACCATTCGTATCTTAGCATGCTTCATTACGTCGTCACTGACTAGGTCCAGGTAGAGAATGTTACGAGAGATTATCTTGTCTTGACATAAGCGCTTATGTGGATGTGTATAAGTCAATCGAGGTATTGTTCAACCTATATTCATGCTTTGATTTATATGGTTTTTGTTCATATGTTATTTGATAGATTCAGTAGATTAGTTCATTTTATTTGGCATGAGACTCCATTTTGTGTCTTGCATGTTTTTTGCATTAGAGTCTAGCTTAGTTGCTTGAGAACAAGCAAAGGTTCGGTTTGGGGAGTTTGATGAATGTGTATTTTACACTTTCATTCGAGTCTTTTTCACCTATTTTAGATATTCTCTATGTTAATTTAGCTATATTTTAGTGCATTTTATTAGAATAGTGTCACGTTTCCCTTTAGATTTTATTTTACAGGTTTTGGTTGAAATTCGAGGATTTCCGGGCAATTATATTGAAGTTGACAAGGAATTGGTGTTCCAGAAGCCTATATGGAGTATCTGAAGGTTTCCGGATAGGATTTGGAGTCTAGGGGTCGAATCTGGAGGTTAGAAGGCCACTAGAAGACAGAAACCGAGTCCGAAAAGGGGAGGAAATCCAAAAACACGGAATTCCGCGAGAAATTCTCTGGGGCGAACCGCCCCAGACGTGGGGCGAACCGCCCCACAGTATTTCGAGGCCTATATATAGTTGCTCAGTTTTCTCCGAAAATCATACTTTTCCAAACCTACTTTCTCACCTCTCTCTGTAGTTTTAGGTAGGGACTTCCCAGAGCTTGTTCTGGGGGTTCGTAGCTTAGGGGACTCTTTTTCATAGCAGTTTGGAGCTCGTAGGATCGCAATTCTCCGGAGATTGACATCCTTCGGTAACTTTGTATCTTACAGTTTATTCTACTTATTTTTATATTCTTTCAACATGTTTTCTTCTATGATTTCTGTTGATTGCATGCTTATTATGAGTAGCTAAACTTATCGTTGGTGGTAGTATGTGAATTCTTAGCGAAGGGAAGATAATCATGCTAATGGCTATATCGCGCATTATACTCCGTGTTATTGCTTTATTTCGTTGATCAGGCACAGCCTAAATTCTCGTATGTTGTATTAATTATTATGCACAATTGGACCCTCGTCGACCTGTTCGCGAGTTTATCTTCGTAGTGTTGAATAATTACGGAACACAATAGGACAATAGTGATTGACTTGTCAGACCCATTATCTTCGTAGTGCTTAATAATTGCAACAGGACACTAGATTGATTCAAAGATCTCCATGCAAGACCGAGGAATTTATGCATGATTATCGACCCGTTATGCTTTGAAGGATCATACTATCACCAATCTCCATTATCTGTTAGAAAAACCCTTTGCTATCTATCTGCTGTTTTTATATTCTAAATTAGATTTGATAAAGCTAGTTATAGTCCTGAGAGAACGACACTCGAGTCATTCTACTACTACACTACGGTTTTCGTTGTAGTTGTGGATTGCCTTTGGCTAAATCATAAATATTATTTGACTGAATTCGGAACCGACAAATCCGCGTTCATCAACGAACCACTTGGCCTCTGCCAAGCGGTTTGCTTGGATACTGGGGGCAGTTTTTGTTTTCCCCCTGTTCTTAAGCGAGCCACGTGGCTTCTGGAAGCGAACCACTTGATCTTTGGGACAGATTTTGACTTTGAAATGCATCGTTTTGCCCACGAACGGCCTTCTAACGCCTTGGACTCGTCCTTCTCAACACTTATTAGGACTCGGGCACTCATGAACAAAGCCACGGGGATCGAGGAACTTCAACGGGACCATTTTCCATAAAAAATGCTCGTTTTTAGCTCCAAAAACACCGTTTCGTACCTAAGTGTCTGAAAATGCAGAAAACACAAAACGTGACACTATTCTACAAAACTAACCAAAAAACTAAGCAAAAAGACAACAAAAGAAGGTAAAAAAGACAAGATGAACGCGTCAAAAATGTGTTCATCAAACTCCCCAAACCAAACATTTCCTTGTCCTCAAGCAACTAACTAATCTAAATGCAACACAAAAAGGAGTCTCATGCCAAGTAAAGTGAACTAATCTATTGAACCTACCAAATGCTTATGAACAAAGACCATACAAAGCATGACATGCAAGTAGGTTGAAGAATACCTCGATTGCGAATATACACATTCCCAAACCTGGACCTGGTCAGTGACGACACAATGATGCATATTATCATACTATGATTGGCCCGTGCCTATGAAATCGAGGGCTTACTACTGTTCACCAAGCGAAACGTTTCCTCAAGAGAGGGCGAACCAATACTGGCTCTCATCAACCGAGTGAGGGTTTCCTAGAAAGATAACACTCCCCTATTCTACCCAGACTCTCAAAGAATGAGTCTCTTTCAACCACTTCCTGAATAGCAGGACGAGGGTGATCAAGAACAAGCCTTGGACAAAGGCGACCGAAACAAAAGATAGAATTTACAACTCGAAAACTTCACAAGAACAAAATATTTACAAACACTTGACACTTACAAAGACTGCTTTTTGACTTGCAACGACCCGTCTTTTGCTTTTTTGGGTCTTATTCTTTATTTTCTTTTCTTCTTTTTCTCATTTTGTTCTCTTTTTTTTTTCTCCTTTTTCTTATCTTTTTTATTTTTTTATGTTTTATTGTGCAAGCAACAACACATAAAACCGAAACAACAAAAAAACACCTCCCCAAACCTATCCGAGAGAATAGGTTTAAGCACAAAGGCGAAAATAAAAAGGGACAAATTTACAAAGACGCCTCCCCAAACTTATTCGAAAGAATAGGTTGGAGCACAAAACAAAAAGAAGAAGAAGAAAAGTTTTCAACGACTCAAAGACGATAGACAAGTACAATGAAGCGACCCCCTACCCAAACCTATTCGAAAGAATAGGTTTAATACAAGGAATCACACACCTCACACTACCTCCTTCCTCGGCATTTGGCAATCTATAATCGAGGTGAAGAACTTGTCGCCTCTTACGTACATAATTACACGGGTTACAACCATAGACTCTAACATGCATTATTTTATAAGGCCATCGTGAACCGCAGCAAAAGAAACACCACTCAAGGTGATGTCGAGACTACTAAGATTAACTAGTGCACATGCAAATGTGACAAACCAAACGAGACAAGCCTCAAACTACTTGCAATGAAATGCATCATATGGTCAATGGTCATAAACACTTAGTCTACACAATAAAAAAGTTCAATAAACTTGGCAATAAACTCCACACACAACAACGTGCAACAACTAATCTAGGGATGATATCCATGCAAAAATTTGAAAACACACGACAAATCACAAGGAACTTGAGCTAAAAGGTATGCACGAACCAAAAGAGCACATAGTACTTGAAAATCCAATAACCCCTCCCCAAACCTAAACTTTTGCTCGTCCTCGAGCAAAGAAAAGTTGATGAGAAATGAGAAATTGGATTAAAAGTACACTTCCCTGAGATTAATGGTTCGTGTCCAACTCCTAAGGATGAGTAGTACCTGAAAAGGCTCAAGAAACAAGTGAAAACGGGTGCCTAAAGGTGGAAAGAATGGGAAAAAAACAGTATTTGGGGATACAGGGCCAAGCGGGTCGCTTGGTAGGGACCAAGCGGACCGCTTGAGAAGCGGAGAAGCGGTCCGCTTGGATCCAACCAGGCGACTCGCTAGGAAACTGGCAGAATTCCAGTAACTCTGCCAGTTCCCAAGCGAACCGCTTGCATGGGATTTCCAAGCGACTCACTTGGTGCTGGCTTGAGTTTCTAAAATTCGTTCCAGTTCCCAAGCGAACCGCTTGGATTTCCAAGCGACTCACTTGTCCCATATGCCCCAAATTATATATTCTTTTTCCACTTTTTCCTACCCAAGGCACAAAACAAATGCATGTGTAATTAAAAACAAGAAATCTATCTAAAGAAAAGGAATCTAATCTACTTGTACCTCAACCAAGTCCACTTCTACTTCCTCGGTCAACTTAAGAGGCTCAAGATAGGGTTTAACTCGCTGGCCGTTGACTTTAAAGGTTGCACCGGTTTTGTTGTCCAAGAGTTCCACAGCACCATGGGGTGCCACTCGAACATTCTCAAATGGCCCATCCCATATAGAACGTAGTTTCCCGGGGAAGAGCTTGAGGCGTGAGTTGAAAAGGAGGGCCTTTTGCCTGGGAACTAAGTCCTTGAGGATTATCCCTCGATCATGGTACCTCTTGGCACGCTCGTTGTATATCTTTCTACTCTCAAAAGCCTTCAGCCTTAGCTCATCTAGCTCGGTGAGTTGAAAGAGCCTCTCCTCACCAGCCTTTTCCATATCAAGGTTCTGTTGCTTGATTGCCCAAAGTGCTCTATGCTCCATTTCTACGGGTAAGTGGCAGGTGAGTTGAAAGAGCCTCTCCTCACCAGCCTTTCCATATCAAGGTTTAGTTGTTTGATTGCCCAAAGTGCTCTATTCTCCAATTCTACGGGTAAGTGGCAGGCCTTCCCATACACAATTCGATACGCGCGGCGTAGTGCCAATCATCGTTTTGAATGAAGTCCGATATGCCCATAGTGCGTCCGTCAACTTGTTGGACCAATCCTTCCTTGTGGGCTTGACCACCCTTTCTAAGATCTTCTTGATCTGCCGATTGCTCACTTCCACTTGTCCGGATGTCTAGGGGTGATAAAGAGTAGCAATAAAATGCAACACCCCGTACTTCTTCATCAGATTAGAGAACATGTTATTGACAAAGTGTGCACCTCCATCACTTATAATGGAACGCGGAGTGCCAAACCTGTTAAAGATAACATCACGAAGAAAAGAGTGTACAACTTTAGCATCGTTAGTCCGGGTGGGAATAGCCTCAACCCATTTGGTGACATAATCCACCGCAACGAGTATATACTCATAACCATTACTCTTAGGGAAAGGTCCCATAAAATCTATGCCCCAAACATCAAACGGTTCAACAACTAAAGTACCTTGTTGGGGCATCTCTTGTTGCTTACCAATGTTACCAGTTCATTGGCATGAGTCACATCGTGATACAAACGAGCGCGCGTCTTCAAACAAACTAGGCCAGTAGAAACCTGATTGGAGTACCTTAGAGCGGTCTTTTGTCCACTATAGTGTCCTCCACACTCTAACTCATGGCAAAAACCTCAATATGGAGGCTTGCTCTCCCTCAGATACACATCTTCTCAAAACCTCATCTGCTCCCTTGCGGAATAAGTACGGGTCGTCCCATATGTAACGTCGACATTGACGTACAAGTGTCCGTCGTTCAGGGGCTGAAAGGTGAGATGGAATCACGTCAGTAGCCAAAAAGTTCACAATATCAGCATACCATGGTTCCAATTCTATGTACATCAACTGATCATCACGCAAATCATTCAGAACGGGTGTTTCATCTTGTGGGATGTTTGGTAATCTAGACAAATGATCCGCAACAAGATTCTCTTTCCCACTCCTATCTATTATCTCCACCTTGAACTCTTGGAGAAGAAGTACCCAACTCATCAATCGGGGTTTGGTTTCGCGGTTTACAATCAAGTGCTTGAGGGCTGCATGGTCAGTGTGAACAAAAAGTTTTTATCCAGTTATATAAGACCTGAATTTACTTAGATCAAAGATCACCGCCAAGAACTCTTTCTCGGTAGTGGTATAATTAATCAGAGCAGCATCTAAAGTCTTACTAGCATAGTAAATCACTCTAAAGCGATTATCAATCTTTTGACCAAGGACAACACCCATAGCATAATCAGAAGCATCACACATAATCTCAAAAGGAATTTTTCAATCAGGGGAAACTACAATAGGGGATGTTAAAAGATTTTCCTTTACTGTGTGAAAGGCATCCAAGCATTCTTGTGTGAACTCAAATGGAACATCTTTCACAAGCAAATTACTCAAGCATTTAACTATATTGGAAAAATATTTGATAAACCTCCTATGAAAGCCTACATGCCCAAGAAAAAATTGCAATTCACGCACACAAGTAGGTGGAGGTAGTTTTTCAATAATCTCAAGTTTTCCTTTATCAACTTCTACCCCTCTCTTGGAAATAGCATGCCCTAAAACAATTCCCTCTTGAACCATATAATGACTCTTCTCCCAACTTAAGGTGAGGTTGCATTAAATACATCTCTTAAGAACACGGTCTAGTTTATCAAGACAATCATCAAACGAATCACCATAAACGGAGAAATCATCCATAAAAATCTCAACAAACTTATTTACCATATCGTAGAAAACTGAGAACATGTAACGTTGGAAGGTGGCGGGAGCATTACACAACCCAAACGGCATCAGTCAGTAGGCGAAGGTGCCAAAGGGGCAAGTGAACGTCGTCTTCTCCTAGTCCTCGGGGGCAATAGGAATTTGATAGAAACCTGACAAACCATCCAAGAAACAATAGAATTCTCACCCAGCAAGGCGGTTAAGCATGTCATCAATAAATGGTAAATGAAAATGATCCTTCTTAGTGGCAGAATTTAATCTCCTATAATTTATGCACATACGCCACCCGGTTGTCTTCCTAACGGGCACTAATTCCCCTTTATCATTGGCCTCGACCGTGATCCCCGATTTCTTAGGAACTACATGAACGGGGCTGGCCCACTTGCTATCAGAACCTAGGTAAATCATCTTGGCATCTAGGAGTTTAAGAACCTCCTTCTTTACAACCTCTTGCATAGCCGGATTGAGCCTACGTTGTGGTTGCATAACGGGTTTGGCATCCTCTTCTAGGGCTATTTTGTGCGTACATTGCACCGGGCTTACACCCTTAATGTCTCCTATGCTCCATCCTATGGCTCCGGTATTTCATTTCAACACCTCAACTAACTTAGACTCTTCTTCCTTACCAAGTTTAGAGGATATGATTACCGGTTTAGACTCATTCTCTCCTAAGAAGACATATTTCAAGTGGCTTGGCAAAGGCTTAAGCTCAAGTGGTGGCTCACTCGGTGGAGGGTTCACTCCTTCCTCCTCATCTATTTCTAGGGACTCTTCTACTTCCTCTCCTAAGGGGATTTCGGGTGCACTATCTAAGAGAGAGGTCATATGTAACGCCCCGTAATATTTTTCTCTTTATTTATTTTATTGATTTTAATTAATTACCCGAATAATTTATTTATTTGGTAATATAATTAATTTCTTGCCCGCGAAATCGAATTCGACGTTAGAAAGTTCGCATATTAGTAATTCGACTTGTTTCGACCTTGGGCTAGCTAGCAATCTGCTATTGCTCTTCTTTTGGCCCATTTCGATTTAGCTTGATTGCTGGCCTAAGTCTGTCTGGCCCAATCTTCTAAAAGCCCATCTGATGGCCCAATGTTCCAAAACCCTAAACCTAACTCAACTCTCCCACTTCTCCTCATTCTCATCCTCTCGCTCACCATCATCATCAAACTACATCTTCATCTCATCTCACATCAACTTAATCTCCATTGCCATCACTTATCATGCATCATTCTTCATCATCAACAATCATCATCTCGAACTCATCATCATCATCATTTGCTCCGACCTTGCTCTACTTTTCCACTGCCTCAGCTGCTCCGATTCCGTTTTTGGTTCAACTCGAGATCTCCGGTTCAGCTCTGTTCCATTCACCGATCTGTTCTACGACCTCTCTGCTCCGTCCCTGCTCTGTTTTCTCCGGTAAGTCGTACTATGTTCCTGTTCTGTTCGCCCTTCTTCATTCTTCTCTACCTTCGACTTGTTCTTTTTCTGTTGATTCGAATCTTGATTTGAATCCGTATTAATCGTAGTTTTGATTTGATTTTACAGAATTGGTCAGTTCCGGTTTCATTCGAAGGTGAAGCTCTGATTTTCCCTTTTATTTCTTTCTTTTCATTTTTTTTTTTGACTAGTCTACCCCTCTCGAATCTGTTCGGAATTCTTGAACCCTAACCTTGGTCTTGGACTGAACTGGACCCAACTAGGATTTGTTTGAGACCCTTGCTGACTGACAGTGGCTTGATTGTGATTATGGGGTTTCATTTGGACTATCTGTGCTGCTTTAGGAATCTGTGGGTTGAATTGTAATTTCTGGAACTTCAAGGACCTGATTGTAATTATGCGTTGACCATGTTGACTGACCGGGAACTAGTTTAGCAGAGTTTAGATTCGGGGCGCTCGTCATCAGCTCCCAAAAGTGGCAAAAAATTTGCAATGACTCCCCCTTTTCAAATTTATTGTATATAGCTCCAAAGTCTATTAAATAGTAGACTGCCACCTACTAGGTTTGTCCACTAAAGTCCAGACAAAGGCAATGATGACCCATTAAAAAAAATATTCTAATAGGCATGACATCATACGTGGGGCCGTTTGTAACCTTGTATTACGTGGGCCGTTTATCCGAAATGGGCGGGTACTGGTATTTTGGGCCGTTTAGGGTATGACTGAAAAGATGTAATCGGCCCAAAATGAATATATGTCATACTATTAGACCGATAATACATATGGAGATTTTCTAAGGCACATTAGTCGAAATATGATTTTGTAATGGGCTCAAAATTAATATATGTCTACACATTTGTAAGGCCATAATAACTCATTTTGAATAATCTGAGCCCATCTTTAATTATATTTGTTATTTCTTTTTTTTGCTTCATTAGTTTTATTTTAACTTTTTATTGGGTCGTACTCATATTATTAGGTATTATTAGGTCCGTCAAAACCGTATTTGACTCATATATTGGGCCGTCTACATACAATACCCATATTAAAATGAATATATGTCATATTATTAGACCGATAATACATATGGATGTTTTCTAAGGCACATTAGTCGAAATATGGTTTTGTAATAGACCCAAAATTAATATATGTCTACACATTTGTAAGGCCATAATAACTCATTTTGAATAATCTGAGCCCATCTTTAATTATATTTGTTATTTCTTTTTTCTTTTATTTAGTTTTATTTTAACTTTTTATTGGGTCGTACTCATATTATTAGGTATTATTAGGTCCGTCAAAACCGTATTTGACTCATATATTGGGCCGCCTACATACAATACCCATATTAATATGAATATATGTCATACTATTAGGTCCATAATACATATGGAGGTTTTCTAAGGCACATTAGTCGAAATATGGTGTTGTAATCGGCCCAAAATTAATATATGTTTACACATTTGTAAGGCCATAATAAATCATTTTGAATAATCTGAGCCCATCTTTAATTATATTTGTTATTTCTTTTTTTTTTTCTTTAGTTTTATTACTTTTTATTGGGCCGTACTCATATTATTAGGTATTATTAGGCCCGTCAAAACCGTATTTGACTCATATATTGGGCCGCCTACATACAATACCCATATTTTATGGGGGCTTCATATTTTATGACCCGATACTACCCGTATTTCGTATTGCTTGTATGCTTGGGGCGGGCCATATCGTATAACCCAATACAACCCGTATTTCATATTGGGCGGTCCTAGAAAAAACAACATGAATATATGTCATACTATTAAGCCGATAATACATATCGAGGTTTCTAAGGCACATTAGTCGAAATATGGTTTTGTAATCGGCCCAAAATTAATATATGTCTACACATTTGTAAGGCCATAATAAATCATTTTGAATAATCTGAGCCCATCTTTAATTATATTTGTTATTTCTTTTTTTTTTCTTTAGTTTTATTTTAACTTTTTATTGGGTCGTACTCATATTATTAGGTATTATTAGGCCCGTCAAAACCGTATTTGACTCATATATTGGGTCGTCTACATACAATACCCATATTAAAATGAATATATGTCATACTATTAGACCGATAATACATATGGAGGTTTTCTAAGGCACATTAGTCGAAATATGGTTTTGTAATGGACCCAAAACTAATATATGTCTACACATTTGTAAGGCCATAATAACTCATTTGAATAATCTGAGCCCATCTTTAATTATATTTGTTATTTCTTTTTTCTTTTATTTAGTTTTATTTTAACTTTTTATTGGGTCGTACTCATATTATTAGGTATTATTAGGTCCGTCAAAACCGTATTTGACTCATATATTGGGCCACCTACATACAATACCCATATTAAAATGAATATATGTCATACTATTAGATCCATAATACATATGGAGGTTTTCTAAGGCACATTAGTCGAAATATGGTGTTGTAATCGGCCCAAAATTAATATATGTTTACACATTTGTAAGGCCATAATAAATCATTTTGAATAATCTGAGCCCATCTTTAATTATATTTGTTATTTCTTTTTTTTTTCTTTAGTTTTATTTTAACTTTTTATTGGGCCGTACTCATATTATTAGGTATTATTAGGCCCGTCAAAATCGTATTTGATTCATATATTGGACCGCCTACATACAATACCCATATTTTATGGGGGCTTCATATTTTATGACCCGATGCTACCCGTATTTCGTATTGCTTGTATGCTTGGGGCGGCCCATATCGTATGACCCAATACAACCCGTATTTCATATTGGGCGGTCCTAGAAAAAACAACATGAATATATGTCATACTATTAGGCCGATAATACATATGGAGGTTTCTAAGGCACATTAGTCGAAATATGGTTTTGTAATCGGCCCAAAATTAATATATGTCTACACATTTGTAAGGCCATAATAAATCATTTTGAATAATCTGAGCCCATCTTTAATTATATTTGTTATTTCGTTTTATTTTTCTTTAGTTTTATTTTAACTTTTTATTGGGCCGTACTCATATTATTAGGTATTATTAGGCCCGTCAAAACCGTATTTGACTCATATATTGGGCCGCCTACATACAATTTAATCGTTCAGTCTTTTCAAGATACCCAAGCATGTAGCAGCGGATCAACATCTTCTGCTATATCTTTTACTCATAAAAGTAACAGAGTAGAAACTTAAAGTGCTCTGCTTCTATGTTTCAAGATGTCTAAGAGATTGAATGAATTATCACAGAAATGGCTTCAACCCAGCAAATCAATCAATATGTTATGTTGGGTTACTTAGTATAGGATGTGGCTAGCAATCATGACCAAACAAACAGTTATTAAAAGTAAAACACACACAGAAGATAGATATCGAAAATTTAATCTGCCATAAAACCAATCACCTCAACAATTCGAAATTTAACTACTTACAACAGCAATAAAAGAAGCTCATATCTAGTCCCTTTCTATTTGGATAGTAACATGACTGATGTTATATTCCTTCTTAATATAGTCAATGACTTTGTCCAATACCATATCTGCATCAGCATCAGGCCTTATCTTAACATGACAAGCTAACAAAACTTTCCCCACGGTGATCGCCCAGATATGCAGCTCATGAATTAATTTAACATCACCCTTGGCCCAGCTCAATCACAAACGGGTCAATATACTTGGCCCAGCTCAATCTTGGCCCAAATTCACCCTAATCTTCATCACTCCTACGTAACTCCTCCATCACTCCATCTCCTTCCCAAATCTTTATCTTCTCCTTTCCACTGCCTATTCTGACTCCATCACACCACAACTCCACTACCTCCCACCGGCCACCACCACGATCCCCATCAGACCAAGGCAAGATCCACGCCCCTTTGACCAGATCTGGCAGCATATAGAGTCGGAGTTTTGAAGAGTTATGGATCGAAGCAGAAGAAGAAGAAGATATGCTTCCTCACCTTCGATTGATCTTAATGAGCAGACGATTTGCCTTTCGGCCTCCTCTTCTTTCCCAGGTTTGGTGGTGGTAATGGTGGCTTTGGGTGGAGGTGAAGATGATGACGGGTGGATCTGAGATCCCTGACGGGTGGATCTGAGATCCCTTCCCATCTTCTTTCTCTTCCAACTTGGATTTCTCGGTGGTTGGTGTTGACGGGAACGGAGGTGGTGGTTGGGAATTGGCCATGATACAGCCTTCCTCTTCCTTCTCCTTCTTCGCACCGTCCTCTCCTTAGCACGCGAGTTACCGGCTGAACAGTTCAACTGCACCGTCTCCGACCCAGGAACAGAATATACATCTTCACAGGTATCGAATTCGTCGGTGCTGGCGGGTGATGTGACAGGCAGATTGAGATTTAGAGGATACATTTGGTACGATTTGAAAATTGAAATGGTATTGGTGATAATGATGGTGATATATGATTTTGATTTATGGGTTTCTATGATTTATTCCATTTATTTCTAAATCCGTATGGGTTACTTTTTAATTGGGCAATTGCGGAACTGGGCCATGTAAATGGGCTGTCGGCCTGTTAACCGACAAGATCAACCTATGTCAGTGGTAGCTGTTGGAGCTAGTTGCAAGTTTTTGTTGAGTCCAATACCAGATTACATATATTGGGATCTAAATGCATGGATTTTAAATAGCCAGACCCAATGCAAACATTCCACCCAATTATGGGCCTTATACCAATTTTTTCGTTTCGATTATCTATGGACTGATATTTATTTGATTTGAAACTTGTGCGGCTTAAGTGTTATTTTCTGAAAATTAAAAGGACTTTTCACCAATTTCTGTTTTGAGGGTAAACTGGTAATTTCACTGTTTTGGACTAATCTATTAGATCGAATTTTCTTTGTGGACTGTTCTGATGTTTATGAAAAGTGTTGTCTGTTTTGCAATTTACAGTTGAGGGTATTTTTGTAATTTTGAGATCTGAGTTTAAAAATGTTTTCTAAAAACTAGTAAAGTTTTTGATTTCTGTCTTGATGAAGTTGAGTAGTTAATTATCTCCTAGCTTAGTTGGTTAAGGGTTGTTTTACTAACTTAGAGGTCCCGAGTTCGAACACCTACCTAACCATCTTTTCACCGTTTATCCTCTTTATGGTTTCGTCTCCGTTCTACTTTAGGTAGTAACCTTTGGCTTCTATTTAGGTTCACCGTCGTCCGTTGCTGCATTGTTCAAGTCTCTATTATCTGATTAGGTGATAAAGTTTTTGAGGTGAGTGTTCACCCCAAAGTTTGTTTGTTTTTAAAACCTGGAAGGCAATGTGCTATGCATGTATATTGTGTTGTATTCTGTATGCTACTGCTTTAAAAGTAAATATGCCCTATGCATGACCATTTACGTTATTATGTACGGTGTTGTTCTGTTTGTACTGACTCTTCTGCAGGAATGTAACTCGGTTATCCGGGCACTTTATTTGTTATTGTTTCTGTCTGTTTCTGTGTGGCTGGTCGATTAGGTTGTAACTAGGTAGACTTGGGTAGTGTGGACTATCGGGTTTATTTGGTTAATTCCTAGTCTATTCCCTTTTAGACGCGAGGCATAAGTCGTTGAGGTCTATTAGGGTCGTAGGTTCTGTTTCTGTCTAGAGTTGTACCCTCTGGAGGGAGCTATAAGGGCATACTGGGAGTAGGAGTAACAAGGCGGGCTGCACCAACGGACTTCACCTTATCTGTTTCTGTCTGTCTCTGTTATGTTATCTGTTTCTCACACTCTTTCTGTTTTCAAAATCCCTTCCTTGTAGATTCCGCTGAAGGAGACCGAGTCTAGGCGTCTAGCGACTGAGATTTGGGTTTGGGAGCTTGTGGGATTTTGTTTGCTAGAAATAAGCAGAAAAACCTTTTCATCTTCACTGTCTGTTCATTTTAAAATTGACACTTAGTTTAGTTATCGTTATCACTATTCTACTTTAAATTTGTAAGCTCATTTGAGCGCCAAAACCCGTTTCTCCTTGACATTTATTGAGGATCGTTATTTTTGAATTTCAAAAATTACTTTTCTTTCAAGAAAATATTTTATTTTAAAAATCGGTACCGTTACATCATAGCTAACACTTCTTCGGTAACAAATCCTTCCTCAAGGTTCATAGTAAGGGCAACTTCTAAAGGATAACTAACTTCTCGAGCAAAATAAGTATCACAAGAAATAGGTTCATATCAATCAACAAACTTAAGCTCTTCAGTTATAGCTTGTTTGGAATCGGGTTCATATACCTGTTTGTATTGCTCGTTCTGAACCTTGTCTCCAAGCACCTCCATGGTAATTTTCTTCCTTCGGAGTTCCAAGCCATGAAAGGCCTGCCCAAAATCATAATATGCTCTTTCCTTGAGTTAGTTCCCTCATCAGCCGTCTCCATCACAACATAGTCGGTTGGAATAATTAGTCGATCAACCTTCACTAGAATATCCTCAACTATTCCAAGTGGGCGTTTCACACTACGATCAGTCATTTGAACGACCATGCTTGTGGGTTGGATTTCTCCTAACCCCAATGCCTTGTAAATGGAATACGGCATCAAATTGATGCTAGCTCCCAAGTCAAGCATTGCTTTTGCAGATCGTCCGTTTCCCATGGTGATACTAATAATGAAACTCCCGGGGTCCATTTGTTTCAAAGGCAACTCATGTACGAAGTTGACCATCTCAAGTTCGACTACCTCCACTTTTTGAAATATTTTCTTATTGCTCCTCACCTCTTTGAGGAATTTCGTGTAGGCGGGAACATTTTGAATCAATTCCAAAAGGGGGACGTTTACCTCTACTTTTGATAGGATCCCGTATATAGGTGAGTCTCAGTTATCCTTCTTGGCTTCCTTCACTCTTCCTGGAAAGGGGAGGTGTGGTTTTGGGGGCACATATGGATTGGGCGACTTATGAAGTCCGCCTTCTTTTTGTTGTGCATCCCCAAGCTCGTCCTCTTCATCCCTTCTAGGTGCAAGTTCCGGAATTGGGACTTCTTTGTCCACCTTCTCCTTCTCAGCTTCCTCTTTGTTACCTGTATCACCCGAAGTGTTAGATAAAGATTTAGATTTTGAAGGATACATCGAAGGATACGGTGGTATAGATTATTTGCCACTTCGCAAAAGTATATTTGCTTCTTCAAGCTCTTCATCGATAGTTGGACTTGCATCTTGTTCCTCTTCACCTTCCACATAGGTTTCTAGTCCTTCAATTATCTCCCCATGCTGGTTCAAAATTCCCTCAGACTGAGAAAATTCCAGATTCTGTTCCCAGGTGCCAAGCGAACCGCTTGGCTGTTCAGAAGCGGGTCGCTTGCCAAGCGGTCCAATTGGCTGCTCGTAAGCGACCCGCTTGACAGCATCATAATGTATACTGTTTGTCAAGCTATTATCTTCAATTTTAGAATGCTCTCTTGAGTCAAACACTTAATTCACAATCATTTTCTCTTCCAGCAACTTGAGCATAACCTTAGATTCTCCCAAAACTTCATTCACATTCTCCATTCTCGCATCAAAATATTCTTGGTATTTGACCGCTACTTCAAGCACATCCCCCCAAACCTTCATCCACATGGAGTTTGCAACTCTTCAGCATCATAGACATAATATGGAACATTCTCTCCCGAGCACTTCTTCACCTTGTAATCGAAGTCCATCATCATAAGAGCTTGTGGCAATAGGCTTGGGCGCTTGGTACAATTTTGAGTTGTCTTCCGGGGGAACACGAACTCGATTATGTGTGGCAACAAGGAGTTTCCCGAAAATTTCATTGATATGAGAAACGGTGCAATTCTCCTTGCCATCGCATGCACCATCTATAGCTATTTGCAAATCTTCCTCCAAACCTTTTAAAGTACTTGAGACGTACAAGGATCTCGTTGATTGAAATGTGGTGGAAATTTTTAAATCCAATTTAAATCTTGCCCAAGTGTACATATTAATCTAATTAATATATTCTTTCAATTAATCCTTTAATTATATTCTAAAATATAATTACCAATAAATTTCATTTCCAAAATACAATTAATTCAAATAATATTCTCACCTAAGAGAAGGAATAACCCCTCAATTCCTCCAAGAACATTGAAATCCAGACAACTTCTTTCGATGCCTCGGATGCAACAATGTACGCGGCTTCTGTGGCAAAGTAGGCAATCCTGGCTTGCTTCAAACTCTTCCAGAGGATCGCTCCACCGTTTAATGTGAACACATATCCTGTCTGTGACTTAAAGTCATCAGGATCCGATTCGAAGCCGGCAGCAACATAACTAGTCATTCTCAACTCTGGTTGTGCACCATACACCAAGAACATATCTTTTGTACGTCTCAAGTACTTCAGAATGTTCTTTACAGCTATCCAGTGAGGCACTCCTGGATTCTGTTGGTGTCGACAAGTAACACTAAGCGCAAAGGCCACATCTGGCCTTGTGCAATTCATTGCATACATGATGGATCCCACTGTGGAGGCATAGGGGATACAACTCATAACTTTTCTCTCTTTTTCAGTTTTAGGAGCATCCTTAACTGTCAGCGAGACACCATGTCTTGCTGGGAGAAAGCCTTTCTTAGAGTCTTTCCTGCTAAAACGCTTAATTACATTGTCGATATATGTGGACTGCGTCCATCCCAACATCCTTTGTAATCTATCCCTATAGATCTTAATTCCAAGGATGTAATTAGCTTCGCCCAAGTCCTTTATCAAAAAAGGAACTTGATAACCAAACTTTTGTCTCTTATAACATAGAGACAATGTTTCCCATGATTAATATGTCATCTACATAAATAATCATGGAAACTACCCCGGTGTCGCTGTGCTTACTATAAACATAGGGATCTTTCACACTTCTAATGAAGTCAAACAATTTGAAAGCTTCATCAAAGCAGATATTCCAGCTTCTTGAGGCTTGCTTCAATCCATAGATGGATCTTTGTAGCTTGCAAACAGCAAATGGATTTACCATAGATTCAAAACCTTCAGGTTGCAACATATAGATTTCTTCCTCAAGATTGTCGTTGAGGAAAGCAGTCTTTACATCCATTTGTCAGATTTCATAATCATAGAATGCAGCTATCGCAAGTAGAATTCGAATAGACTTTAATTTTGCAAATGGCGAAAAGGTTTCTTCATAATCGATACCATATCGTTGAGTGTAACCTTTGGACACAAGCCTAGCTTTGTGGGTCTGTACCTTGCCTTCGGCATCAGTCTTCCTCTTGAATATCCATTTGCATCCAATGACTTTTACCCCTTTGGGCAAATCAACCAAGCTCCAAACTTGGTTTTGGTACATAGAGTCTACTTCTAATTCCACGACTTTGTTGTTTCAAACCAACCTTTCTGAATCAATATCATGTATTGTTTCAGAGTAAGTCTTAGGGTCTTCCCTATCTGGCAAACCTACATCAAGCTTATTGCTGTCTTCTACTGAGAGTAAATATGTCCTAGAGACAATCACATTTAAGGACATATATACAATTAACGTAATATAATATATGTTTGATATTCATGTTTATGTTTACTTATGTGTATTTATATTAAACCGGGCATACAACATGTCATATCTTTATCTGCTTGGTTTGTATTGATATCAAACATGTCCTCAGTGGATGAATGACTGATCACATAATTGGTGGGAGTTATGTGAAGTATCATTCATCCCAAACTCTCCCTAGCCGAAGCTCATCTCGGATGTATGGGTCTAAATGAGACAATCGAGACTAGTATGCGTGGATGTTATACTTGTTAGAGCAACTGTGTGTCGATCCCACGACCACGAAACGGATCGTTGGAGCGAGTCCATAATGTTTCCATAACTACACATAGTTGTTCGAGGAGATTATCCGAACTATGGAAGTACCCACCGGATACCCCATCGATGTGTATTCTACACTAAGGTGACTATGGGAACCGGAGTTGTGGAAGTGATGTCATTCGTCCTTCGACTCTCAGGGATTTACCATCAAATTTGTAGCGCCATGGCCTTTGGTTGGAACCAACACCTTTGTAAGAAAATACGGTCCGAATTACCCCTAGGGTTGTGCAGCGGAATTTTAAAATTTTCTTAACATGCATACTAATTGATCATGCATATAACATGTATTGAATGACATTAGTTAGAGGACTTATAGTAATTCGACTGCAAGAACTAAAACAGGTTTTGGTGCTGATTTCCAATCAACGAGATCCTCGTAGTAATCAGAAAAATCTTCTCCTTCGGTGAAGTCGAAGATGTCTAACTCGTCTCGTTGAATATCTGCAAAGCATGTAAGAAAATATGGTCAGAGTTACCCCAAGGGTACGCAGCGGAATTTCAAAAAATATCTTAACATACAGGTTAATTGATTATGCATATGTCGTATATATATAAACACGTCAATTAGAAGACTAACCTTACTTCCAAGTCTTCGTAATATTCCGGTGTATCTTCTCCTTCGTCGAAGTCGAAGATATCTACAATACTCTGTATATCTGCAAGACAATAAGAGTTAGTTTCCAGCTCCTAGAACCTCAACCTTGGTATCCACGGATGAACATCCTATCGGAAAAATGCTAGGATATTCTTTGTGTGACCAAGAAGACGGGGCGGCGATTCCTCCGGTGAGGTGGCGCGCGCGTGTGGCTAAGGGAGGAGGGGAGAGATTTTATTTTCTCTAAGAAAACTGGGTAGAATAACTGTGAAAGTGTATTTCAGAAACTGTGTGTCAAAAGCTCTCTAATAGTCCACTATATATAGTAGTCTATAGAAGCCTAAAACATAAGCAATTAGACTTCGTAAAGGAATAAGAATCTAATTCTTATCGCACAAGGAAACCAATATCAAGTCTAGATTCATTCCCAATCAAATCAAAACTCAATCAGGAAAAATCTAACTTATCCCTTGGACTTCTAATAGAGGAAGGAGTCGAACTCCTTCCCCTATCCACCATGCGCGTGCGCCTCCTAGGGACAGTAGGTGGGTCCCAATTTTGGGACCCACTTATAGTTCTAAGGCAATTCAAACTCCAAGTAGATTTTGCCCAAGTGCATATGTTAATTCTAAATTAACATATTCTTTCAAATCAAACTTCCATTATATTTCCAAAATATAATCTTTAATTGTATTTACATAAAATACAATTAATTAGCCAATTCAATTAATAATTCCAAATCATTAATTGAGCCACCAAATATTATAATTAATTCCAAATCAATTATAATCCATCAATCACAATTAATTCCAAATTAATTGCGATTCCATCTTCAAGGATATTCTGATAGGCTGAATCACCACATAGTGTGACCCATAGGGCCTCATCGTATTAAGCAAGTCCTAGACTAGGCAACATGGAATTCCTAGACGGTTCCATTTGCAATATTAATACGTGAGGACATTTGAGAGGTTTCTCAAAGCTAACCCTTTCGTTGCGAAGCCTGTTGCGCTCAACGCGGCGATGGTAACGTCCCTTCATCTGACTTGCTTGAATGTATTTAGGATCGATGAAGTGTCTATCCCAATAATACATCCACGGGTGTCTCAGGGAGTTGCTTGGTTAAGATATACTTATGACCATCATAATATATCATTTGCACTGGCCAGTGACTTTACCACTTGCTCCAACAAGTATAACCTCCACGCATACTAGTCTTGTCTGGTTCATTCAGATCCCCACATCCGAGATGAACCTCGACTAGGGAGAGTTTGGGATAGATGATAACTCACATAGCTCCCACTATCTGTGTGATCGGTCATCTATCCGAGGGGACATGTTTAATATCAATACAGACAGTAATAGAGATATGACATGCTGCATGCCTGGTGTAATATAAATATGAAAGCGATACTCAATAGTAAAATGCAACAAACATATATTATATTACGTTGACCTGTGTAATAGTACATATATGCCCTCTATAAGGGCACCATGCCCTTAGTAAGGACTGTCTCTAGGACATATACACTATCAATCTCCCACTTGGACTAGAGCCAGTCACCTTTATGCCTAATGCCCAGATTAGCATAATGTCTTAAGTGGACTTCCACTGTTAAGACCTTGGTGAAAGGATCTGCCACGTTGTCCGTGGTAGAGACACGTTCTATACTAACTTCTCCTCTAACTATAATCTCACGTATAACGTGATATTTTCTAAGTACATGTTTGTTCTTGTTTGTAGATCTAGGCTCCCTAGCTTGAGCGACGGCGCCCGTATTGTCACAATAAATCGTTATTGGACTGGGAGCAGGAACAACCCTCAATTCCTTCAAGAACTCTGAAATCCAGACAGCTTCTTTCGATGCTTCTGATGCAGCAATGTACTCGGCTTCTGTGGATGAGTCAGCAACCATGGCTTGCTTAGAGCTCTTCCAACAGATAGCTCCTCCGTTCAATTTGAATACATATCCTGTCTGTGACTTAAAGTCATCAGGATCTGATTCAAATCCAGCGTCGACATACCCAGACATCTTTAATTCTGGTTCTCCACCAAACACCAAGAACATGTCTTTAGTCCGTCTAAGGTACTTAAGAATGTTCTTCACAGCAGTCCAGTGAGGTACTCTTGGATTCTGTTGGTGCCGACAAGTGACACTAAGCGCATATGCCACATCGGGCCTTGTGCAATTCATTGCATACATTATAGACCCTACTGTCGAAGCATAGGGCACACGACTCATTGCATTTCTTTCTTCATCAGTTTTAGGACCATCCTTAACTGATAAGATAATCCCATGCCTAACTGGGAGAAAGCCTCTCTTTGAGTCGTCCATCTTATAACGCTTTAGTATTTTGTCGATGTAGGTGGACTGTGTCATTCCTAACATCCTTTTGGATCTATCTCTAAAGATCTTGATCCCTAGGATGTAGTTCGCTTCACCCAAGTCCTTCATCGCGAAGGTACTTGATAACCAAACTTTAGTCTCTTCTAGCATAGAGACAGACACAGGGATCTTCCTTGCTTCTGATGAAGTCAAACGATTTGACAGCTTCATTAAAGCGGATATTCCAGCTCCTTGACGCTTGCTTTAGCCCATAGATGGATCTTTGTAATTTGCATACAACAGTTGGCCTGGTTTTACTGATAAAACCTTCCGGCTGTACCATATAGACCTCTTCCTCAAGGTTGCCATTGAGGAAGGCAGTCTTTACATCCATTAGCCAGATTTCATAATCATAGTAGGCAGCTATCGCAAGTAGAATTCGAATGGGCTTCAATTTTGCTACCGGTGAAAAGGTTTCATCGTAATCGATGCCATACCTTTGCGTGTAGCCTTTCGCCACAAGCCTAGCTTTGTGCGTTTGTACCTTGCCATCGGCATCTGTCTTTCGTTTAAAGACCCATTTGCACCCAATTGGTCTAACCCCTTGGGGCAAGTCTACCAAGTTCCAAACTTGGTTCTGGTACATTGAATCCATTTCTAATTCCATGGCCTCTTGCCATTTGTCTGAGTCAATATCAATTATTGCCTCTTTGTAGGTCTCGGGATCTTCCCGATCTGATAAACCGACATCAAGTTCACTGATGTCTTCTATCATAAGGCTTTGCTTCTGAGGTCCTCTTAGGATCCTCT
The DNA here is from genome assembly GCA_028274465.1 of Plantago ovata. Lineage (NCBI taxonomy): Eukaryota > Viridiplantae > Streptophyta > Magnoliopsida > Lamiales > Plantaginaceae > Plantago > Plantago ovata. The sequence continues at coordinate 59,134,845 of CM051456.1, read as the reverse complement.
TCGACCTACGGAGCTCGACTTGTTGTGGTGCTTTTCTTTTCTGGCTTCGTGTAACACGAACATTATCAGTGGGTACTGATGCAGCTGGTCGCTGGGCGCGACCCTGTCCCCTTGCGGGAGGCTGCTCTTGTGCAACTTGTTGCACAGGTTGGTTGACAAGGGGTTCCATTGGTGTGGTTTCAACTGTTGATTTAATCACAGGACTCCCATTGACTATGACATGCCTAGCAAGTGTCATATCATCACCCTTGTCTGCTTCGAAAGCTCCCACTAAACTTGAGTCCAAATCAGAAGATTTAGAGACCTTATGTTCGCGCGTGTCAAAGTCTTGAATTTCTTCAAGTTCTATAATGTCATCTAACCTCTCTTCTTCGAGGTATTCAGCTTCTAAAAACTTCACGTTTCTAGACACGATCACCTTGTGATCTTCAGCATGATAGAATTCATAGCCTCTCGTCTGACGAGGATAGCCTATGAAATATACTTTGACACCCTTGGCATCTAACTTATCAGTGAGCATCAGTTTGACTATCGCAGGACAGCCCCAAGGTCTAAGATAGCCTAGTGAAGGCTTCTTTCCCTTCCATAACTCATAAGGAGTTTTCTCCACTGATTTAGATGGTACACGGTTCAGAATGTAGATTGCAGTTTGTAGTGCATATCCCCACAGATACTGTGGAAGAGTCGAGAATCCAATCATTGATCTTACCATGTCTAACAGGGTTCGATTCCTCCTCTCAAACACACCATTAACTGAGGTGTTCCAGGAGGAGTCCATTGAGATTGAATTCCATTTTCCTTCAAGTAATCGATAAATTCTTCACTAAGGTATTCACCTCCTCGATCTGATCGAAGAGTGACTATCCTTAGGTTCAATTCATTGTCGACCTCGTTCCTAAACTCCTTGAATTTCCCAAAGGTCTCGGATTTATTCTTCATAAGATAAATATATCCATACCTTGAGAAATTGTCAGTAAAGGTAACGAAGTAAGGATAACCCCCACGCGCATGGACTTTAAACGGTCCACATACATCGGTATGTATGAGCTCTAAGCAGCGAGTGGCACGAACACCTTGTCCAACAAAAGGTTTGTTCGTCATCTTACCCTTAATACAAGATTCACATGTTCCATATGATTCAAAATCAAATGGTTCTAAGTAGTCCAACTTCCTTAGTCTTTGAATCCGTGTTTCATTGATATGGCCTAGCCGACAATGCCATAGATAAGATGGATTATTCTTCTTACTTGAAGACGGTTGTTTGTTATGTATTTGAAATAAAGGTAGACTACTTTGCAAAATATATAAACCATTCACCAAGCGAGCCTTTCCATAATACTGATCATTTAATGAAAAATAACAAGTATTATTCGCAAATCAAAAGGAAAAACCCATATTGTCTAACAATGGAATGGAAATAATATTTCTGACAATGGATGGAACAAAATAAACATTATCAAGTTTTAAACATTGTCCCGAAGGTAAATCTATCTTGCTGCGTCCAACGCGTTTGGCTTCAACTGGATTGCCGTTCCCAACATGCAAGTCGATTTCACCTTACTTGACTAGCCTGTGATCAATTAGCCCCTGCACATTATTACAAATGTGTGAGCTACAGGCTGTATCTAATACCCAACCATTGGAGTCAAAAGTAGTCATGTTCATTTCAATAACAAACATACCTGAGTCAGAAGCCGATGACTTCTTAGCTTGATCTGCCCTAAGCTTAGGGAAATCTTTCTTCCAGTGGCCCTTGAGCTTGCAATAGAGACAAATCTCGATCCTAAGTCGAAATTCAGCCATCCTACGATAGCACCCATTCTTGCCACCCCTCTTCCTTTTGGGTCTACGATTGACCCTTGGGAATCTGTTGGCAATGGGTCTCTCAGTAATCATCTCTGTTGCTACCCCAACATTGGGATTGTGAATAGATTGCAACAATCTTTGCACGATCAAGATAATGGAAGCCTTAGCTTCTAGCTCTAAGCCATATCCAACAAGTTGTAATAGAAAGTCAATCAACGACTTAACTTGTTCAGGCGACAGCTCTTTTGTCCCAAGCCTTTTGATAAGCATGATCTTGATAGCTTCGAACCCTTCACACATCCTTGGAGCATCCAAGAATGAGGAGAGATATTTCACAATCTCATATGGTTCCTTGTCTCGACATGGTCCAACCATATTGTCAGACATAGCATTCAGCAACAAGTTCTTTACAAACTCGGCCCTTTCCACTTCTAATTCATAATAGCAATCATAGGTTGCCGTAGTGAATTCAGTGGGAGGTGGAGGGATAGGTTCGTCCAAGACATACTCAACCTCATTGTACTATAGCACCTTTCGTACCTCATGGATCCAATCCACGTAGTTTGGTCCTGTTAGCTTTTGCAACTCCAAGTTGGCAACAAGCTCGGAGGACGGTATAGCCATTTCTAATATCCTAAGGAGAAATAATATAGAACGAAAATAATAAATCAACTATTGAAATATTATTTCTAAATACACAGTCAACATAACTAAACAACAAGGTCCTTTAGCTGTTTAGCTCCCACTATTTTCACATATGTTTGCCCCCACAACAAACATACGGGTAATGTCCAACAAGTTACCGTAGTGGCCAAGATCCGAATCCATATTATGCTATACTCCAACGGGGGCTGGTCGCATAGCATAATATGACCGGTAGGACTATCCAATTGCGTCACGCAACTCTTGGTTGTTAAATCTAATTTAACCCGATGCCCTACATACTGTACCTATCGAGGTCGCTAGATACAATATGCAGTAAGTCATAACCATAGGCTTACTCTAATCAGACGATCACTGCGAGTTTGTAAGACGAGGTCGCCAATACAAGAAAACGCAATGAAAGTTCAGAATTAAAGCACCCTATGGAAAGCATCTCAGAAATACATACATACATATATATATATATATATATATATATATATATATATATATATATTATGTACTTATATTGGTTGGGGCTTGTAGCTTGAGGGTTGTTATCAGTCATCTACAAACAAATAAGGGCGCCGCCTACCCATCATGCATGAACGGTCTACACGTAATGGATGCCGCCTATCCATTCTAGTTCTAAACGCGGTCAAGCAAATAATGGGTGCCGCCTACCCATACATAAATATGCGGTCCGACATATAAGAGGGCGCCGCCTACCCTCGTATGCATAGCGGTCGAACGGAATGTAAAATACATGGTATTTAAATATGCATTGTCAAACAATAGCATATAGAGCATATGAAACAAGTAGTAGCCTATGTGGATGACAAATGACTTCATAATTTCATTATGGAAATTATAATCCCATACTTATAATCTCTATGAAATAATTGAAAAATTGGACTAGATTGAATAATCGAAAAATCTATTGACCAAGTAGCATTTTTCGAAAATCCGAAGGACTTAATTGTAATTTTAAAAATCCTGGAGGTGTTAAATCTAAAATTCAAAAGTAGAAGGACTAATTTGCAATAAACAATAAATTGATAAATTACAAATAAGCCCTTTAACTTTATACTAATTAAATTTAACCCCTCTAATTTAAAACAATTACAATTAAATCATATTTATATTCCAAATATAAAATTCAATCCTCAAAACTTTCAAAAATTCGATTTTGGGTCCAACCCGAAATATATATATATATATATATATATATATATATATATATATATATATATATATATATATATATATATATATATATATATATATATATATATATATATATATATATATATATATATATATATATATATATATATATATATATATATATTTTTTTTTTTTATTTTTTTTTGAAACGTGGGACGGTCCCGTCCCCACGGTACCCGCGGCCCCGGGCGCTCGGCGCCCGCGGCACGCGGGCACCGGTACCTCGGGCGCAGGCGCCTGCGTCCGCAGGCTCCGGGTACCTGCGTCACGCAGGTACCCGGGTGCCCGCGGTACACGGGCGCCTAGCGCCCGTGCCGCGGGCACGGCGCCTGCGTCCCGGGCGCCCTCCGCCTGCGTCGCTTTTGAAAATCGAATTAATCATAGAATCAATTGCATCCACATATCTACAAAATCATACAATATATATACGTATATACGCAATCAATTAACCTGGCTCCGATACCACTGTAAGAAAATATGGTCAGAGTTACCCATAGGGTACGCAACGGAATTTCAAAAATTTTCTTAACATACAGGTTAATTGATTATGCATATGTCGTATATACATAAACACGTCAATTAGAAGACTAACCTTACTTCCAAAGCAGCTTCCAAGTCTTCGTAATATTCCGGTGTATCTTCTCCTTCGTCGAAGTCGAGATATCTACAATACTCTTGTATATCTGCAAGACAATAAGATTTAGTTTCCAGCTCCTAGAACCTCAACCTTGGTATCCACGGATGAATGAACCCTATCGAAGAATGCTAGGATATTCTTTGTGTGACCAAGAAGGCGGGGCGGCGATTCTTCCGGTGAGGTGGAGCGCGCGTGTGGCTGGGAGGAGGGGGAGAGCTTTATTTTTCTCTAAGAAAACTGGGGTAGAATAACTGTGAAAGTGTATTTCAGAAACTGTGTGTCAAAAGCTCTCTAATAGTCCACTATATATAGTAGTCTATAGAACCTAAAGCATAAGCAATTAGACTTCGTAAAGGAATAAGAATCTAATTCTTCTCGCACAAGGGAAACCAATATCAACGTCTAGATTCATTCCCATCAATCAAAATCAATCAGGAAAATCTAACTTATCCCGGGACTCTAATGAGAGGAAGGAGTCGAACTCCTTCCCT
>CM051456.1:59048982-59129942 GCA_028274465.1 Plantago ovata | reverse complement strand
TCTCTGATAGTCATAAATATATTCACTCGCCCTATTAGCTCAAACAGAAGAACATCCTAGCGTTCTTGATAGAAATCACTGCCCGTGGATACCAAGATCGAAGGAACTATCAACCTGTTGATGAGCCATCTTGGAGATTCTGTTGACAAGATTTCATCTTTGGCGAAGAAGAATCAATCAGCCGGACGAGGAGATTGCAAGGCTCTGTCTGGAGATTGAGGAACAGCTACCCGGTGAATTTGCTTATCTACTGGAGGACACGTAGTGATATCTTCTAGTATAAAACGAATATAGTCATATCAGTTTAGTGAGATTAAAATTTTAAACTTCCGCTGCTTAGCCTTAGAGGCCATTTTTCTCACTTTTACTAACAGTGATATCAGAGCTAGGCTGATTCAATGACTATATTTGTTTATATTCATTTTATACTTTTGTTGTGGATTATTATATGTATGTTTATGTTTTAATTTTTCAGATTCTTATAATTGGATTTTAAGAAAAGGAAAATTTAAAAAAAAAATTTTTTTGGACAAGATGAACAGTGCCCGCGGCACTATTCATCCGCCATCGATGGAGATGGGAAGAGCTTGGAACTCCTCTCGTTTTTCATCAAAACCTAGGAGTTTTATATATGGTTCTTCTCCATTTTTCGTCCTCTTTCACCTCATGCCATCAAAATTGAATTTAGAGATTCGTAGATAAGGTTTTGGCTTAGGGTTCATCGAATTTGAAAACTCTATTAATGGGTTTCTTCAAGCTTTCCATCCTTGAGTCCAAACCAAATCAAAATTGGGTATAACAGACTCGTACAAACACGGAGAACACGAATCAAGCAAGAATCGGGTCGAACGGAATCGACTGGGTCGGTTCCGATCAACCCGATCGGTTTAAAAAAAAATTGATTTTCGTTTTTCTGGGAAAATTAGATGCTTGCGAATTCGTTTGGGATGGTGTATTATGTTTAGAACATGATCATGGACCTTAGATTCGAGTTGAAGTGAAGATTAAACGTTTTGGAAGCTTTTGTTAGTTATAGGGACTTGATTGAATTTTTTCAGAAAATTCGGTGGTGTCTAATAGGCAAGAGAGGAAACTTCAGGGACTTGTGTCCCAATTTGGCGGTTTCTATCTTATTGGGGCTCAAGCCCCTGAACTTCTCTGCTTTGCGGATTTGCCCTAGATTTTAGTAAAAACTTTCAGATTGACCTTAAAACTTAATTTCAACTTTATACGAATTGTAAAGAGGTCCCTGGAGTTGTAGAAACTTGTTATTTAATTTATAAATAGTTTATAAATTATATTTAAACCCTATTAATACTTTTGGAAAGTGATTAAAATGTTTAGAGACATAAATATAAGTTTATAATATTTAGTAACATGTTTGTTAGTTTATAAATAGTTTATAAACTACATTTTAATAGTAATGTAATGCTTTGGAAGATTATATTATTATTAAAATTATTTTAAATGTTTTGAAAATTCTTAGAGAATTTATTAATTAGATTTTGACTTACATATAATGATAAGGGAGAATTACATCCAGACCCCCTCTTAGATTCATCAATTACGGATTTTACCTCCTTAGATCAACAATTACATAACTTTCCATGTTAGATTGAAACAATTACATATTGGCCCACGATCTTGACTTTTCCCAAATTAAAGCCTTGAAAGTAATATTTTGCCCCTGCATAATTATCAGATTTCAATAAAGCCCAAACAACCTAAATTTATGTTTATTACACATTTGCCTCAAAACTTTTCTATTCCACATTATTAACACTATTTAATATAAAATAAACCCACATAACTTATTTAAATTGTAAAAATATCTCAAGTATTATTGTAAAGTAAACCCCCACAAATTTAAAATTCAAAACAAGTCCCAAATTTTAATTTTTTTTGGTCATCTTCTTTTTCTTCAAAGGTACCGGATTCTCGTACCGAAATCCGGTACCAGCCTCCAGATCGGAGACAGAGTTGTCTCCGATCTGGAGCAGCAGCTCCGGTCTGCTCCACCGGAGCTTACTGCAAGCAAATTGGAGCTTGCTGCAAGCTCCGATTTGGAGCCAGCAGCAAGCTCCAAATCGGAGGTAGCAAGCTCCGATTTGGAGCCAACAGAAAGCTCCAGATCGGAGCTTGCTGCTTCTCCGATCGGAGCTTGCTACAAGCTCCGATTTGGAGCCAGCAGCAAGCTCCAAATCGGAGGTAGCAAGCTCCGATTTGGAGCCAGCAGCATGCTCCAAATCGGAGCTTGCTGCTACTCCGATCAGAGCTTGCTACAAGCTTCGACCGGAGCTGCACTCCGGTACCGGAGGTTTGGAGAAGAAATAAAGAAAATAAAAAAAATGAAAAGAAAAGAAAAAAGAGAAGGAGAAGAAAAGGAAAAAGAAAATAGAAAAAACACTAAGGCATGTTTGGTTCTCAAATATGACTAAGTCAGTCAACTGAATTGTTAAAATTTGGATACATATGTAATTGTTGAACTAAGGAGGGAAGATATGTGATTAGAGCCTCCAGTGAGGGAGGTAGATGATAATTCCCTAATGATAATAATCCACAACAACTACTTATATGCTCCAACTTGGTTGTATCACATGTATTGAATGTCTACATGAGCAATTTAATATTTAAATATTGTATTTAAATATCGTTAGTCTGCTTTTATTGTATGGGTATGTGGCACCCATTAGTTTCCGGACCATATCTGTCATATGCATGGGTAGGCGACACCCATTACTTGCTAGTCCGCAATTGATATGTATGAGTAGGCGGCACTCATTACTTTTTAGACCGCATTGCATGAGCCTTGGGTAGGCGGCACCCATTATGTGATGCATGTTAGAGATCTTGGTCAAGCGATTAAATACCCCATTAAAAAGTTCCCCAATCAATTTAAGTCTCGATTAAATCGCATGATGTCACCCATCATAATTGAAGGTTAAATGGACTTACTAATCTCATGGGTAATATGCACCATAGTGCTTACTCAGTTTGCCGTACGAAAGTTGCCTTCATAGACCATTGTTGTTGCTGTGTGATGGTTATGACTTACTTGAATTATGTTGAGTCGCCATAGCGTCAGGCATAATTTAAGGACATCGATCAAAATGGGTTTGATCAACCAAGAGTTGTATTGTACAATTGGTTTGGAGACCTACCTGTTTGACTATTATAGTGATCAGCCATAGTTGGGGCTATAATAATGCAAGCATGGATCTTGGCTCACTACAACTATTATAAGATATTGGTTCGTACTCTCTATAGGGGTCAAGAGTATGTCAAAATAGTGAGAATTGAATAAAGCTAAAGTCCTAGTTTATTTAGTCGCTGATTGTGATCATAGAAATTATTTTTGGAGTATTAATTTCAGTTTTATTTAATTTACTTCTCTAGGTCTGAAAAGATGGCCAATTTATCCATAAGAATGATCTTGGAGAAATGTACTCTTACTGGTCTAAACTTTATCGATTGGATCCGTAATATTCGTTTGGTGCTTAGGCAAGATAAAATTGAGTACGTCTTGGACGAACCAATCCCCACTCCTCCTACTGTTGCTGCTGAGCTTGCTAAGTTTGACAAAGCTGCTCACCAGAAGCACAAAGATGCTGCTGCTAATGCACAGTGTGTTATGGTAGCTGCAATGACTATGAAGCTGCAAAGGCAACATGAAAACATGATGCCATATGAAATGCTCGAGCACCTCAAAAGCCTCCTTGGAACTGTTTCTAAGAGTGTTGAATTTGATCTTCTTAGACAAATATTCAAAATGAGGATGTCTGAAGGAGGGAATGTATCTGAACACGTGCTCAAGATGATTGGACTCATTGAGAAACTGGCAACTGCTGGAATCAAATTTGAGAACAGTGTTTCAGTCATCATCATCCTTCAATCATTGCGGGATTCATATTCCACATTCATCATGAATTAAAATATGAATGCCAAAGATACTACACTTCCTGAAGTCCATAATATGCTTAAGACCTATGAACAGGCTCAACCTAAGAGGAAGTCTGTTATGTTGGTTGGATCATCTGCGAAGGCTCACCCTAAGGGCTATTGCTCAAAGGGTAAGGCTAAGAAAACCAAGAAACCAAAGGTTGGACCTAAGGCTAAGGTTTTTAAGCGTAAGGCTAGAAATCAGAAGAAGGTGGTGAACATGGAGAAGGAGACGTGTCTTTACTGCAAGTAGAAAGGACACTGGAAGAGAGACTGCTCGAAGGCAATTGCTGATGGAGTTGTGACCACGCATGGTGCATCTGGCTCCCATCAAGGTATGTTTGTCATTGAGATAAATATGTCTACACAAAACTCGAATTGTTGGGTATTAGATACTGCTTGTGGCTCACACATTTGTAACAGTTTGCAGGGGCTCATTGATAGCCGACAGGTTAGACCAAGGGAAATCGATCTACGCGTAGGAAATGGATCGTCCGTTGCTGCCCTACGTGTTGGAACTTATAGATTAAATTTACCCTCGGGTTTTGTTTTAGAATTGAATAATTGTTATTTCGTTCATTCTATTGTAAGAGACATTATTTCCATTCCTATGTTAGACAATGAAGGGTTTTCCTTCCGTTTTGCAAATAATAATTGTTATTTTTCGCATAATGGTATTGATATTGGAAATGCTCCTCTTATGAATGGTTTGTACTTACTTGAATGTAGACATAATTTATTTCATATACAAAACAAACGACCAAAGCTTGATAATTCAAGAAATATCACTTACTTGTGGCATTGTAGACTTGGTCACATTAATGAGACAAGAATTGCAAGGTTAAGAAAGTTAGACTATTTAGCACCATTCGATTTTGAATCATATGGGAATTGTGAATCATGTCTTAAAGGAAAAATGATCAAGAAACCTTTTTTGGGAAAAGGTACTCGAGCTAAACAAGTACTTGAGTTAGTTCACTCTGATGTGTGTGGACCTTTTAAAACTCAAGCTAGGGGGTGGGTATTTATACTTCATAACCTTTACCGATGATTTCTCTAGATTTGTCTATGTGTATCTGATGAAACACAAATCTGAAGCTTTTAAGAAATTCAAAGAGTATAAGGTTGAAGTAGAGAAACAACTTGAAAGAAGTATTAAGACTCTTCGATCAGATCGAGGAGGAGAATACTTAAGTAAGGAATTTTTGGATTTCTTAAAGCTTAATGGAATTCAATCACAATGGACTCCACCAGGAATACCACAAATGAATGGTGTTTCTGAGAGGAGAAATCGAACTTTGTTAGACATGGTAAGATCCATGATGAATTTCACAACTCTTCCAATCTTCTTATGGGGATACGCATTACTAGACTCAATCTATATTCTGAATAGGGTTCCATCCATATCAGTCGAGAAACACCGTATGAGTTATGGTATGGCAAGAAGCCAAGTCTTTCACATATGCATGCCTGGGGTTGTCCGCCATATGTGAAAAGAATGCTAGCAGGGAAACTGGAACCCAAAAGTGAGAAATATTATTTTATTGGATATCCTAAGGAAACCAAGGGTTACTACGTCTATCTGCCTGAGGAACATAACATCATTGTTTCCAGACAGGCTTCCTTTCTGGAAGATGATTATGTCTTCAATCAACATAGTAGAAATGAGATAGAACTCGAGGAAATCCAAGAACAAGAAAATAACATTGAGGTTAATGAATTATCAAATAGTTATGACAATGATTCAGTGGGAGCTCATGGAGGATCTTATGGCTCGAGCACATCTCTGGGAAGATATTTGCCAGCCAGTGGGAGCATTTTAGGAAATTTGACTAATTCCCAAAATGCCCCTACCAAGCCGACATTGACTGAACCGACTGGAACGGTTCAACAGGTCATGTCGGAACCAACTCCCCAGGATACAGTTGCAACCGTTGCACCTGAACCATGTGCAATTGTTGCATCTGATCCGCCTTCAACTGTTCAACAGATTGAACAAGTTGAACCATCTCACAATCAGAATATACAACCAGTACAACCAGACAAACCCACACTCCGTCGGTCTAAAAGGTTAGAAGTGAGAGCTTCCAAGAAGATAAGTTTACTCTTGGAGGATGACAATTTTGAACTTGACTTATCTCACAAAGATGACCCTAAGACTTACAAAGAAGCAATGTTGGACATTGATTCAAGAAGGTGGCAAGAAGCCATGAAATCCGAAATAGACTCAATGTATGAAAATCAAGTATGGGACTTGGTTGATGCACCAGAAGGGGTTAGACCTATCGGTTGCAAATGGGTTTTCAAGAGGAAAACAGATGCTGATGGCAACATACAGACATACAAGGCTAGGCTGGTGGCAAAAGGTTATAGTCAACGATATGGTATTATGACGAAACTTTTTCACCAGTAGCCAAGCTTAAGTCTATTCGAATTTTACTTGCTATAGCAGCATACTATGATTATGAGATTTGGCAAATGGATGTGAAAACTGCTTTCCTTAACGGAAATCTCGAGGAAGAGGTGTATATGATACAACCTGAACGTTTTACATCTAAGTCAAATCCCAAATTAGTTTGCAAGCTAAAGAGATCCATTTATGGACTAAAGCAAGCCTCAAGGAGTTGGAATATTCGCTTTGATGAAGCAGTCAAATCGTTTACTACATCAGATGTGCGGAAGATCCATGCGTTTATGTTAAACGCAGCGATGCTGGAATTGTTTTCATGGTTATATATGTTGATGACATATTAATCATGGGAAACAATTTCCAAATGTTACGATCCACAAAGGAGTGGTTATCTAAGACTTTCTCGATGAAAGACTTAGGTGAAGCCTGTTACATTCTTGGAATCAAAATCCATAGGGATAGATCCCGAAGATTGTTAGGGTTGTCACATTCCACATATGTCGACAAGATAGTGAAACACTTTAATATGGATGGATCCAATAAAGGTTTCTTACCAGCTAGACATGGCGTCGCTCTCACTACGAAGGATAGTCCTTCTACTGATGAGGAGATCGAACACATGAAAAGGGTCCCATATGCATCAGCTATTGGATCTATCATGTATTCCATGAACTGTACAAGGCCGGATGTGGCCTATGCACTTAGCTGTACTTGTCGACACCAACAGAATCCAGGTATGAAACACTGGACAGCTGTGAAAGCAATTCTTAAGTATCTTAGAAGAACTAAAGATTCCTTTCTTGTATATGGTGGACAACAAGAGTTGCGAATGAGTGGTTATGTCGATGCTGGTTTCCAATCGGACCCAGACGACTACAAATCACAAACTGGGTATGTGTTTACACTCAATGGTGGAGCCGTCACTTGGAAGAGTTCAAAGCAATCCATCTTGGCTGATTCTACGACCGAATCCGAGTACATTGCTGCTGCAGAAGCCTCAAAGGAGGTTGTCTGGATTTCAAAATTCCTAAAGGAACTAGGGGTAGTTCCTAATAAAAGTCCTATAACGGTCTACTGCGACAACGAAGGCGCTGTTGCATAAGAAAAGGAACCAAGATCCACAAAGAAGAATAAGCATGTACCTAGGAAGTATCATATAATTAGGGAGATGATAGCTAGAGGAGAAGTATCTATAGAACGAGTTTCCACTGAGGAAAATGTGGCAGATCCTTTCACCAAAGTGTTGAACATTGACAAACATGTTAGACATTTCAACAACATAGGTGTTATACACGTAGGTGATTGGCTCTAGGCCTAGTGGGAGATTGAAAGTATATATGTCCTAGAGACAACCTACGATAGGGACGATATGTACTTGATCACATTCAGTTATTGTTATTTATTTATGTTCATTTATTTATACATTATTAAATACAATTGGCAGTACATTTTTATGAATAGATTATTTGGTTGTTTGAATTATTCGATAAAATGTTCCCAAGGACTTAAGGTAATCACCAAGTTAGTGGGAGCTTGTGTGTCAATAATTAAGTCCTAAAATAAGCCACTAGCTGAAGGTCATTGAGATATGGGATATCAATGATGCGATTGAAGCTAGCATATGTTGCATTAGATCCTTCGAGGATGTAGTAGGTCTCACTGCTACGAATGAACTTGGTTATTCATAATGAACATATGGACACTTTGGAGAATGTTGGCATACCCGACCGAGAAACCATTTGGTAAAGCTATTTAAGTGTCTATGGTAGTATCGGTGTGTAGGTGATGTTAGTAGTCCTTAGACTTGAGGCCAATACTACATCATATGTGGAATAATGTACTTTGACCATGCGCAACGCTTGCACTCTTAAAGTAGGGTAGATACGACATGTGTTGGGTACATTAGGAAGCATATGGTGTGAGTGATTGGGCCAAGATAGGATTCTGTTAGGAAACTTGTAATTTTGATGAGCAATTAACCATGCTAAATTAAGGAAAGTCCAGTAACTAGTACTCTTAAGGTCCATAGGAATTTAGAATTTTAGAGGACATTGTAAAAGAGGAACGTTTGCTGAAGACTTAGAGTAGGTGCTAGATAGGTGTGTTTTACCGCTTATGATGTATCTTGTTTTCTGATAAGAAAAACAACCTATTGAAGCATTTGCTGATGATGTACTTTGTTTACACAAACATGATAGTGTATATGTCCTAGAGACAGTCCTTACTAAGGGCATAGTGCCCTTATAGAGGACATATATGTACTATTACACATGTCAACGTAATATAATATATGTTTGTTGCATTTTACTATTGAGTATCGCTTTCATATTTATATTACACCAGGCTGCAGCATGTCATATCTTTATTGCTGTCTGTATTGATATTAAACATGTCCCCTCGGATAGATGACCGATCACACAGTTAGTGGGAGCTATGTGAGTTATCATCTATCCCAAACTCTCCCTAGTCGTGGTACATCTCGGATGTGGGGGTCTGAATGAACCTGACAAGACTAGTATGCGTGGAGGTTATACTTGTTGGAGCAAGTGTGAGCCGATCCCACGGCCACGGAACTGATTGTTGGACAATCAAGGAACGTTCCCATAACTGCGCATAGTTATTCGAAGAAGCTTAATCGAACAATGGAAGTACCCACCGGACACTCCCATCGATGTATACTCTACATCGACGTGTCTATGGGAACCGGTGAGTTGTCGAAGTGATGCCATTCGTCCTTTGCACTTACAGGACTTTATCATCACATTTGTTGCCCCATATCCTTGGTGGACCCGTCGATGTCAGCTCTGAATAAACAGCTGACCTAAGACACAATCCAGGATTATGGCTAAATACAAATGGGGGTGATAAGTGATTATGTGAAGGATTCATCTCTCAAGTGTAGCACAGGAGAGCACTGCTCGTAGTCTGCATAGTTGTGTTGGTAAAGTCACTGGCCAGTGCAAATGATATATTATGATGGTCATAAGTATATCTTAACCAAACAACTCCCTGAGACGCCCGTGGATGTATTATTGGGATAGACACTTCATCGATCCTAGATACATTCGAGCAAGTCAGATGAAGGGACGTTACCATCGCCGCGTTGAGCGCAACAGGCTTCGCAACGAAAGGGTTAGCTTTGAGAAACCTCTCAAACGTCCTCGCATATTAATATTGCAAATGGAACCGTCTAGGAAGTCCATGTTGCCTAGTCTAGGACTTGCTTAATACGATGAGGCCCTATGGGTCACACTATGCGGTGATTCAGCCTATCAGGATATCCTTGAAGATGGAATCGCAATTAATTTGGAATTAATTGTGATTGATGGATTATAATTGATTTGGAATTAATTATAATAATTGGTGGCTCAATTAATGATTTGAAATTATTAATTGAATTGACTAATTAATTGTATTTTATATAAATACAATTAAAGATTATATTTTGGAAATATAATGTAGGTTTGATTGTAAAGGATATGTTAATTTAGAATTAACATATGCACTTGGGCAAAATCTACTTGGAGTTTGGATTGCCTTAGAAATATAAGTGGGTCCCAAAAGTGGGACCCACCTCTCGTAGGACAGGCGCGCGCGCGCGTGGCTGAGTAGGGGAAGGAGTTTGACTCCTTCCTCTATTAGAAGTCCAAGGGATAAGTTAGATTTTCCTGATTGAGTTTTAATTTGATTGGGAATGAATCTAGACTTGATATTGGTTTCCTTGTGCGATAAGAATTAGATTCTTATTCCTTCACGAAGTCTAATTGCTTATGCTTTAGGCTTCTATAGACTACTATATATAGTAGACTATTAGAGAGAGTTTTACACACTATTTGAAACACAGTTTTGAACACGAGTTTCAGACACAGTTATTCTACCCAGTTTTCTTAGAGAAAACTGGGTAGAATAAAGAGGAATTCCCGCCCCGTCTTCTTGGTCACATAAAGAATATCCTAGCATTCTTCCGATAGGCTGTTCATCCGTGGATACCAAGGTTGAGGTTTTAGGAGCTGGAAACTAACTCTTATTGTCTTGCAGATATACAGAGTATTGTAGATATCTTCGACTTCGACGACGGAGAAGATACACCGGAATATTACGAAGACTTGGAAGCTGCTTTGGAAGTAAGGTTAGTCTTCTAATTGACGTGTTTATATATATACGACATATGCATAATCAATTAACCAGTATGTTAAGAAAATTTTTAAAATTCCGCTGCGTACCCTAGGGGTAACTCTAACCATATTTTCTTACAGTGGTATCGGAGCCAGGTTAATTGATTACGTATATACGTATATATATTGTATGACTTTGTAGATATGTGGATGCAATTGTTTCTACGATGAATTCGATTTTCAAAAGTTTTGTTTTTTATATAAATTTAGAATTTATATTTTTTCAAAAAAAAAATATATATATTTATATATATATAATTTTTCCGACCGGGCCGCCGGCGCCCGGGCACCTGCGGACGCAGGCGCCCGGTACCCGCGGGCACCGGGGGCACGGGGTCCCGTCCCACGTTTTTAAAAAAAAAAAAAAAATTATATATATTTTCGGGTTGGACCCAAAATCGAATTTTGAAAGTTTTGAGGATTGAATTTTATATTTGGAATATAAATATGATTTAATTGTAATTATTTTAAATTAGAGGCGTTAAATTTAATTAGTATAAAGTTAAAGGGCTTATTTGTAATTTATCAATTTATTGTTTATTCCAAATTGGTCCTTCTACTTTTGAATTTTAGATTTAACACCTCTAAGGTTTTTAAAATTACAATTAGGTCCTTCGGGTTTTCGAAAATTGCTACTTTGTCAATAGAATTTTCGAATGTTCAATCAAGTCCAAATTTTCAATTATTTCATAGAGATTATAAGTATGGGATTATAATTTTCATAATGAAATTATGAAGTCATTTGTTATCCACAGAGGCTACTACCTGTTTCATATGCTCAATATGCTATTGTTTGACAATGCATGTTTAAATACCATGTTTTTACATTCCGTTCGACCGCTATGCATGCGAGGGTAGGCGGCGCCCTCTTATATGTCGGACCGCATATTTATGTATGGGTAGGCGACACCCATTATATGCTTGGCCGCGTTTAGAACTAGAATGGATAGGCGGCATCCATTACCATTACGTGTAGACCGTTCATGCATGATGGGTAGGCGGCGCCCTTATTTGTTTGTAGATGACTGATAACAACCCTCAAGCTACAAGCCCCAACCAATATAAGTACGGAAATATGTATATAATATATATATATATGTATTTCTGAGATGCTTTCCATAGGGTGCTTTAATTTTGAACTTTCATTGCGTTTTCTTGTATTGGCGACCTCGTCTTACAAGACTTGCAGTAATCGTCGAATTAGAGTAAGCCTATGGTTATGACTTACTGCATATTGTATCTAGCGACCTCGATAGGTGCAATATGTAGGGCATCGGGTTAAATTAGATTTAACAACCAAGAGTTGCGTGACGCAATTGGATAGACTTACTAGTCCTACCGGTCATATTATGCTATGCGACCAGCCCCGTTGGAGTATGACATAATATGGATTTGGATCTTGGCCACTACGGTAACTTGTTGGACATTACCCGTATGTTTGTTGTGGGGGCAAGCATATGTGAAAATAGTGGGAGCTAAACAGCTAAAGGACCTTGTTGTTTAGTTATGTTGACTGTGTATTTAGAAATAATATTTCAATAGTTGATTTATTATTTTCGTTCTATATTATTTCTCCTGGAAACCGAAATGGCGAGAATCTCGCTCCGTGCTGTCTTAGAGAAGCAAATTTTGACCGGACCAAACTTCCTAGATTGGATCAGGAATATACGTTTGGTGCTGAGGTACGAAAGGATTGAGTACGTCTTAGACGAGGCTAATCCCGTGTGTCCCGAGAATCAGACTGCCAATCAAGTTTCTGATTTGGAATCAAGCCAACAAGGCAAAGTCTGATAAGCATCATGAGGATGCTAGATCCGCGCAATGTATTATGCTGGCGGCAATGAGCAATGAGCTGCATAGGCAACATGAAAGCATGTTGCCGTATGAGATGCTGAAGCATCTTGAGTCGGTCTTGGAGACGATAGCTAGAAGTGTTGAATTTGATTTGATCAAAGAGATACACAGATGCAAGCTCAATGAAGGAGGGAACATGTCTGAACATGTTCTCAAGATGAGAATAAGATCATGGTGATCTTTGTCCTTCAATCATTGCCGAGTTCGTATTCGCAGTTCATCGTTAACCACCATGAATGCGAAGGACGTAACACTGTCCGAACTCCATAATCTGCTGAAGACATATGATCAAACTCTTCCTAAAAAGGAAAGGTCGATTATGTATGTTGGGCAACCGTCTGACCTAAACCCGAGAAACAAAGATGCTAAGGGTAAGGGAAATTCGGGAGCCAAGGCTAACACTTCGAGTGATAAGCCTAAGCGTCTGAACCAGAAAGGGAAGTTCAAGAGGAGCGTAACGGTACACACAGATGAATGTCTTTTCTGTAAGCAGAAAGGACATTGGAAGAATGATTGCCCTAAGCTGATGGCAGATCAAGCTAAGAAGCCACCGGCTTCTAGCTCAGGTATGTTTGTTATTGAAATGAACATGACTACTTTTGACTCCAATGGTTGGGTATTAGATACAGCCTGTGGCTCGCACATTTATAATAATGTGCAAGGGGCCATTGAACACAGGCTAGTCAAGCAAGGTGAAATCGACTTGCATGTTGGGAACAACAATCCAGTTGAAGCCAAACGCGTTGGACGCTGCAAGATAGATTTACCATCAGGACAATGTTTGGAATTTGATGACGTTTATTTTGTTCCATCCATTGGCAGAAATATTATTTCCATTCCATTGTTGGACAATTTGGGTTTTTCCTGATACTTGTTATTTTTCATTAAATGACCAGTATTGTGGAAAAGCTCGCTTAGTGAATGGTTTATATATTTTGCAAAGTAGTCTACCTTTATTTCAAATACATAACAAACAACCGTCTTCAAGTAAGAAGAATAATCCATCTTATCTATGGCATTGTCGGCTAGGTCACATCAATGAAACACGGATTCAAAGACTAAGGAAGTTGGACTACTTAGAACCATTTGATTTCGAATCATATGGTACATGTGAATCTTGTGTTAAGGGTAAGATGACGAACAAACCTTTTGTTGGACAAGGTGTTCGTGCCACTCGCTGCTTAGAGCTCATACATATCGATGTATGTGGACCGTTTAAAGTCCATGCGCGTGGGGGTTATCCTTACTTCGTTAGCTTTACTGACGATTTCTCAAGGTATGGATATATCTTTCTTATGAAGAATAAATCCGAGACCTTTGGGAAATTCAAGGAGTTTAGGAATGCGGTCGAGAATGAATTGAACCTAAGGATAGTCACTCTTCGATCGGATCGAGGAGGTGAATACCTTAGTGAAGAATTTATCAATTACTTGAAGGAAAATGGGATTCAATCGCAATGGACTCCTCCTGGAACACCACAGTTAAACGGTGTGTCTGAGAGGAGGAATCGAACCCTGTTAGACATGGTAAGATCAATGATTGGATTCTCGACTCTTCCAAAGTATCTGTGGGGATATGCACTACAAACTGCAATCTACATTCTGAACCGTGTACCATCTAAATCAGTGGAGAAAACTCCTTATGAGTTATGGAAGGGAAAGAAGCCTTCACTAGGCTATCTTAGACCTTGGGCCTGTCCTGCGATAGTCAAGCTGATGCTCACCGATAAGTTAGATGCCAAGGGTGTCAAAGTATATTTCATAGGCTATCCTCGTCAGACGAGAGGCTATGAATTCTATCATGCTGAAGATCACAAGGTGATCGTGTCTAGAAACGTGAAGTTTTTAGAAGCTGAATACCTCGAAGAAGAGAGGTTAGATGATATGATAGAACTTGAAGAAATTCAAGACTTTGACACGCGCGAACATGAGGTCTTTAAATCTTCTGATTTGGACTCAAGTTCAGTGGGAGCTTTCGAAGCAGACAAGGGTGATGATATGACACTTGCTAGGCATGTCATAGTCAGTGGGAGTCCTTTGATTAGATCAACAGTTGAAACCACACCAATAGAACCCGTTGTCAACCAACATGTGCAACAAGTTGCACAAGAGCAGGCTCCCGCAAGGGAACAGGGTCGCGCCAAACGACCAGCTGCATCAGTACCCACTGATAATGTTCGTGTTACACGAAGCCAGAAAAGAAAAGCACCAGAACAAGTCGAGCTCCGTAGGTCGAAGAGGATCCTTAGAGGACCTCAGAAGCAAAGCCTTATGATAGAAGACATCAGTGAACCTGATGTCGGTTTATCAGATCGGGAAGATCCCGAGACCTACAAAGAGGCAATAATTGATATTGACTCAGACAAATGGCAAGAGGCCATGGAATTAGAAATGGATTCAATGTACCAGAACCAAGTTTGGAACTTGGTAGACTTGCCCCAAGGGGTTAGACCAATTGGGTGCAAATGGGTCTTTAAACGAAAGACAGATGCCGATGGCAAGGTACAAACGCACAAAGCTAGGCTTGTGGCGAAAGGCTACACGCAAAGGTATGGCATCGATTACGATGAAACCTTTTCACCAGTAGCAAAATTGAAGTCCATTCGAATTCTACTTGCGATAGCTGCCTACTATGATTATGAAATCTGGCAGATGGATGTAAAGACAACCTTCCTCAATGGCAACCTTGAGGAAGAGGTCTATATGGTACAGCCGGAAGGTTTTATTAGTAAAACCAGGCCAACTGCTGTATACAAATTACAAAGATCCATCTATGGGCTAAAGCAAGCGTCAAGGAGCTGGAATATCCGCTTTGATGAAGCTGTCAAATCGTTTGACTTCATCAGAAGCAAGGAAGATCCCTGTGTCTATGCGAGACACAGCGACAAAGGAGTTGTTTTCATGATCATTTATGTAGATGACATTTTGATCATGGGAAACAATGTCTCTATGCTAGAAGAGACTAAAGTTTGGTTATCAAGTACCTTCTCGATGAAGGACTTGGGTGAAGCGAACTACATCCTAGGGATCAAGATCTTTAGAGATAGATCCAAGAGGATGTTGGGATTGACACAGTCCACCTACATCGACAAAATACTGAAGCGTTATAAGATGGACGACTCAAAGAGAGGCTTTCTCCCAGCTAGGCATGAGATTGTCTTATCAGTTAAGGATGGTCCTAAGACTGATGAAGAAAGAAATGCAATGAGTCGTGTGCCCTATGCTTCGGCAGTAGGGTCTATAATGTATGCAATGAATTGCACAAGGCCCGATGTGGCATATGCGCTTAGTGTCACTTGTCGACACCAACAGAATCCAGGAGTACCTCACTGGACTACTGTGAAGAACATTCTTAAGTACCTTAGACGGACTAAAGAGATGTTCTTGGTGTTTGGTGGAGAACCAGAATTGAAGATGTCTGGTTATGTCGTCGCTGGATTTGAATCAGATCCTGATGACTTAGAGTCACAGACAGGATACGTATTCAAATTGAACGGAAGAGCTATCTGTTGGAAGAGTTCTAAGCAAGCCACGATTGCTGACTCATCCACAGAAGCCGAGTGCATTACTGAATCAGAAGCTTCGAAAGAAGCTGTCTGGATTTCAGAGTTCTTGAAGGAATTGAGGGTTGTTCCTGCTCCTAGTCCAATAACGATTTATTGGGACAATACGGGCGCCGTCGCTCAAGCTAGGGAGCCTAGATCTACAAACAAGAACAAACATGTACTTAGAAAATATCACGTTATACGTGAGATTATAGATAGAGGAGAAGTTAGTATAGAACGTGTCTCTACCACGGACAACGTGGCAGATCCTTTCACCAAGGTCTTAACAGTGGAAGTCCACTTAAGACATTATGCTAATCTGGGCATTAGGCATAAAGGTGACTGGCTCTAGTCCAAGTGGGAGATTGATAGTGTATATGTCCTAGAGACAGTCCTTACTAAGGGCATAGTGCCCTTATAGAGGACATATATGTACTATTACACAGGTCAACGTAATATAATATATGTTTGTTGCATTTTACTATTGAGTATCGCTTTCATATTTATATTACACCAGGCTGCAGCATGTCATATCTTTATTGCTGTCTGTATTGATATTAAACATGTCCCCTCGGATAGATGACCGATCACACAGTTAGTGGGAGCTATGTGAGTTATCATCTATCCCAAACTCTCCCTAGTCGTGGTACATCTCGGATGTGGGGGTCTGAATGAACCTGACGAGACTAGTATGCGTGGAGGTTATACTTGTTGGAGCAAGTGTGAGCCGATTATTGGACAATCAAGGAACGTTCCCATAACTGCGCATAGTTGTTCGAAGAAGCTTTATCGAACAATGGAAGTACCCACCGGACACTCCCATCGATGTATACTCTACACCGACGTGTCTATGGGAACCGGTGAGTTGTCGAAGTGATGCCATTCGTCCTTTGCACTTACAGGACTTTATCATCACATTTGTTGCCCCATATCCTTGGTGGACCCGTCGATGTCAGCTCTGAATAAGCAGCTGACCTAAGACATGATCCAGGATTATGGCTAAATACAAATGGGGGTGATAAGTGATTCTGTGAAGGATTCATCTCTCAAATGTAGCACAGGAGAGCACTGCTCGTAGTCTGCATAGTTGTGTTGGTAAAGTCACTGGCCAGTGCAAATGATATATTATGATGGTCATAAGTATATCTTAACCAAAAAACTCCCTGAGACGCCCGTGGATGTATTATTGGGATAGACACTTCATCGATCCTAGATACATTCGAGCAAGTCAGATGAAGGGACGTTACCATCGCCGCGTTGAGCGCAACAGGCTTCGCAACGAAAGGGTTAGCTTTGAGAAACCTCTCAAACGTCCTCGCGTATTAATATTGCAAATGGAATCGTCTAGGAATTCCATGTTGCCTAGTCTAGGACTTGCTTAATACGATGAGGCCCTATGGGTCACACTATGCGGTGATTCAGCCTATCAGGATATCCTTGAAGATTGAAGCACAATTAATTTTGAATTAATTGTGATTGATGGATTATAATTGATTTGGAATTAATTATAATAATTGGTGGCTCAATTAATGATTTGGAATTATTAATTGAATTGGCTAATTAATTGTATTTTATGTAAATACAATTAAAGATTATATTTTGGAAATATAATGGAGGTTTGATTGTAAAGGATATGTTAATTTAGAATTAACATATGCACTTGGGCAAAATCTACTTGGAGTTTGGATTGCCTTAGAAATATAAGTGGGTCCCAAAAGTGGGACCCACCTCTCGTAGGACAGGCGCGCGCGCGCGCGCGTGGCTGAGTAGGGGAAAGAGTTTGACTCCTTCCTCTATTAGAAGTCCAAGGGATAAGTTAGATTTTCCTGATTGAGTTTTAATTTGATTGGGAATGAATCTAGACTTGATATTGGTTTCCTTGTGCGATAAGAATTAGATTCTTATTCCTTCACGAAGTCTAATTGCTTATGCTTTAGGCTTCTATAGACTACTATATATAGTAGACTATTAGAGAGAGTTTTACACACGATTTGAAACACAGTTTTGAACACGAGTTTCAGACACAGTTATTCTACCCAGTTTTCTTAGAGAAAATAAAACTCTCCCCTCCTCCCTTTAGCCTCACGCGCGCGCACACCGCCACCGGAGGGGATTGCCGCCCCGTCTTCTTGGTCACATAAAGAATATCCTAGCATTCTTCCGATAGGCTGTTCATCCGTGGATACCAAGGTTGAGGTTCTAGGAGCTGGAAACTAACTCTTATTGTCTTGCAGATATACAGAGTATTGTAGATATCTTCGACTTCGACGAAGGAGAAGATACACCGGAATATTACGAAGACTTGGAAGCTGCTTTGGATGTAAGGTTAGTCTTCTAATTGACGTGTTTATATATATACGACATATGCATAATCAATTAACCAGTATGTTAAGAAAATTTTTAAAATTCCGCTGCGTACCCTAGGGGTAACTCTGACCATATTTTCTTACAAAACAAACTATTGAAGCATTTAGAACCGTTCAGAAATTTGAAGAATTCCAAGACTGAAGACTAGAAGATTTCTGAAGACTGGTATCTACAAAGGCACATGTTGCTCAGAAAGTGGAAACTTCAGCAACAGCTTGCATAAGTGAAAATCGAAACGACAGAGTAGGTTGTGCTTGCTGAAACTGAGACTGACCACTTGCTGAAAAACATATGTGACCTCCTTGCTGAAAGTACTTGCATTTGCGCTCGAACGTTCATGTTTGAATCTCATTCAAATGAACATTAAATGCAAAGCATGCACGCGAAGGACATGAAAACTAGAAGACAAATAAAGGACGCTGCTGAAAGTACAAAAGCAAGATAGTGACATCTAAAGGAACAAAGCCTTAGAATTTGAAATTCAAACGACTCCCTTGATTCACTATAAATAGAGGTCATCCGGCAAAGAGTTGAAGTGTGTCAACAACATGATCAAACTCTCACTTGTGCTTAAAATCACTTACCCTTCAAACACTCTTTACTGCCATTGATCCGTTCCAAGACTTAAAGCTTGAGAAAACTACTTGTGAAGAAGTAGAACATACACGGCTAAGAAATTAGTTAAGTGTTCTTTCTTTCGAACAAGAACAAGTCTTGACACCAGAAACATTCAAACTTGTTTACTGCAAAGTATTCAAAGTTTTGTTTGTTAGATTACTTGTTGTAGCTGAATAAGTTATAATCAAGTTATCTCATCCCAAACCTCTCTAACTGAAAATACACCCTTTCAGGCGTGAAATTCAGGGGGAACTTAATCGAGCATAGAGTTGCTGATTAAAAGTCCCAAGTTTGGTGGAGAACAAGGTTTCGTTCTCTAGTTAGGTTGGAAACGAAGCAAGTGTGCTTTGGTTTCTGTTTGAATCGCTCTAGATAGGTGTTGTAAGGAACCTCAAACTTGTCTTAGTGGATTCAGTCCTAGAAAGGACAAAGTGGATTAGTTGAGAGATTACGCCACTCTCAGATACCACTATAAAAGTGTTTGTGTGATTTACTTACTGCATTTAGTTTTCAGCAAAGCATATCTATCTGTACAAAGTCACTCTGTTCACTTGCTGAAACTTTCACTTACTGACAAAGCACTTATTGTATCAATGACTTCCGCTCTCTGATTTTAAGTATCAGCAAAACTCGTTAATGAAAAGTAACTTGCGCTTGCTGAGAAAGTTAAGTATCAGCAAACTCATTACTGAAAAGTAATAAGTCCTTGCTGAGAAATTTTTTAAACGACGAAAGTTTGAAAACACTATTCACCCCCCCCTCTAGTCTTTTCTTGTTGTTTAAAGGGACCAACAAGTGGTATCAGAGCAGGAGGTTCTTTAACCTTCAGCACTGAACCGAGATCCCCTTAGGTGCTTTCCGTAAATCACTCTCACTTGATCAGTTTGGTAGTCTTTTGCTGACAGGATGTCTCTAGGAGACGCTCCCTTGCTGAAGCTGGAAAACTATGAAAAATGACGAAACAACATGATGCTACATGTTGAGGCCATTAGTGATGAGATGGTTACTGTCATTAATGATGGACCTATCAAGATACTAAGATTGAGAGAAGCTTTCCTCACAAAACCACAGAAGCTGGAAAGGAAACTATCTTAGGCGAACCAGTTGATACTGTCGTTCCGAAACCAAGAGAGGAATGGACATCCGACGAAGCCAAGAGATTCCGTCTTGATGGCCAAGCAAGAAACATCATCATTCGATCAACTCCGGATACTGTATAGTGCAAACTGTGGGGTGCCAAAACTGCTAAAGAAGCTTGGAAAATGGTTCAAGATCTTTGTGCTGGATCTGACAAAACAAAGGAAAACAAACTCGAAGTGCTGAAGTTAAAGTTCCAGAACTTTAAACAAGGTACAAATGAGTCACTGGAAGACTTGGATTTCAGATTCACAACTCTAGTTAGTGAGATGGCCGCCTTGGGAGTTGATTGCTGAAATAGTGCATCTCAAGAAGTTGATTGCTGAAGCTACAGAGAAGAATTCTCAGATGGCAATAGAATTGGAAGAGTATCAGTCCTCAATTCTAAAGCTACTTGCTGAAATCCAAGAAATGAAAAAGTTGAAAATCAATTTCAAATCTTATGCTGATGCAAGTAATACGGTGACTGAACTAGACTCTTATCTGAGAGATCCATCTCAGAAAGAAGGTTTAGGTGCAACGTATGAAGGTGATGACGTAATAATCTTGAGTAAAGATAAATCACCGATTTCCTTTGTACGTGCTACTGATAGTGGTCAACTAGAACTCTATCAGTTTGGTCAATCTAAGGTTGCTGAAAAATGCAATCAAGTACCTACGACCGTAAAGCCCGTTGTTGCTACTCAAAGTAACAAGACTTTAAAAGGAAAACAGGTTGCTGAAAAGCAAACTGTAAAGAAAAAGGATGCTGTAAAGCATTCTGCCAAACAAGTTGCTGAAAAGCAATTTGTTAAGTCAAAAGGCAAGATTACTAAAAGTAATCAGAAGACCTTTGCTGACAAACCTGAATCAAGTAAGGTTGCTGAAACAAAAGCTCAGCATTCTCCAAAAAGTGGACTCGGTTTTAAAACCAAGCAAAGTCAACTCTTTCACGAGTATAAGCAAAGTCAGCAAAGATACTTCAAAGAGATGAACAAAATCAAGCCTAAGAGTTCTGACAAGACTCAAAATGCTAGGGCTAGAAGGAACCTTGCTAGAAAAGAACTTACTGAAAAAGTATGTTCAGCAAAAAGGTCAACCGAGCAAGACACCACATCAGAAAGTGGATTTGATCAGCACGAATCAAAAGTCTTTTGGCTCAAAACCTCCTAGTTCCTCAGCAAGTAGAAAACAAGTCAAAGTTGAAAAACTTAAGACTTGGGTTTCCACTGGACGCATTCTTGAACATGTTAAAGGACATCCAATATTGGATAATTAACTTGTTTGCTCTTGATTGTGCAGACTTCAGCCACGGAGACAAACGATGCAATCTGGCACTTTGACAATGGTTGTGGAAAGCACATGACGGGCAACAAGAATAACCTTATAAACTATAGACGGTGGTCTAAAGGTCCAACAATAAGGTTTGCTGGTGGAGGCTATGGTTCTACAAAAGGCTATGGTGACGTGAAGTTAGGATGCATTACCATTACGGGAGTTCTTTATGTCAAAAATCTTAAGTTTAACCTTTTCAACATGAGTCAATTTGCTGTTAAAGGATACTTTATCAAAATCAAAAGTGATGAATGTAAACTTATAGACTTTGAGACAAAGAAGGTTATTATGGTTGCCAGAAGATCAGGAGGTTTGTACACCGTAGATTGGTCTTCAGCAATCGTTGAAAAATGCCTTGTCTCAGATCACGATTGCCTTGCTGAAAAAGCATGGTTATGGCATAAACGAACAAGTCATCTAAACTTCAAGACGCTGAATAAGCTGTCTAAAAAGGCAGTTGTAGTTGGATTACCTAAGGTTACTTTTAAGAAGGATGGTGTTTGCAATGCATGTCAGCAAGGTAAGCAAACCAAATCTTCTTTTAAGAACAAGGCAGTACCGTCAACTACAAAACCTTTACAACTCTTGCACATGGACTTGTTTGAATCTTCTTCAACAAGCTATGCTGGTAAGAAGTATGGTCTGGTGGTGGTAGATGACTATTCAAGATTCACTTGGGTAGTATTTATCAAACAAAAATCTGAAACAAGGACTGAAATACCTAACTTGTTGAATACGCTTGAAGTCATGAAAAATGACAAGGTAAAAGTCATAAGGACAGACCATGGTACTGAGTTTGTAAACCAGTACATAACTGAGTATTGCACTTCAAAAGGCATACAACATCAGTTATCCTCAGTAAGGACACCACAACAAAACGGTGTTGTTGAAAGGAAGAACCGCACCCTAAAAGAAGACGCAAGAACAATGCTTGCTGACACTGAAATAAGTGAGGCTTACTGGGTTGAAGCGATTAATACCGCCTGCTACACTCAAAACAGATGTCTGATTACTAAGAAATACAACAAAACTCCTTATGAGTTGTTTGTTGGAAGACCTCCTAATATCACTCATCTAAGAGTATTTGGTTGTAAGTGTTTCGTTCTTAATAACGGTAGAGAATACCTAAGAACATTTCAACCAAAGGCAGACGAAGAGATATTTCTTGGTTACTCCTTACATAGTAAAGCTTATAGAGTTTACAACCAAAAGGCACAAGAGATCGAAGAATCAGTGCATGTTGTATTCTACGAAAAGACACAAGGAGTGCCTGCTGAAGAAGAAATATCAGAATGTATGAAAAAGCTAATCATACATGAGCAAAGAACTGAATCTGATGCTAGGCAAATCAAGTCAATTGAACTAAATGATGATTCTGACAATGACTCTCCTCCCCCAAGTCATGACAAGATAAATATAGTTCATGACAAAGAATTTCCAGCAAAAGACGCAGTTGCTCCGCATATTGCTGAAACTATGCAACCTCCCGTGCCTGCTGATGAGTTACCACAATCTAGCAATGTTGAACAAGCAGTTGCTGATGAATCAATCTCAGCAGAAACACAAAATACCAGTACTACTGAACAAGTACATGCTGAAGAGTCACATGCTGATGAGCAAACGTATCCAGATCCAAACTGTAACGGTATCAGTTTTTTAAAAAAAAATAATTTTTTGAAAGGAGAAAATCCGAAATTATTTTGAAAACAACGGTCGGCAATAAATGCCATAACAATAATTGACGCGCACAGCGCTAACAGAATCGAGTAAAAAATCCAACAGTAACTTAGAATTCAAAAGAATAACAACTAATGAAGACAGTGAAAAGTTTCTATCTTCTTATTTTGAAAACAAAACCCCAAAGACATCCCAGACCCTTCTCTCAGTCGCTGGCATCCTACTCACGTGCATCCTCAGTGGTATCTGGAAGGAAGGAATTTTGAAAACAAAGAGAGTATGAGATAAAGGATCTCAGTGAGGTTCTAAGTTAACAAACAGAAAGTAAACAGTTTTGAAATCAAAATCCTTTTCAGAAGATAATAAAACAAACAGAACAGATAACAAACAGAAAGACAGAACAGATAAGTCGAAGACCGTTGGTGCGGCCCGCCTTGTTACTCCTACTCCCAGATTGCCCTTATAGCTCCCTCCAGAGGGTGCACAACTTCGGACAGAAACAGAAACCCCCGTGTACTTTGGGGAAACAGAACCTACGACCCTAATAGACCTCAACGACTTCTGCCTTGCGCCTAAAAGGGATTAGACTAGGCAATAATCAAGCAAACCCGATAGTCCTCTATTACCCAAGCCGACCTAATTACGACCTAATCGACCGGTCACACAGAAACAGACAGAACAGATACAGAACAAACAGATACGAATAATCAAACACCGAGAAGTGTTCCTGCAGAAAAGTTAATCCATAACAGAGTAGCAATAAACAAAGAAAGTAAACAGTCATACTTAGGACTTAGTTACTTTTACGCGGAAGCATACAGTAAAACAGTATACGTAGTATTAGATACAAATAGTCACATAGCCTTCCAGTTTTTCGCAAATAGATAAGTTTAGGGATGAACACTCACCTCAACTTGCAAGCAAAAGTCTCCAACGAGCAGTGAGCTTAAGAGTTATCGAACGAAGGAGAACCTAAATAGAAAGTAACTAGTTACACTTCAGAAGTCGAACGAACGGAAAGAAAAAGGTCGGTAAAGAAGTGGAAAAGAATGGGTTCGAACTCGGGACCTCTAAATTAGTCAAGCAAGAACCTAACCAACTAGGCTAGCAAGTCAAGTCACTACTAAAGTAGCAAAGCAGAAACTAAGTTGAACGTTTTCAGAAAATACTCTTTCAGTTTTCAGTCTCTGGAAATTACTAAAATACCCTCAGTGGTAAATTGCAAAAAGATCCTTTTTGAAATCAGAAAGTACAAACAAGTCCAGCAGGTTTCCAAACATACATATAAGTCCCCACAGAATAAAAAGGTTTACCAAACAGTCATATGTCGGTCAACTACGGTCAAAGCTTAATTGCAAAAAGGACCTTTAGGTTTTCAAACTTCCCAAATCAGTCCACAAGGTTCAGATTAATTCACTAAAGTCCAGTCAGTTCTTTTCGAAGTCAACAAAACCAATACGGCCAACAAACGAGGTCGAATATCGAATCAAAAGTCCAACAACAGCAACAACAATCAAACAAATCCTAAGTCCGAGTTCGAGTTCAAGGTTCGAATCAAAACAACAAGGCCAGAATGCACAAGGGCAAAATGGTCCAGGGGCAAAAATGTCCAAAAAGGAATACGAACTGTAAATCAAAAAGAAACAGAAAGGGGATCGAGATTACCTTCGAACGGAAAGGGGATTGAATCAATCTGCAAATCGAATGTAAACACAAAAAGAAAAAAAACATTAAAACGAAATTCGAATCGAGATTGAATCCATCCGAAACGGACAAGGATTGTGCCTCTTACCGAATCTAAATCGGAGCGGAACCAGCCGGCGGGGAACGAAATCGGGACGGACCGAAAATGGGCGGCGCGGCGGAACGGTGCAGAAAGTGGTGCGGCGGATCGGAACGACGGCGGCGGAACGGATCGATCGATCGGGACAACACGGGCGGCGGATCGGACGGCAGCTTGAACGGGACTGCTCGCGAAATGGATCGGGGCAGAGCGGAGCAGCGAACGGCGGCGAACGGAGTCAGGCGTATGCGACGCGGTTCGGACAGAAAACGGCGCGGACTGTTCGGGCGGCGCGGATCGATACAGATCGATGCGGCGGCGGCGGCACACGGACAGAAACGGCGCGGCGGACAGAACGGCGGCGTGGAACCGGAGACGACGGCGGACGGGAAGCAGCAGCAACTCTTTCTTTTCTTCTCTCTCTCTTTTTTCTTTCTTTCTTTCTTTCTTTCTTTCTCTCTTTTTTTGTTTTGACGGAAAGCAAAAGGAATGAAGATGGGTAACGGATTAGGGTTAGGGTTGAATAATCATATGGGCCGGTCAAGGGGCCAAGTTGACTGGGCCACTAGAATGGGCCAAAAGTAGTAAGAAAGTCCAGTCTTTCCACCTCGATCCAAACGTATCGAGATGAATTAGTTTACGCGAATTAACTAAAACTCTCACGCGAGAAGTGAATTAAATAATTACCAAACTAAATAAATTACTCCGATAATTAATTAATTAAATTAAATAATTAAATAATAAAATAATAAATAAATAATTAAAAAAGATGGGGTATTACACTCTTCCCCCCTAAAGGAATTTGGTCCCCAAATTCGCACCTGAAAAGTTGAAGAGCTCGGGATACTTCCGGCGCATGTCATCCTCGCTTTCCCAGGTTGCCTCCTCGTACTGATGGTTTCGCCACAGAACCTTTACTTTCTTGATATTCCTATTATGGAGTTGTTGTACCTTTTGGTCTAGAATACGAACCGGTTGCTCCACATAAGACAAATCCTCCTCAATAGTCACCTCCTCGGGTTGAATCACGTGCGACGGGTCAGGATAGTACTTCTTCAGTTGAGATACATGGAAGACATTGTGAATCCCAGTAATAGTAGTGGGTAGTTGCAGCCGATAAGCCACAATGCCAACTCTCTCAATGATCTCGTATGGTCCTACATATCGAGGGTTCAGTTTGCCTCTACGACCCATACGAACAATTCCCTTTCTCGGAGATAGCATGAGAAAGACAAAATCACCAACTTCGAACTCCAAATCTCGCCTACGATTATCGGCGTAACTCTTTTGACGACTTTGAGCAGTTCTCAATCGGTCTCGGATAAGCCTAACCTTTTCCAAGGTTTCTTGTATCATCTCATTGAGAGTCCTCTCTCCCGCTACCGGTGTAGAAATTCGGCCCTCCAAATCCCAGTGCAGCGGTGATCTACATTTCCGACCATACAGTGCTTCAAATGGTGCCATACCAATCGATGCTTGATAACTATTATTATAAGCATACTCATCCAATGGCAAATGTTGTGCCCAACTTCCTTGGTGATCCAGCACACACAATCTCAGTAGATCCTCTAGAGTTTGAATGGTCCTTTCGGATTGACAATCCGTCTGCGGATGTGCTGCGGTGCTAAACTTCAACTTGGTACCCAAGCCTTCGTGTACTTGCTTCCAAAACCTCGAAACGAACTTCGGATCTCTATCAGACACAATACTCACCGGAGTGCCATGTAGCTTAATTATCTCATCGCGATAAACCTCGGCTAACTTCTCGGATGTGTAGGTGGTTTTCACAGGCAGAAAGTGTGTCGATTTTGTCAATCTATCGACAATAACCCAAACACTATCAAAACCACCCCTAGCTACCGGTAGACCAGTTACAAAATTCATAGTGATCATCTCCCATTTCCACTGTGGAATCTTGAGTGGTTGTAGTAAACCTCCCGGTTTCTGGTGCTCAACCTTCACTTGTTGGCAGACCAAACAACTTTGCACAAACTGTGCAATATCTCGCTTCATATGGGTCAACCAGTAAACCTTCCTTAAATCTTCATACATTTTGTTTCCTCCAGGATGCATCGAGTACTTAGATTTATGAGCTTCATCCAAAATTAGACGCCTAAGGTCTTCATCAGAAGGCACGCACAATCTACCTTGAAACCTTAGGGCTCCATTCTCATCAACAGAGAATTTCGCATTGCGAGGTTCAGTAATATGTGCTTTGATGTCTTGAAGCTCTTCATCATGCTCTTGAGCCTCAAGAATTCTACCTGCCAGCTCATACCTCAAAGTGATATTGGCAAACATACAGGACAAGCTGGATACTTCGAGATTTGACACGTGTACCCTACGACTTAAGGCATCAACAACCACATTGGCCTTACCAGGGTGATATCGAATGGTACAAGTGTAATCGCCCAGAAATTCCATGCATCGTCGTTGTCTCATGTTCAACTCCTTTTGTATGAACACATACTTCAAACTCTTATGATCAGTGAGGATGGTGAACTCAGGACCATAAAGGTAGTGTCTCCACTTTCCCAAGGCAAAGACTATAGCAACTAGCTCAAGATCATGGGTTGGGTAATTTCTTTCATATGGCTTCAACTTTCTCGAAGCATATGCGATCACCTTTTCCCGTTGCATCAGTACACAACCCAAACCTTCCTTTGAAGCATTAGTGTAGACCACAAAGTCGTTGGTCCCCTCGGGAAGAGCTAGTATAGGAGCAGTGGCCAGTCTCTTCTTCAGCTCCTCAAAGCTTTCCTCACACTTGTCACTCCAAACGAACTTAGGATTTTTCCCTGTTAAAGAGGACAAGGGTCCAGCTATCTTCGAATAATCCTTCACAAAACGACGATAGTAACCAGCCAAACCGAGAAAACTCCTCACCTCAGTGACAGATTCAGGTCTCTTCCAATTAACTATCGACTCAATCTTCGATGGGTCGACCTCCAAACCTTCTCCAGAGATAATGTGCCCTAAAAAGGCTACTTTATCTAGCAAAAGCTCACACTTGCTGAATTTGGCATACAACTTGTTGTTCTGAAGAGTTTCCAAGACGATTCAAAGATGTTTCTCATGATCCTCTTCGGATTTCGAGTAAACGAGAATATCATCAATGAAAACAACAACAAACTGATCCAAGTACGACTGAAAAACCCGATGCATCAAATCCATGAACACAGTTGGGGCATTCGTAAGGCCAAACGGCATCACCACAAACTCATAATGACCATACCTCGAGTTCAGAGCAGTCTTAGGTATGTCTTCTTCCCTTACCCTAACTTGATAATAGCCTTGTCGCAGATCAAGCTTCGAGTAAACCTTTGAACCTTCCAATTGATCGAAGAGCTCCTCAATACGGGGTAGGGGGTACTTGTTCTTGACAGTGACTTGGTTCAGGCCTCGATAGTCGATGCACATCCTCATACTACCATCCTTCTTCTTTACGAACAGAACCGGTGATCCCCAAGGCGAAGAACTAGGTCTTACAAAACCGTTATCAACCAGATCTTGCAGTTGAGCCTTAAGTTCCTTAAGCTCAACAGGTGCCATCCTATAGGGTGACTTCGAAATAGGTGTGGTGCCAGGTACCAGATCAATACTAAACTCCACTTCTCGTTCAGGGGGTACAGAATCCAGCTTCTCAGGGAAAACACCCTTGAATTTCTTAACCACCCTAACTTCCTCGATTTTTGGTTGATCTTTGGGTTTATTGATCAGATACGCCAAAAAGTAGGTAGCACCCTTCACGTACAACCTTCTAGCTTCCATAGCAGACAACAGAAACTTCTCATCCTTTCTCTTACTCCCTTCCACACGACTTTCTCCTCTCCAGGTTTTCCCAGGGATATAGCCTTGGTTCGACAATCCAGTTGTGAGTAGTGCTCGGACAGCCAATCCATACCGAGAATAACATCGTAGGTTGAAAGAGGTAGAAAGATAAGGTCAGCAGGGAAAGTTCTTCCTAGGATGGAAATCTCGCAACGCTCGATGAACTTCTTAGTGATTAAACTAGCCCCCAAAGGCGTACATACTTCTAAAGCGTGGGGTAAAACTTTGTACGGTAAAACGAGTGACTCAGCAAATACTTCAGCAATAAATGAATGCGTAGCACCAGGATCAAATAAAGCTTTAGAAGAAGTTTGAGCGATCAGTAGCGTACCTTCAACCACATTCGCGGCGTCAGGAACTTCATGACCACCTATGCTGTAAACTCGGGGCTTAGCTATAGTACCCTTTTTGTCATATCTCGGAGCATAGCCTCCTGGTCTTCCTCCTTTGACAATGGCATGACGGTTCGGACAGTGGCTGATCTTGTGATCCTTGCTCCCACAAGCCAAACACAAGCCTTGTCTCTTCCAACAGTTGTTCTCATCGTGGTTGACTCCTTCACAGTAGTTGCAGTTCTTCCTTGCTTGGGATGACTGCCCAGACCCTCCAGTGGTGTTGCGGGAACGGTTGTCCTACTGATTACGGGGATACTTCGTCGGTGGTGCTTGATATCCAGATTGATACCCACCTCGACTCTCCCTCTTGTATCCAGATTGGCTTCCTCCTCCATGGCTCCCAGAAGAACTAGAGTAGCTCCTCTTGCTAGAGTACGGCTTATCAGCCATCTTGATCTCTTTGAGACCACTTTCTACCTCGGAGGCGAGTTCAACGGCCTTGAGGTAGGTAGGCATGTTGGTCCCAAACAGACTGTACCGGATGTTAGAGTTCAGACCCTTCACAAAGTGGCACACCTTCTCCCGTTCATCGTCCTAGAAATACGGCACATACTTCAGTAGTCCGGTAAATTCCGAGTCGCAGTCGGCAACATCCATGTTCCCTTGCACCAAAGCCTGGAACTCATCTCTCCTGTTCTCGCGGACCAGGCGAGGTACGTACTTGTCCATGAAATCCTTGGTGAAGTTCTCCCAGGTGCGAGCAACTCCCTCTTGCCTCCATCTTGCATTCACGGTCCTCCACCATTTCCTGGCGGCTCCCACGAACTGGAAAGCTGCAAGCTCAATTTTCCTCTCGGCCGGATAGTGCAGGATCGAGAATAAGTTCTCCATGCTCTCTATCCAGAGCTCAGCCTTACGGGCATCAGGCGTTCCCTCGAACCTTTCAGGATAGAATCGAGTGAAACGTTCCGTAGCTTGATCGATGGTCTGAATCGGTGGTGGTGGCGGAGGAGCTGGCTGAACAGGTGGTGCCCTAACGTGGCGAATGGTTTCGCTGAAATTTCCCAAAGCGACGATGATGCGGTCCACTTGGTCTCCATTTTCAGCATGCTGATCATCTCCACTCCCATTGCTGCTGGTACCACGAGTGTTTCTGCGATTCATTCTAACAAAAGGGGCACTACTTAGCAGTTGATTTAACTACCTCGAAGTTCTAACTTAGAAAAGAACGGAAGAAAAAGAACTAAGGCCAGTACTTAATCTTCTACAACAGGTATGTAACTGAGCAGTGAAGAAAACATGCCTTGAACTTTAAAACAAAACGCAAAATCAAGAAATCAACGTAGTCTCAAATAAACCAAGCAGACAATTATTCAAAGGAAAACCAGTCTCTACTCGTCTTAGCGAGAAAATAGAAAACCACAGAGTCAAGTAAACGGAAAAGCATAAATAGTCTCAGTCGGGCTGAACTAAAAAAAACTCGCTTGGCAAAAAGGAAATTCGGTACGAGCTCGAAAAGGCATCTATCCGAATAAACGTCCTCGATATCGTCCTCGAAATGTCGTTCGGGCACGTGTGTATCTTCTCCTTCTTTCTCAGAGGGGTCCTCCTCGGGTTCTTCTTCGGGTTCTTCCTCATCCTCCACTCTACGTGAAGGTCCGCAACCCTCGGGAAACGTCCTCCGAGCCTTCCTTTTACGAATCTTGATGCCTAGGTTGGATCTGGTTAACGAGACAAAGCTGGAGTGCTCCTTTGCGGCGCATAAAGCCATCTTAAGGAATCCGATTTCCGCATCCTTCGTTGCCATTTCGTTTTGAAACTTCATGTTTTCCAGCCAGTAGTGGTCTCGTTCACGAACGACCCTGTCCATCACGCTTCCAGGGTAAATGCCAATGACGGGAACGGAGGTATAAGGGTTAAACTCCCCTTCGACTAGGCGGTAACGGATGACTTTCTTTTCGGTACTCATACCTATCTGTAAGCACATGCATATTTATCTAGTTAATAACTACGTCAAAAACAAAAGCAGCCACGGAAGTTCAATAGTTTCAGAAACGGATCAGAAAGTCGTCAGAATCAGAATGGAGAAGATGAAGAAACAGTTTAAGTTCAGTACGTAAGACTCGGATGAGAAAGTAAAAGAAAATGCAAGACCTAACCAGCGACTCAGACCCTCACACACACCCCAAAGCTCAAAAGATCCTATCCTAGAAAGCTCGAGTTTGAACTCAAGCTCTGATACCAACTGTAACGGTATCAGTTTTTAAAAACAAAATAATTTCTTGAAAAGAGAAAATCCAAAATAA
Organism: Plantago ovata; assembly: GCA_028274465.1. NCBI lineage: Eukaryota > Viridiplantae > Streptophyta > Magnoliopsida > Lamiales > Plantaginaceae > Plantago > Plantago ovata. The sequence goes on along the minus strand of CM051456.1, from coordinate 59,098,652 downwards.
TTTTGAAAACAACGGTCGACAATAAATGCCATAACAATAATTGACGCGCACAACGCTAACAGAATCGAGTAAAAAATCCAACGGTAACTTAGAATTCAAAAGAATAACAACTAATGAAGATAGTGAAAAGTTTCTATCTTCTTATTTTGAAAACAAAACCCCAGAGACATCCCAGACCCTTCTCTCAGTCGCTGGCATCCTACTCGCGTGCATCCTTAGTGGTATCTGTTAGGAAGGAATTTTGAAAACAAAGAGAGTGTGAGATAAATGATCTCAGTGAGGTTCTAAGTTAACAAACAGAAAGTAAATAGTTTTGAAATCAAAATCCTTTTCAGCAGATAATAAAACAAACAGAACAAATAACAAACAGAAAGACAGAACAGATAAGTCGAAGACCGTTGGTGCAGCCCGCCTTGTTACTCCTACTCCCAGATTGCCCTTATAGCTCCCTCCAGAGGGTGCACAACTTCGGACAGAAACAGAAACCCCCGTGTACTTTGGGGAAACAGAACCTATGACCCTAATAGACCTCAGCGACTTCTGCCTTGCGCCTAAAAGGGATTAGACTAGGCAATAATCAAGCAAACCCGATAGTCCTCTACTACCCAAGCTTACCTAATTACGACCTAATCGACCGGTCACACAGAAACAGACAGAACAGATACAGAACAAACAGATACGAATAATCAAACACCGAGAAGTGTTCCTCCAGAGGTTTGCTTGATCGGTGTTGATTAATTGTGTCTGTTGTTCTGTATCTGTTCTGTTTCTGTGTGACCGGTCGATTAGGTTATGGTTAGGTAGGCTTGGGTAGTAGAGGACTATCGGGTTTGCTTGATCGTGGCCTAGTCTATTCCCTTTTAGGCGCGAGGCAGAAGTCGCTGAGGTCTATTAGGGTCGTAGGATCTGTTTCCCCAAAGTACACGGGGGTTTCTGTTTCTGTCCGGAGTTATGCATCCTCTGGAGGGAGTTATAAGGGCATTCTGGGAGTAGGAGCAATAAGGCGGGCTGCACCAACGGTCTACAACGTTTCTGTTCTGTTAATCTGTTATATGTGCTTTGTTCTGTTTGCTCGTTCTTCTGAAAAGGATTTTGTTTTTAAAACCGTTTACTTTCTGTTTTAACTTAGAACCTCACTGAGATCCTTTATCTCACACTCTTTTGTTTTTCCAAAATTCCTTCCTTCCAGATGCTGCTGAGGATGTGCGTGACTAGGAAGCCAGCGACTGAGAGAAGGGTCTGGGGTGTCACGGGTTTTTTTTTTTTTTTCAAAATAAGAAGATACACTTTTATTGTCTTCATTCGTTGTCTTTTCGAACTTGAGTTGTCATTGAATATTATTTATTATCGTTAGCGTCAAAGATTATTTTGGACATTTATTGCCGACCGTTGTTATTAAAGTATTTTCAAATTTCCTTTTTCAAGAAAATAATTTGTTTTCAAAACCGGTACCGTTACAGTTGGTATCAGAGCTTGAGTTCAAACTCGAGCTTGCTAGGATAGGATCTTTTGACCTTTGGGGTGTGTGTGAGGGTCCGAGTCGCTGGTTAGGTCTTGTATTTTCTGTTGCTTTTCTGATTCGAGTCTTACGTACTAACCCTGAACCGTCTCTTCATCTTCTCTGTTCTGTTTCTGACTACCTCTGACCCGTTCTGAGACTGTTGACCTTCCGTGGTTGTTTGATTCTGAAGAAGTTATTAACTAGTTAACTACGCGTGTGCTTACAGATAGGTATGAGTTCTGAGAAGAGGGTTATTCGTTATCGTCTAGTCGAAGGAGAATTTAACCCGTATACCTCCGTTCCTGTTGTTGGCGTTTACCCTGGATTCGTGATGGATAGGGTCGTGCATGAACGTGATCACTACTGGCTGGAGAACTTTAAGCTTCGAGATGTGATAGCAGCGAAGGAAGCAGAGATCGGATTTCTGAAGACGGATTTACGCGCCGCAAAGGAGCACTCTGGCTTTGTTACGTTAACCGCGTCCAATGTTGGCAACCGTATTCGCAGGAGGAAGGCTCGGAGGACGTTCCCGAGGGTTGCGGACCATCCCGTAGAGGAAAGAGTGAAGACGAAGAAGAATCCGAAGAAGATCCCGAGGAGGACCCCTCCGAGGGAGAAGGAGGAGATGCTCACGTGCCCGAGGGACGTTCCGAGGATGATAGCGAGGACGCTTATTAGGATAGTTGCCTTTTCGAGCTCGTACCGAACTTCTTTGTTTCTGCCAAACGAGTTTTTCCTTTTAGTTCGGCCGACTGAGACTGCTTATGTTTTTCCGTTTATTTGACTCTGTGGTTTTCTGTTTTCCTCGCTAAGACGAGTAGAGACCGTTTTTCTTTTGTTTTATTGCATGCTTGACCGTTTTGAGACTTCGTTGTTTTCTTGTTTTTGCTCTTTGTTTTAAAGTTCAAGGCATGTTTTCTTCTTCACTGCTCAGTTTATACCTGTTGTAGAAGATTAAGTACTGGCCTTAGTTCTTTGTTTTTCTGCTCTTTTCTAAGTTAGAGGTTCGAGGTTGTTAAATCAACTGCTAAGTAGTGCCCTTTGTTAGAATGAGTCGCAGAAACACTCGTGGTGCCAGCAGCAATGGAAGTGGGGATGATCAGCACGCTGAAAATGGAGACCAAGTGGACCGTATCATCGCTGCTCTGGGGAATTTCAGCGAAACCATTTGCCGCGCCGGAGCACCAACACCACCTGTTCAGCCTCCGCCACCACCGCCGATCCAGACCATCGATCAAGCTGCAGAACGGTTCACTCGATTCCATCCTGAGAGGTTCGAGGGAACACCAGATCCCCGTAAGGCTGAGCTCTGGATCGAAGGTATGGAGAACTTATTCTCGATCCTGCATTATCTGGACGAGAGGAAGATCGAGCTTGCTGCTTTCCAGTTCGTGGGAGCCGCCAGGAACTTGTGGAGAACCGTGAATGCGAGATGGAGACAAGAGGGAGTTGCTCGTACCTGGGAGAATTTCACCAAGGACTTCATGGACAAGTACGTGCCTCACCTGGTTCGCGAGAACCGGAGAGACGAATTTCAAGCTTTGGTGCAAGGAAACATGGATGTTGCCGACTATGACTCGGAGTTTACCCGGTTACTGAAATACGTGCCGCATTTCCAGGATGATGAACGAGAGAAGGTTCGTCACTTTGTGAAGGGACTCAACTCCGAAATCCGGTACAGTCTATTTGGGACCAATATGCCTACCTATCTCAAGGCTGTCGAACTCGCCTCCGAGGTAGAGAGTGGTCTCAAGGAGATTAAGATGGCTGATAAGCCATACTCGAGCAAGAGGAGGAAGGCCAGGAGACTAGCCACTGTCTGAACCGACATGCCATTGTCAAGGGAGGAAGGCCAGGAGACTATGCTCCGAGAAATGATGGAAAGGGTACTATGGCGAAGCCCCGAGTTTTCAGCATAGGCGGTCATGAAGTTCCTGACACCGCAAATGTGGTTGAAGGTACGCTACTGATCGCTCAAACTTCTTCTAAAGCTTTATTTGATCCTGGTGCTACGCATTCATTTATTGCTGAAGTATTTGCTGAATCACTCGTTTTACCATACAAAGTACTACCCTACGCTTTAGAAGTATGTACGCCTTTGGGAGCTAGTCTAATCACTAAGAAGTTCGTCGAGCGTTGTGAGATTTCCATCCTAGGAAGAACTTTCCCTGCTGACCTAATATTTCTACCTCTATCAACCTACGATGTTATTCTGGGTATGGATTGGCTGTCCGAGCACTACGCGCAACTGGATTGTCGAACCAAGGCTATATCCCTGGGAAAACCTGGAGAGGAGAAAGTCGTATGGAAAGGAGATAAGAGAAAGGATGAGAAGTTTCTACTGTCTGCCATGGAAGCTAGGAGGCTGTACGTGAAGGGTGCTACCTGCTTTTTGGCGTATCTGATCAATAAACCCAAGGATCAACCAAAAATCGAGGAAGTCAGGGTGGTTAAGGAGTTCAAGGGTGTTTTCCCTGAGAAGCTAGATTCCGTACCCCCTGAACGAGAAGTGGAGTTTAGCATTGATCTGGTACCTGGCACTGCACCAATATCGAAGTCACCGTATAGGATGGCACCTGCTGAGCTTAAGGAGCTGAAGACTCAACTGCAAGATCTGGTGGATAACGGTTTTGTGAGACCTAGTTCGTCACCTTGGGGATCACCGGTTCTGTTCGTGAAGAAGAAGGATGGTACTATGAGGATGTGCATCGACTATCGAGGCTTGAATCAAGTCACTGTCAAGAACAAGTACCCCCTGCCCCGTATTGAGGAACTTTTCGATCAGTTGGAAGGTTCGAAGGTTTACTCAAAGCTTGATCTGCGACAAGGCTATTATCAAGTTAGGGTAAGGGAAGAAGAAATACCTAAGACTGCCCTAAACTCGAGGTATGGGCATTACGAGTTCGTAGTGATGCCGTTTGGCCTTACGAATGCCCCGGCTGTGTTCATGGATTTGATGCACCGAGTTTTTCAGCCATATCTGGATCAGTTTGTTGTTGTTTTCATCGATGACATTCTCGTTTACTCAAGATCTGAAGAGGATCATGAGAAACATCTTCGAATTGTCTTGGAAACTCTTCAGAACAACAAATTGTATGCCAAATTCAGCAAGTGTGAATTTTGGCTAGATAAGGTAGCCTTCTTAGGGCACATTATTTCTGGAGAAGGTTTGGAGGTTGACCCGTCGAAGATTGAGTCGATAGTCAATTGGAAGAGACCCGAATCTGTCACTGAAGTGAGAAGTTTTCTTGGTTTGGCTGGTTACTATCGCCGTTTTGTGAAGGATTATTCGAAGATAGCTGGACCCTTGTCCTCTTTAACAGGGAAAAATCCTAAGTTCGTATGGAGTGACAAGTGTCAGGAAAGCTTCGAGGAGCTGAAGAAGAGGCTGACCACCGCCCCGATACTAGCTCTCCCCGAGGGAACCAACGACTTTATAGTCCACACTGATGCTTCAAAGGACGGTTTGGGTTGTGTACTGATGCAACGAGAAAAGGTGATCGCATATGCTTCGAGAAAACTGAAGCCATATGAAAGAAATTACCCAACCCATGACCTTGAGCTAGCTGCTATAGTCTTTGCGTTGGGAAAGTGGAGACACTATCTTTATGGTCCTGAGTTCACTATCCTCACGGATCATAAGAGCTTGAAGTACGTGTTTACCCAAAAGGAGTTAAACATGAGACAACGACGATGGATGGAGTTTCTGCGCGATTACACCTGTACCATTCGATACCATCCTGGTAAGGCCAATGTGGTCGCCGATGCCTTAAGTCGTAGGGTACACGTGTCTAATCTCGAAGTATCCAAATTGTCGTGTATGTTCGCCAATATCACTTTGAGATATGAGTTGGCAGGAAAGATTCTTGAGGCTCAAGAACATGACGAGGAGCTTCAGGATATCAAGGCACATATTACTGAGCCTCGAAATGCGAAATTCTCTATTGATGAGAGTGGAGCTCTAAGGTTTCAAGGTAGATTGTGTGTGCCTTCTGATGAAGAGCTTAGACGATTAATTTTGGAGGAAGCTCATAAGTCTAAGTATTCGATGCATCCTGGAGGAAACAAGATGTACGAGGATTTGAAGAAGGTTTACTGGTGGACCTATATGAAACGAGATGTTGCACAGTTTGTGCAAAGTTGCTTGGTCTGCCAGCAAGTGAAGGCTGAGCACCAAAAACCGGGAGGTTTACTACAGCCACTCGAGATTCCACAGTGGAAATGGGAGATGATCACTATGGATTTTGTGACTGGTTTACCGGTAGCTAGGGGTGGTTTTGATAGTGTTTGGGTTATTGTCGATAGATTGACGAAATCGGCACATTTTCTACCCGTTAAAACCACCTACACATCCGAGAAATTAGCTGAGGTCTACCGCGATGAGATAATCAGGCTTCATGGCACTCCAGTGAGCATTGTCTCGGATAGAGATCCAAAGTTTGTCTCGAGATTTTGGAAGCAAGTACATGAGGGCTTAGGTACTAAGTTGAATTTTAGTACCGCAGCACATCCGCAGACGGATGGTCAATCCGAAAGGACCATTCAAACTTTAGAAGATCTTCTGAGATTGTGTGTGCTAGATCACCAAGGAAGCTGGGCAGAGCATTTGCCGTTGGTGGAGTATGCTTATAACAACAGTTATCAAGCATCGATTGGTATGGCACCGTTCGAGGCACTGTATGGTCGGAAGTGTAGATCACCACTGTATTGGGATTTGGAGGACCGAGTTTCTACACCAGTAGCTGGAGAGAGGTCTCTCAACGAGATGATACAAGAAACCTTGGAAAAGGTTAGACTTATCCGAGACCGATTGAGAACTGCTCAAAGTCGACAGAAGAGTTACGCCGATAACCGTAGACGAGATTTGGAATTTGAAGTGGGTGATTTTGTCTTTCTCAAGCTATCTCCGAGAAAGGGAATTGTTCGTATGGGTCGTCGAGCTAAGCTGAACCCTCGATATGTGGGTCCATACGAGATCATTGAGAGAGTTGGCATTGTAGCTTATCGGTTGCAACTGCCCACTACTATTACTGGAATTCATAATGTATTCCATGTATCTCAACTGAAGAAGTATTATCCGGATCCGTCGCACGTGATCCAACCCGAGGAAGTGACCATTGAGGAGGATTTGTCGTATGTGGAGCAACCGGTTCGTATCCTTGACCAGAAGGTACAACAGCTCCGTAATCGGCAAATCAAGCAAGTAAAGGTTCTGTGGAGAAATCATCAGTATGAGGAGGCAACCTGGGAAAGCGAGGATGACATGCGCCGGCAGTTTCCCGAGCTCTTCAACTTTTCAGGTGCGAATTTGGGGACCAAATTCTTTTAAGGGGGGAAGAGTGTAACACCCCGTTTTTTTTAATTATTTATTTAATTATTTAATTATTATTTAATTATTTAATTATTTATTTTAGTTAATTAATTACCAGAGTAAATTATTTATTCGATAATTAATTAATTATTTTCGCGTAAGTTAGTTCGTTTCGTTTCGTTATCGGGCTGGACTTTCTATCTGATCTGTTAGTCTTTTGGCCCATTTCTTTGGCCCAGTCAAGGCCTGTTAACCGGCCCATTGACCCAAAACCCTAACCCTAGTCTTCTCCATCCCCTCTTCTCTCATCTGCCGTCAAACCAAAAAGAAGAAAGGAAAAAAAAGAGAAGAAAGAAGAGAGAAGGAAAAGAAAGAGAGAAAAGAGAATTGCAAGTTGCTGCTGCTGCCGCGCCGTCTGCCTTCCGCCGCCACCGCCGTCGTCGCTTCCGGACCGACCCAGCCGCGCCGTTTCACCGCGCCGCCGCCGCTGTCCGTTCTGCCGGTCTTTTCACGAGCCGCCGCGTTCCGTCTGTCCGCCGTTCGCCGCGGTCTCTGTCGCTGTTGTCGCCTCGCCGCCAGTTCGATCGATCCGTTCCACGCGCGCCGCCGCTCTCGGTTGTCTGTCTGTCTGTCTTCCATCTGCCGCCGTTCGATCGCCGTTGCTGCGCCGCCGTTACTCTGTCCCGTTTCGCCGCCTGCTCTGTTCTGTCCTGTCGATCGCCGCCGTTCCTCCGCGTCAACTCCGATCGATTCCGCCGGTCCGCCTTTCGTCACCGCCGGTCTAGTACGTTCCGTTCCGATTTGATTTTTCCGATCTCGCAGTAAGTCGGTTCTATCCTTTGATTCTGAATTCGATTGTGTTTCCGATTCGATTCGAATTTCGTTTTGATTCCTTTTCCTTTTCGGTTTATTCGATTTGCAGATTTGCAGATTGTTCAACCTTTTAGTTCGATTCGAAGGTAAATCTCGTTTCCTTTACTACTGCTCTCGATTCTAGACTCGTATTCCCGTAATCTGTTTTGACTTTTTGCCTTGGACGATTTTACCCCTGGACCGATTTACCCTTGTTCATTCTGACCGTATTATTTTGATTCGAACTGAGAACCGGGACGTAGGATTTGTTAGTTGTTGTTATTGTTTGCTGGACTTGTGAACTTATTGACCTCGTATGTAGACTTTGATTTCCTGTTTGACCTCGAAAGGACCTTTGGACCTTGTTGTTACTGTTTTGGATTCTTGTGGACTGATTTGGGAAACTTTAAAATCTAAAGGACCTTTTTGCAGTTTTACCGTTGACCGTAGTTGACTGACAGTAGGCTTTTATCGTAAACCTTTTTGCTTTGAGAAGACTGTTTGATGTATGGAAAACTACTGGTTCGTTTGTACTGTCTGTTTTCGAAAAGGGTTTTTCTTGCAATTTACCACTGAGGGTATTTTGGTAATTTCCAGAATCTGAAAATCGGAAGAGTTTCTGAAAATGTTTTGAACTTAGTTTCTGTTTTTGTAAGTTAGTATTGACTTGACTTGCTAGCCTAGTTGGTTAGGTCCTTGCTTGACTAACTTAGAGGTCCCGAGTTCGAACCCCGACTTTACCATTCCTTTTTCAACCTTTTCCCTTCCGTCCGTTCGACTTCTAAATTGTGTTTAGTACTTTCTTGTTAGGTTGTCCGTAAACCCGTAAGCTCATTTCTTGTTGAAGGTCGTTGCTCGCAAGCTAAGGTGAGTGTTCACCCCTAAACCTATTATTTGCGAAAAACTGGAAGGCTACGTGATTGTTTGTACCTATTACTGTATACTGTATATTGTATGTTTCCGCGTAAAAGTATAAGTCTTAAGTATGACTTTTGGATTTCTGTTTATTGCTACTCTGTTCTGTACTGACCTTTCTGCAGGAACACCTCTCGGTGTTGATTAATTGTGTCTGTTGTTCTGTATCTGTTCTGTTTCTGTGTGACCGGTCGATTAGGTTATGGTTAGGTAGGCTTGGGTAGTAGAGGACTATCGGGTTTGCTTGATCGTGGCCTAGTCTATTCCCTTTTAGGCGCGAGGCAGAAGTCGCTGAGGTCTATCAGGGTCGTAGGATCTGTTTCCCCAAAGTACACGAGGGTTTCTGTTTCTGTCCGGAGTTATGCATCCTCTGGAGGGAGTTATAAGGGCATTCTGGGAGTAGGAGCAATAAGGCGGGCTGCACCAACGGTCTACAACGTTTCTGTTCTGTTAATCTGTTATATGTGCTTTGTTCTGTTTGCTCGTTCTTCTGAAAAGGATTTTGTTTTTAAAACCGTTTACTTTCTGTTTTAACTTAGAACCTCACTGAGATCCTTTATCTCACACTCTTTTGTTTTTCCAAAATTCCTTCCTTTCAGATGCTGCTGAGGATGTGCGTGACTAGGAAGCCAGCGACTGAGAGAAGGGTCTGCGGTGTCACGGGTTTTTTTTTTTTTCAAAATAAGAAGATACACTTTTATTGTCTTCATTCGTTGTCTTTTCGAACTTGAGTTGTCATTGAATATTATTTATTATCGTTAGCGTCAAGATTATTTTGGGCATTTATTGCCGACCGTTGTTATTAAAGTATTTTCGAATTTCCTTTTTCAAGAAAATAATTTGTTTTCAAAACCGGTACCGTTACAGTTACACTTCAGAAGTCGAACGAACGGAAAGAAAAAGGTCGGTAAAGAAGTGGAAAAGAATGGGTTCGAACTCGGGACCTCTAAATTAGTCAAGCAAGAACCTAACCAACTAGGCTAGCAAGTCAAGTCACTACTAAAGTACCAAAGCAGAAACTAAGTTGAACGTTTTCAGAAAATACTCTTTCAGTTTTCAGTCTCTGGAAATTACTAAAATACCCTCAGTGGTAAATTGCAAAAAGATCCTTTTTTAAATCAGAAAGTACAAACAAGTCCAGCAGGTTCCCAAACATACATATCAGTCCCCATAGAATAAAAAGGTTTACCAAACAGTCCTATGTCGGTCAACTACGGTCAAAGCTTAATTGCAAAAAGGTCCTTTAGGTTTTCAAACTTTCCAAATCAGTCCACAAGGTTCAGATTAATTCACTAAAGTCCAGTCAGTTCTTTTCGAAGTCAACAAAACCAATACGGCCAACAAACGAGGTCGAATATCGAATCAAAAGTCCAACAACAACAACAACAATCAAACAAATCCTAAGTCCGAGATCGAGTTCACGGTTCGAATCAAAGCAATAAGGCCAGAATGTACAAGGGCAAAATGGTCCAGGGGCAAAAATGTCCAAAAAGGAATACGAACTGTAAATCTGAAAGAAACAGAAAGGGGATCGAGATTACCTTCGAACGAAAAGGGGATTGAATCAATCTGCAAATCGAATGTAAACAAAAAAAGAAAAAAAAATTAAAACGAAATTCGAATCTATCCGAAACGGACAAGGATTGTGCCTCTTACCGAATCTAAATCGGAGCGGAACCAGCCGGCGGGGAACGGAATCGGGACGGACCGGAAACGGGCGACGTGGCGGAACGGTACAGAAAGCGGCGCGGCAGATCGGTACGGCGGCGGCGGAACGGATCGATCGATCGGGACAGCACAGGCGGCGGATCGGACGGCAGCTTGAATGGACCGCTCGCGAGACGGATCGGGGCAGAGCGGAGCAGCGAACGGCGGCGAACGGAGTTGGGCGTACGCGACGCGGTTTAGACAGAAAATGGCGCGGACGGTGCGGGCGACGCGAATCGATACAGATCGGCGCGGCGGCGGCGGCACACGGACAATAACGGCGTGGCGGACAGAACGGCGGCGTGGAACTGGAGAAGACTGCGGACGGGAACCAGCAGCAACAACTCTTTCTCTTCTTCTCTCTCTCTTTTTTCTTTCTTTCTTTCTTTCTTTCTTTCTTTGTCTCTTTTTATGTTTTGACGGAAAGCAAAAGGAATGAAGATGGGTAACGGATTAGGGTTAGGGTTGAATAATCAGATGGGTCGGTCAAGGGGCCAAAATGACTGGGCCACTAGAATGGGCCAAAAGTAGTCAGAAAGTCCAGTCTTTCCAGCTCGATCCAACGTAACGAGACGAATTAGTTTACGCGAATTAACTAAAACTCTCACGCGAGAAGTGAATTAAATAATTACCGAACTAAATAAATTACTCCGATAATTAATTAATTAAATTAAATAATAAAATAATAAATAAATAATTAAAAAAGACGGGGTATTACACAAAGAGCAGAAAGCCTGTTAACAAATGGATTAGAGACCATCCCTCTACGGATATGATTGGTGATATTGACAAACGCCAAGTGACTAGATCCAAAGTTTCTGCTACTCATGGACTTGCTGAAGAAGCAAATGTCGTAGAAGTAGAATCTTTGTTCTCTTGCTTTGTTTCAGAAATTGAACCCAAGACCATAGAAGAAACTCTAAAGCATTCTGAATGGATCAAGGCAATGCAAGAAGAACTGGATCAATTTGAAAGGAACAAAGTCTGGAAACTTGTACCTCTTGCTGAAGGCAAGAAAGCTATTGGTACAAACTGGGTGTTCAGAAACAAGCTGAGTGAGTGATAAACGTGTATTTTACACTTTCATTCGAGTCTTTTTTCACCATTTTAGCTATCCTCTATGTTAATTTTGCTATATTTTAGTGCATTTTATTAGAATAGTGTCACGTTTCCCTTTAGTTTGCATTTTACAGGTTTTAGGTGAAAAACGTGGTTTTCCGGACAATTATATTGAAGAGAACGAAGAATCGGTGTTCCGAGGACATTTTGGAGTATCTAGAAGATTTCAGATGGAATTTGAAGTCTAGGGGTCGAGTCTGAAGGCTAAAAGGTCACTAGAAGAGAAAAGCCGAGTCCGAAAGGGAAAAGAAATCCAAAAACGCGTCGAAAACGAGTCCTTGGCCGACTGGAACTCCCGGGCGATTCGCCCGGGACGTGGGGCGGTTCGCCCCACACCAGGCGGTTCGCCCGGTGTGTGGGGTGACTCGCCCCACACGTTCCGAACTCTTATAAATAGTTGTTGTTTCTCTACGTTTTTTCATACTTTCTCATACCTTTTTTCATACCTTTCTCATTAGTTTTAGGTAGGAATTCTTCAGAGCCTGTTCTGGGAATTCTTAGCATAGGAGACACTTTTTCTTATCGATTTGGAGCTTGTGAGATCGCGATTCTTCGGAGATTGACGACCTTCGGTAACATTGTATCTCGCAATTTTTTCTATTCATATTTATATATCTTTCAACATGTTTTCATTCAATCTTGCTATGATTTCTGTTGATTGCATGACATCTATGAGTAGCTAAATCTATCGTTGGTGATAGTATGTGATTTCTTAGCGAGGGTTCTTAATTGTGCATGATGGCGGTAAAGCGAATCAGACTTTGAGTTATTGTTTTATTTCTTTGATCTATCTAAGCCCTCTATCTTCGTAGTGTTGAATAAAACGGAACACATTGAACAATTCATGATCAAAGATCTCTATGCAAAACGATCGGGTACTTCATGCATGATTATTAACCCACTATGCTTTGAATGATCATACTATCACTAACTTCCATTATCTTGATAAGAAAAACCTGTGCTAAGTCGTTTGTTGATTTAATATTTTAAGTTAGATTAGATAAAGCTAGTTATAGTCCTTAGAGATCGACACTCGAGGTTATTTTACTGCTACACTATGGTTTTCGTTGTAGTTGTGCCTTTGACTAAAAACAAATTTATTTGATTAATTTGAATCTGAAAAATTCCGGTTCATCAAATTGGCGTCGTTGCCGGGGACTATACACCTTTTTTCTGTTTAACTTATTTATATTTTCAGCATTCAATTCCTAGAATAAGCTGTTGGATTGTCTCTCAGAAATTTCACTTTCTTACCCTATTTCTTTCCTCCTATCTTCTTCAGTAAATTCATCTAATCTGATCTTGGTTACCTTGCGTGTTTGTGCTCTCGAAATTTTTGGTTATATTGTGTTTGATTACGCTAATAGAACTAATTTTTAGTTTTGAGTTACTCTTACTACAGAAATACAGGTATAATGTCCATGCGAGCTCGCATGACACCCCAATTCTCGCAGGTGAGGAGAGGATCATCCGTATACCTGGAAGATGAGTTAAGGAGGTATGAGGTGACGGAGTCAATGGTGAGGTACTTACCAAAGTACGAAGATGGAGTAGGGATGGACCCATGGAGTTTCATTCGATCCTATGAGGAGGAAATAGAAAGAATTCCAGCAGAAGCGTTTACTAAGGGCCAATTGTGCAGGAAATTATTTTCTTTTGCCCTTGGGTATGAGCCGAAGCGTTGGATTGCAAGGTTAGAACCAAGATCGCTGAAAACTTGGGGCCAAGTAGTAGAGGAGTTCTTGGCGCGGTTCATGCCTTATCATGAGACAATTGCCTTACGTGATAGGATCAAATATTTCGAGCAAGGAGAGAATGAGCAGTTTTTTGACGCCTACGAACATTTTGAGATGTATAAATGTGAGTGTCCCAATCACCATTTCGAAGATGGGGAGTTGATTTGGTGCTTTGTTGGTGGACTTCGTGTGAAGAGGAACGACTTAGAGTGGATAGGTTGAGCGGCGGTCTGGGAGAATGTACGGCCGACGAGGCAGAAGAAGTCTTCCGTAAGTACGCCAGAGGTTCAGCACAATCTGATGAGGTCATACCAATTCACATCACCGGAAAGGAACTAGATCGAGGTGAAGCAGGAAGCTCATCCGAGGAGTATTTTGAAGTCGAAGATATCAGTGAGGAAGATGAAATTGCACATGCCGAGCAAGTTGAAGATGACCTTCGTATAGCAAAAGTTGTTGAAGAAGTTGAAGTAACTGAGCATCTTACGGAAAAATTCAGCTTGTTAAATTGTGCGGAAGTAGAAGAGGTTTAAAAACTTGAAGAGGAGGAAAGATTGGAAGGCGACGCCCCCTGGAGGTGGGGGGCGGTTCGCCCAGCATGGGGGGCGAACCGCCTCCCATGACCAGTGAGCTGGGGGGCGGTTCTGGGGAGCTGGACGACCCCAGCTCCCCTGTTTCTTTACTCGCAGATATTCGCATCAATCCAAAGCCACTTCCTTCCGTTACTACTGAGGTTCTTGAGTACAAAGAGGTGAATCTACTCCTCTGAGGTGGAAAGCTTGACAAGCAAGATACACAGGAGTTACCACTAAACAAGCACCTCGATGAAGTCAAAGTGAATGTCCTCCTATTGATGAAGTCTTTATTGGATATACCTGCATAGCAAATCAGTCCATTCACCATGGTGAGATCTTTGAAGCTTCCTAGGTCTCTTTGCTACATCGGACCAAGAGAATGGCGGCCACCGTGGGGAGGTACTCTTGAATCAGAAGTCCATTCTGGAATACTCAGCCGACCGAGGCCAAACCATTCGATAACATCTAGTATCACTTTTTATTTCCTCATCCTCTTATTGCTAGGGACTAGCTTGAGTTTCATGAGGGGGGGGGGGGGGGAATGGGATGTGAACCATGATGTTAGTATTGTTTGGCTTTTGCATGTTGAGTATGGTATCTTATATTTTGTTTGCATTTGCACGTTTACCGCTTTCTTAGTATTTAGTTGCATACACTACATTCATCCTAGTATAGTTTTGCATGTTTTTGTGTGGATTTTATTGCCAATTTTTTTGAACTTTTTTATTGGGTAGATTAACTAGTTATGACCCTTGACCATGCGTTTCATGTCTATGAATTTGTTTGAGGTTTTTCTCGCTTGGCTTGTCACATTTATATATGCACTTAGTTAAGCTAGGTAGTCTCGACATCACTTAGTGGTATTTTATCTACTGCGGTTCACGAAGGCCTTTATAATAGGATGATGCATGTTAGAGTCTTGTGGTTGTCTTCCCGTGTAATTATGTACCTAAGAGGCAACAAGTCTTCACCTTGCTTTGAGATTTCTAAATGCCTAGGAAGGAGGTAGTGTGAGATTGTGTGATCCTTTGTTTGCAACCTATTCTTTCGAATAGGTTTGGGGAGGGGGTTACGCTTTCGTTAGACTTGTTTTTCGATTTTTGAGTGTTGTGAGTTTATTTTCCTTTTTCGTAAAGTTGTGCTTCAACCTATTCTTTCGAATAGGTTTGGGGAGGTCATTTGTGAGTCATTGTAATTTATTTTTCGTTGTGGTACTGCTGGCTATAAATAAAAGAAAGAAAAAAATCGAAAAAAAAGAGAAAAAATTCCAGGAAAAAGAAAAGATCTGGAAAAGAAAAAAAAGAGAAAAAAAGAAAGACCCCAAAAAAGCAAAAGAAGGGTCCAAAAAAAGAGCCAAAAAGCAGTTTAGCAAAGTGTTTGTCTCATTTTTCAATGTTCATAATCACGTTGTATTTTTTGTCTTTTGTTTGTTTGAGTGTAATCTGTTCTAGACCACTCTCGTCCTGCCATTCTGGAAGTGGTGAATAGTTTAAGGCTTTGCTTGAGAGATGGGTAGAATAGGGGAGTGTTATCTTTTTTAGGGAAGCCTCCTTCGTTTGACGAGAGCCAGTATTGGTTCGACCTCTTTGAGGAAAAGTCTTAACTTGGTGAACAGTAGTAAGTCCTCAGTTTCATAGGCACGGGACAACCATTCGTATTTTAACATGTTTCATTACGTCGTCACTGACTAGGTCCAGGTAGAGAATGTTACGAGAGACTATCTTGTTTGACATAAGTGCTTATGTGAATGTGTATGAGTCAATCGAGGCATTCTTCAACCTATTACGATGTTATGATTTGTACGGTTTTTGTTCATAAGTTTTTGATAGATTCAATAGATTAGTTCATTTGATTTGGCATGAAACTCCATTTTTTGTGTTGCATTGTTTTTTGCATTAGAGTCTAGCTTAGTTGCTTGAGGACAAGCAAAGGTTCGGTTTGGGGAGTTTGATAAACGTGTATTTTACACTTTCATTCGAGTCTTTTTTCACCAATTTAGCTATCCTCTATGTTAATTTAGCTATATTTTAGTGCATTTTATTAGAATAGTGTCACGTTTCCCTTTAGTTTTCATTTTACAGGTTTTAGGTGAAAAACGTGGTTTTCCGGGCAATTATATTGAAGAGATCGAAGAATCGGTGTTCCGAGTCATTTTTGGAGTATCTAGATGATTCCGGATGGGATTTGAAGTCTAGTGGTCGAGTCTGAAGGCTAAAAGGTCACTAGAAAGTAAAACCGAGTCCGAAAAGGAAAAGAAATCCAAAAACACGTCGAAAACGCGTCCTTGGTCGACTGGAACTCCCGGGCGATTCGCCCGGGACGTGGGACGGTTCGCCCCACACCAGGCGGTTCGCCCGATGTGTGGGGCGACTCGCCCCACACGTTTCGAACTCCTATATATAGTTGTTGTTTCTCTACGTTTTTCATACTTTCTCAGACCTTTTTCATACCTTTCTCATTAGTTTTAGGTATGAAAAAAGGTCTGAGAAAGTATGAAAAAACGTAGAGAAACAGCAACTATATATAGGAGTTCGGAACGTGTGGGGCGAGTCGCCCCACACACCGGGCGAACCGCTTGGTGTGGGGCGAACCGCCCCACATCCCGGGCGAATCGCCCAGGAGCTCCAGTCGGCGAGGGACGCGTTTTTGACGCATTTTTCGATTTGTTTTCCTTTTCAGACTCGGTTTTTGCCTTATAGGGACCTTTAAGCCTTCAAACTCGACCCCTAGACTTCAAATCCCATCCGGAATCTTCTAGATACTCCAAAAATGTCCTCGGAACACCAATTCTTCGTTCTCTTCAATATAATTGCCCGGAAAACCACGTTTTTCACCTAAAACCTGTAAAATGCAAACTAAAGGGAAACGTGACACTATTCTAATAAAATGCACTAAAATATAGCTAAATTAACCTAGAGGATAGCTAAATTGGTGAACAAAGACTCGAATGAAAGTGTAAAATACACGTTCATCAAACTCCCTAAACCGAACCTTTGTTTGTCCTCAAGCAACTAATCTAGACTCTAATGCAAAAAACAATGCAACACAAAGAATGGAGTCTCATGTCAAATGAAATGAATTAATCTATTGAATCTATCAAAAATACTAATGAACAAAAACCATACAAATCATAACATGGATATAGGTTGAAGAATGCCTCGATTGACTCATACACATTCACATAAGCACTTATGTCAAACAAGATAGTCTCTCGTAACATTCTCTACCTGGACCTAGTCAGTGACGACGTAACGAAACATGTTAAAATACGAATGGTTGTCACGTGCCTATGAAACTGAGGACTTACTGCTGTTCACCAAGTTAAGACTTTTCCTCAAAGAGGTTGAACCAATACTGGTTCTCATCAAACGAAGGAGGGTTACCTAAAAAGATAACACTCCCCTATTCTACCCATCTCTCAAGCAAAGCCATAAGCTATTCACCAATTCCTGAATGGCAGGATGAGGGTGGTTTAGAACAGATGACACTCAAACAAAAAAAAGACAAAAATTACAACTCGATTACGAACATTACAAGAATTGAAAAATGAGACAAACACTTTGCTAAACTGCGTTTTGGCTTTTTTGGGGTCTTTTCTTTTTATTTTTTATTTTTTTTCTTTTTTCTGGAATGTATATTTTTCTTTTTTTTTTTTAGCCAGCAGTAGCACAACAAAAAAGAAATTAAAATGACACACAAATGACCTCCCCAAACCTATTCGAAAGAATAGGTTGGAGTACAAATTTTACGAAAAAAAGGAAAACAAACTCACAACACACACTCAAAAATCGAAAAGCAAGTCTAATGATAGCGTAACCCCCTCCCCAAAGCTATTCGAAAGAATAGGTTGCAAACAAAAGATCACACAATTGATGAATGCGTGGATTTGTCGGGTCCCGATTCAATCAAATAAATTTGTTATTTAGCCAAAGGCAATTCACAACTACAACGAAAACCGTAGTGTAGCAGTAGAATGACCTCGAGTGTCGTTCTCTAAGGACTATAACTAGCTTTATCAAATCTAATTTAGAATATAAAAACAGCAGACAGTAAAGCAAAGGTTTTTCTAACAGATAATGGAGATTGGTGATAGTATGATCCTTCAAAGCATAA
Organism: Plantago ovata; assembly: GCA_028274465.1. Lineage (NCBI taxonomy): Eukaryota > Viridiplantae > Streptophyta > Magnoliopsida > Lamiales > Plantaginaceae > Plantago > Plantago ovata. Next base: position 59,080,823 of record CM051456.1, on the reverse strand, counting down.
CGGGTCAATAATCATGCGTAAATTCCTCGGTCTTGCATGGAGATCTTTGATCAATCGAATGTCCTGTTGTAATTATTAAGCACTACGAAGATAAAGATACTGACAAGTAAATCACTATTGTCCTATTGTGTTCCGTAATTATTCAACACTACGAAGATATAGATATGCATAGGTCGACGAGGGTCCAATTGTGCATAATAATTAATCAACATACGAGGATTTAGGCTGAGCCTGATCAACGAAATAAAGCAATAACACGGAGTATAATGCGCGATATAGCCATTAGCATGATTATCTTCCCTTCGCTAAGAATTCACATACTACCACCAACGATAAGTTTAGCTACTCATAATTGTCATGCAATCAACAGAAATCATAGAAGAAAACATGTTGAAAGATATATAAAAATAAGTAGAATAAACTGTAAGATACAATGTTACCGAAGGTTGTCAGTCTCCGAAGAATCGCGATCTTACAAGCTCCAAACTGCTATGAAAAAGTATCTCCTAAGCTACGAACCCCCAAAACAGGCTCTGTGAAGTTCCTACCTAAAATTACAGAGAAAGGTGAGAGAATAGGTCTGGAAAAGTGATGAACGTATTTTTTACGCGTTTATCTTGTCTTTTTTACCTTCTTTTGCTATCTTTTAGCCTTGTTCTTTGGTTAGTTTTGTAGAATAGTGTCACGTTTATTGTTTTCTGCATTTTCAGGCACTTAGGTATGAAATGGCGTTTTTGGAGCTAAAAACGAGCTTTTTTGATAGAAAATGGCCCCGTTGAAGTTCCTTGATCTCCATGGCTTGTTCGTGAGTGTTTGAGCATCAATAAGCATTGAGAAGGATGAGTCCAAGGCACCCGAGGGCCGTGCGAGGGCAAAAAGATTGAGTTTGAAGACAAAAATCTGCCCAGGAGCCAAGCTAAGCGCCTGGAGTAGTGAAGCGCTCCGCTTCATTTTCCAGGAGCTTTGGTACAGAAGCCAAGCGAAGCACTTGGAGGGCCAAAGCGCTTCGCTTGGCCTCTCCAAGGGGTCCGCTTGGCAGCGGTTACGTTTTCGGATTTTCCTTCTTAGATCTGATCTTCTGTTATTTTTTGAATACTTTTGAACTGTAGCTTCGTTTTGGAGAGCTCCTAAGCCCCAAAACTCATAGAAAACTCAGATTACATTGTATTTTAGATTGGATTACAGGTTTTGGCATAGGATTGCATCCGTTGTTTCATCTACGGAGAGGCTTTCATCAATACCCACCGATTAGTGACAGCTTGGTGGTAACATTGTATCATTATCTCTTGTCTAGTAGTTTGATTTGATGTATTCCATTTATAATTCATATGATTTGATGTCTATGTTGATGAATATGAGTAGATAAATCCTTTGTGTTGGTGGTAGAATGTAGAATATGCATGCTATGGGTTATGTTTATGGTTACATGAGATTGTGATTCAATCTTGCTGCAAATTCCTTCATATGATTCTTAGTTGCCTATAAAATATATTCGAATTGAGTATAGTGACAAACTCTTGGTCAATGAAAGCTATAGGATTGTATGTTAGAGATTTGCAGCATGCTAGATAAATGGTATTAGTGACAAGCACCTCTAAAGTATTGATAGTGGTCTTTTATGATGTGTGTCTTGAAAGTTACCTAGACGAGTTGCTTAGCAGACTTGATCGATGGTTTTACGCACTGAACTTGTGAGCATATTCGTAACCCATGCATGTGTATTTGATTTCTACCACCAACCGTTTTCCAAACTTGATTACAACAATCTGATTTCTCGTTGCTTTGTTCTAAGAAAACAATTCCATAAGCATTTGAACTCGTTGACTGAATTAACTAGCAAAAACCACAAACAAAGCCACGTTAGGTCCCGAGAGAATGACACTCGGGGAAAACTTGCCATTGCACTCTAGTTTGTGTAGTGATAAGTGTTCTTTGGCTTTTAAAACAAATTTAATTGGTGAAAAACGACATCATCAATGTGGCGCCGCTGCCGGGGACTTAACTCCTTTGGTTGGTGTTTTTGTTTTGGTTTTTTCAGCCAACATCTCTTCTTTGCCCTATTTCTGTCTTTTGTTTCTTTTTGACTAGGAAACTCACTACTCTTCATTTCAGGTGAGTGCATGCCTAGAACCCGAACGGGTGGACCTAATATTGAACCTTTTGTAGACGAGATCGATCGTTTGTTTCAAAGGAGAAGGAGGAATTTGAATCTCGAGTTTGAAGGAGTAGCATCTAGAGCTTCCACCTCTAGTATTCGGGAAGAGTCTTCTTCTTATCTTTTGGAGCCAATTCTTGAATCTGTTTACTTGGAAGGTGAAATGGCGGAGCGGCCTATACGTACACTTACTAAGCCTACGGTTGGGGCTAGAGGACCAGCAATTGTCCTCAATGATGCCACAAGGAACTTGGAGATCAAGAATCACATGTTCCAACAACTTCCCAAATTCTATGGGATGGCTAATGAGGACGTGATTGGGTTCTTGAATGAGCTCGAGAATTTTGTTATCCATCTTGGGCGACCAGGAGCTGGTGTTACGAATGATGATCTCCGTTTGAAGGTCTTTTCTATGGGGCTAGGTGATCGTGCAAAGGCTTGGCTTAATACTTTGGAGGCCGGGTCTTTGACGACATGGGATCTTTGTTTTGATAAGTTCATGGAGCGTTACCCGCTTCCAAGACGATGGCTATGAAGAGCCAAATTCGCTCCTTCGAGCAGAGGTATGATGAGCCTTTCCACGAGGCCTATGATCGATTCATGGGGTTGCATCATCGATGCCCACATCACGGGTATGATAAAGGTCAGCTTCTCCAATTCTTTTACAATGGTTTACATCCCGAGATTCAATCTCAAGTGGATAGTATTTGTGGAGGTAGTATGGGGGAGTTGCTTCCTTCTCAAGCTCAAGTGAAGCTGGACATGATGTACCGGAATTCCCAAAACCGGAATGTGAGGACTCGTGTGCTCCAAAAGGAGCAAAGAGGTGAGGCCAAGGTAGTGGTACAACAAGATGCCTTCGATGGGTTCGCCCATGAAGTGAAGCAAGCTTTGAGGCAAAGCGTTCCTTCTCCTTCTACGGAAGTTTGTGGTGTGTGCAAGAACTATGGGCACCCGGCCTATTTATGTCGTTCTGAATTTTCTAGAGAGCAATATATCACGAACGATGTCCGTCAAGAAGTGTATGCTGCTGAGGGAGAGCAAGTAGTTTGAGATGTGAACTACGGGCAAGGATATGACAATATGAGGCCACAAAACCGTGGGCCCCGAGGTGGGTACATGAATCAAGGCAACCGTGGTTATGTCCATAACCCGGATCAATATGCCTATGGGCCTAATCAAGATAGAAGTCGTCTCAGCTATGGGAACAATTGGTATGAAGGAGCACCGCGTTCTAATCCTACACCTCCACCTCAGGTTGCTAGTTCGGAACCACAAGGTGGAGGGGTGCTTCCTTCACCTCTTGTCTCTTCTCTCAACGATCTTGTGTTGAAGACGAATAAGTTTATGGAGCATTACTATCGTAATGAAGCTACTAACAATCAGCGGTTTGAGAAGCTTGAGGCTAGTAGTAGCAACCTCCATAAGAAGTTGCAAGAGTTGATAGATCGGGGGGCTAGTAGAGAGCAAGGATGTTTCCCGGGAACACGGAGAAGGCTATGGCCATAACCGTGGTGACTGATTTGCCCGTGGAGATCACGGTTGTGAGAGACAATGCACGAGAAGAGGTGCCAAGTTGCAAGATAACTGAAACTTGCAAGGTGAGTGAGGAGGTCGAGACTCCTAAGGTGGTTATGGAAGAGGAAGTTGTCGCACAATCTGATGCGATAGTTGAAGAGGTGAAAGAAAACTCATCGTCTGAGGATGAGATGGTGGATATGGTGGAAGTGCCCATCCAAGAGAGCTTCGATGTTGAGATCGGCTTGGGGAAGAAGGACGGAATAGTGGCAACTCTAGACACGGGAGCGGGTGTGATCGGGTTTGTCTGGCTTGAGACCTATGAAATGCATGGTGCAATTAGCGGATGGGTCCATGAAAAAGCCGTTGGGTGTGATTGAGAACTTGGCGGTGAGGGTTGCCGGTGTAGAGGTGAAGACTAATTTCATCGTTATGCCTACATCTTCTGCTAAGCTCAAAGATGTGGTTCTCTTGGGTAGAGCCTTCATCAACAAAGTGCGTATGGTCATAGACATGTATCGCCGAACATGTCACTTTGAGGTAAATGGCATGCAACATACGTTGCGAGCCATTGTTGATTCATGTGCTTATGTTGATACTAACGAACTTGTAGGATTTTTTGGTCCACTTTATGTTCGTCAAAATGTGCAGGGAATTGATGCTTTGAGAGGCAATTGGAGGGGGAAGTCTAGTACCCAAGGTGAAATCAATTCCGCATGAGTTGTGAAGAGTCGAGCCAACGACTTTTAAACGAAGGCGCTTCTCGGGAGGCAACCCGAGGTTGTAGGTACTTGCATATAGATTAGGAGCACGTTTTAAATTTTGTTTCGTTGATTAGACAAGGTTTTTAGGGTGAAAATTTAGCAAAAGTCGAAGAAAAAAATGGATTTGGGAGCTTCAGGTCCCAAGCGAACCGCTTGGCAAGCCCAAGCGGAGCGCTTGGTAGGTCCAAGCGGACCGCTTGCCAAGCGCTTCGCTTGTGACGGCCCAAGCGCTTCGCTTGTGACGGCCCAAGCGCTTCGCTTGGCTTTCCTTAAGAAAGCTAAGCGGAGCACTTGTGTATCAAAGCCCCCCACTTCGTTTTTCTTCCTCCATTGCCGATTTAGCACCCCAAAAATCTCAATCTCTCTCAATTCTCCACCAATTCTTGCAATCTTGTGCATTTTACAAAGCCCATCACCCCCTCTATCATCTAAACCGATCAAATTTCACGTTTGAAGCATCCATAACAAGGAATCAAAGGTACCTCTCATGAACCCTAACTTTCTTGAATTTGGGATTTTATCTTAATTAGCTTCAATTGTGTTATGCATTGGTGAATTAGAGTTTGATGATGATTGTTGAGCATGTTTCTTACTAGATGCGATGTCTAAATTCGAATTTTGCTCCTCTTGATTTATGATGAACTCTATTGCTCGAATTTTTGCTATATAATTGTTTAATGATTGTTAGCCTTGAATTTGAGTTATATTATGATTATGGTGATGTTGTGATTGCATGAGAATGTGTTGGATTTGTTGGGTAATTCAATTGGAGAGTTTGTTTGCTTGGTTTAGATTCGTATGGATTTATCGTAACGAAGTGTTAAAGCTTCTCGATTTGTTCATATGAACTTTAGCAAGCCCTCAAACTCACCATGAGATTACTTGAGCGAGTATTGGAGTCTAGGAGTCAAGTCTAAGTCTCATTGTCTCTTGAAGTTATCTAATAAGATTATTCTAGGTACAATGGCATCAAGAAGAACCAAGAGATCAAGGGGAGAAGGGACCTCGAGTGCCCAACAAACGGCCACACCCAGCGAGTATCGCCAATCGGGGAGGGAAAGGCAATTCGAAGCGAGTTTCCATGCCCACAAGCACACGTACATTTCTGAGAGGAGCATTCGCTTCACGGCTGGTGAGAGCGAGTTGGATGGTGCCAGAGAGCTCAACAAGCTCATTACTGAGCGAGGCTGGAAGTACTATGGCGAGGTCATGCCAAATTGGGACCAAGCAGTAGTGGAGGACTTCTACATTGCCTTCACGGACTACAATGAACGGACCGGTGAGCTTCCCGTCCGCGGTGTTGGGGTCGAGTTTACTCCTTTGAGCATCACTAGCTTCATTATGCGATTGGATAGGACACTGGCGCGGGATCCAAACCGCCAGCCTGCCTCCAACTTGAGATTTGATCCCGCGGAGCGCTATGTCTACGACCGGGAGTCTGATCATTACCCCATGGAGATCTGAATGGCATTACCGTGGAAGATTTTGAATTGCCTGATGTACCACCCCGGATTTTGCGCCACAACGATCTCACGTTCGAGGCAAGGATGATGTTGAAGTTCGTTCAAGCCAATCTGATTCCTAGCACATATGATTCCGAGGTTCAGTCCTATTACGGAGTCTTAGTCTATGCTCTCTTGCATGATTTGCCTCTCACTCCTGGCATCGTCATCTTCGAGGAATTCAAGCGCCGCCGTAATGCAAACCGGAAGCTTGCCTTTGGTAACTTGATCACGGGCATGTGCAAGGAGGCCGGAGTTCCCGACCTCGTACTGGACAAGAAGTCGAAGAAATCCATCAACATTGATACGTACAATGAGATGTACGGGACTTGGTGCACAAAGCAAGGAGAACCCATGCAACCAAGAGTTACGCGCCATGTGACACCTCTTCCACCTCCACCTACGGCCGGACAAGGAAGCTTCGACTTCTCGGAGTTCAACCAGATCTTGGTCGATCAGTTTGGGAACTTCCAAACCACCATGTTGGAGGCTCAGTCGACCCAGCTTACCGAGCAATTCCGGGGATTTGAGGAGCGCGAAGTCAAGAGGTGGGAGGACTTCCGTGTGATGGAGGAGCAGCGTTGGGATGATTACCAAGGGCGTGTATATCAGCGTTGGGAAGCTGCTCGAGTAGAGGACACTAGGCGTTGGAGAGCCCACCAAGAGGAGATGATGAACCGCCATGATGCCCTAGCTCGCCGAATTTCGGGGTATCCTTTCTATGATCAGACCGGTGGTAGTGGGAGTGTCTTTCCTAACACCCCCTACGACCCGTTCTCCTAGAGACACCAACCAACAGAGGCCACATTTATCGGTAGTATTTTTATATTATCGTTATTTTGGCTTGTTTACTATTGTTGGTTGAAATTCTTTTCATTTCGATTTGGTTGTATGATGTTATGACTTATGACTCTTGTACTCTTTATTTGCTTTTGCAGTTGTGGCCTGTGTGCCTTTTGTCGTGATTAGTTTAGTCTAGTGTTTGTCTTGGTGCCTTAGGTGATTAAGATAGAAAAAAACATCGAAAATCTGGAAACAAAGCCAAGCGAAGCGCCTGGCAAGCCCAAGCGGTCCGCTTGGAATTCCAGTAAGAATTTCATTCTTACTGGAATTTCAAGCGGAGCGCCTGGAGCCTCCCAAGCGCTCCGCTTGACAAGCGAACCGCTTGGCTCCCGCTGACCGTTCCGCCTGGACCCTGTACCCAGATTTTCCTCGTTTTTTCCATTCTTCTCACCTTTGCGCACCCGTTTTCACATGTTTCTTGAGTCCTTTCAGGTACTACTCATATATAGGAGATTGGACACGAACCTTTATCTCAGGGAAGTGTACTTTCAATCCAATTTTTCCTTTTCATTCAACTTTTCTTTGCTCGAGGACGAGCAAAAGTTTAGGTTTGGGGAGGGGGTATTGGATTTTCAGTACTATATGCTTGTGTGGTTAGTACATGCCTGATTTTACTCAAGTTCATATGATTTGTCGTGTTTTTTCAAATTTTTGCATGCATATCATCCCTAGATTAGTTGTTGCACGTTGTTGTGTGTGGAGTTTATTGCCAAGTCTTTTGAACTTTTTTATTGAGTAGACTAAGTGTTTATGACCATTGATCATATATTGCATCACTTTGCAAGTAGTTTGAGGCTTGTCTCGCTTGGTTTTTCACATTCGCATGTGCACTAGTTAAGCTTAGTAGTCTCGACATCACCTTGAGTGGTGTTTCTTCTGCTGTGGTTCACGATGGCCTTATAAAATGATGCATGTTAGAGTCTATGGTTGTAGCCCGTGTAATTATGTACGTAAGAGGCGACAAGTTCTTCACCTCGATTAGAGATTGCCAAATGCCTAGGAAAGAGGTAGTGTGAGGTGTGCGATTCCTTGTATTAAACCTATTCTATCGAATATGTTTGGGGAGGGGGTTGCCTTATTGATCTTGTCTTTCGTCTTTGAGTCGTTGTAAAGTTTCCCTTTTTCTTTTTCTTTTTGTTTTGTGTCCCAACCTATTCTTTCGAATAGGTTTGGGGAGGTATTTTTGACACTTAGTACTGCTGCTTGCCCCTATATAAAAAAAAAAAAGAATGAGAAAAGAAAAAGAGAAAATGAAAAAAAAGGAAGAAGAAAGAAAATAAAGAATAAGACCCAAAAGCAAAAGAAGGGTCGTTGCAAGCCAAAAGCAGTCTCGTAGTGTCAAGTGTCATGAAAATATTTGTTATTGTGAAGTTATCGAGTTGTAAATTCTATCTTTCGTTTCGTGTCGCCTTTGTCCAAGGCCTGTTCTTGACCACCCTCGTCTTGCTATTCAAGAAGTGGTTGAAGGAGACTCATTCGTTGAGAGTCTGGGTAGAATAGGGGAGTGTCTTCTCTTTCTAGGGAACCCTCCTTCGTTTGATGAGAGCCAGTATTGGTTCGCCCTCTCTTGAGGAAAAGTCTCGCTTGGTGAACAGTAGTAAGCCCTCGGTTTCATAGGCACGGGGCAATTGTAGTATGATAACATGCATCATTGTGTCGTCACTGACCAAGTCTAGGTAGAAGATGTTACGAGAGACTCCTTTGTTTAACCAAGTGCACATGAGAATGTGTATATTCGCAATCGAGGCATTCTTCAACCTACTTGCATGTCATGCTCATTTGGTTTTGTTCATATAGATTAGTTCGCTTTACTTGGCATGAGACTCCTTTTGTGTTGCATTTAGGATAGTTTGTTGCTTGAGGACAAACAAAGGTTTGGTTTGGGGAGTTTGATGAACGTATTTTTGACGCGTTCATCTTGTCTTTTTTACCTTCTTTTGCTATATTTTAGCCTTGTTTTTTGGTTAGTTTTGTAGAATAGTGTCACGTTTATTGTTTTCTGCATTTTCAGGCACTTAGGTATGAAATGGCGTTTTTGGAGCTAAAAACAAGCTTTTTTGATAGAAAATGGCCCCGTTGAAGTTCCTTGATCTCCATGGCTTGTTCGTGAGTGTTTGAGCATCAATAAGCATTGAGAAGGATGAGTCCAAGGCACCCGAGGGCCGTGCGAGGGCAAAAAGATTGAGTTTGAAGACAAAAATCTGCCCAGGAGCCAAGCTAAGCGCCTGGAATAGTGAAGCGCTCCGCTTCATTTTCCAGGAGCTTTGGCACAGAAGCCAAGCGAAGCGCTTGGAGGGCCAAAGCGCTTCGCTTGCCATGCGCTCCGCTTGGCCTCTCCAAGCGGTCCGCTTGGCAGCGGTTACGTTTTTGGATTTTCCTTCTTAGATTTGATCTTCTGTTATTTTTTGAATACTTTTGAACTGTAGCTTCGTTTTGGAGAGCTCCTAAGCCCCAAAACTCAGAGAAAACTCAGATTACATTGTATTTTAGATTGAATTAAAGGTTTTGGCATAGGATTGCATCCGTTGTTTCATCTACGGAGAGGCTTTCATCAATACCCACCGATTAGTGACAGCTTGGTGGTAACATTGTATCATTATCTCTTGTCTAGTAGTTTGATTTGATGTATTCCATTTACAATTCATATGATTTGATGTCTATGTTGATGAATATGAGTAGATAAATCCTTTGTGTTGGTGGTAGAATGTAGAATATGCATGCTATGGGTTATGTTTATGCTTACATGAGATTGTGATTCAATCTTGCTGCAAATTCCTTCATATGATTCTTAGTTGCCTATAAAATATATTCGAATTGAGTATAGTGACAAACTCTTGGTCAATGAAAGCTATAGGATTGTATGCTAGAGATTTGCAGCATGCTAGATAAATGGTGTTAGTGACAAGCACCTCTAAAGTATTGATAGTGGTGTTTTATGATGTGTGTCTTGAAAGTTACCTAGACGAGTTGCTTAGCAGACTTGATCGAAGGTTTTACGCACTGAACTTGTGAGCATATTCGTAACCCATGCATGTGTATTTGATTTCTACCACCAACCGTTTTCCAAACTTGATTACAACAATCTGATTTCTCGTTGCTTTGTTCTAAGAAAACAATTCCATAAGCATTTGAACTCGTTGACTGAATTAACTAGCAAAAACCACAAACAAAGCCACGTTAGGTCCCGAGAGAACGACACTTGGGGAAAACTTGTCATTGCACTCTAGTTTGTGTAGTGATAAGTGTTCTTTGGCTTTTAAAACAAATTTAATTGGTGAAAAACGACATCATCAAAAAGTCTGAATTTCGGAGAAAAACTGAGCAACTATATATAGGCTTCGAAATAGTGTAGGGCGATTCGCCCCACACACCGGGCGATTCACCCGGTGAGTAAATTTCGCGGAATTCCACGTTTTCGACGCGTTTTTGGATTTATTCCCCTTTTCGGACTCGGTTTCTGATTTCTAGTGGCCTTCTAACCTCCAGATTCGACCCCTAGACTCCAAATCCTATCCGGAAACCTTCAGATACTCCAAATAGGCTTCTGGAACACCAATTCCTTGTCAACTTCAATATAATTGCCCGGAAATCCTCGTTTTTCAACCAAAACCTGTAAAATAAAATCTAAAGGGAAACGTGACACTATTCTAATAAAATGCACTAAAATATAGCTAAATTAACATAGAGGATAGCTAAAATAGGTGAAAAAGACTCAAATGAAAGTGTAAAATACACATTCATCAAACTCATCAAACCGAACCTTTGCTTGTCCTCAAGCAACTAAGCTAGACTCTAATGCAAAAAACAATGCAAGACACAAAATGGAGTCTCATGCCAAATAAAATGAACTAATCTACTGAATCTATCAAAAAACATATGAACAAAAACCATATAAATCAAAGCATGAATATAGGTTGAAGAATACCTCGATTGACTTATACACATCCACATAAGCATTTATGTCAAGACACGATAGTCTCTCGTAACATTCTCTACCTGGACCTAGTCAGTGACGACGTAATGAAGAATGCTAAGATACGAATGGTTGTCCCGTGCCTATGAAACTGAGGACTTACTGCTGTTCACCAAGTTTAAGACTTTCCCTCAAAGAGGTCGAACCAGTACTGGCTCTCATCAAACGAAGGAGGGTTCCCTATAAAAGATAACACTCCTCTATTCTACCTGTCTCTCAAGTAAAGTCTTAAGCTATTCACCACTTCCTGAATGGCAGGACGAGGGTGGTCTAGAACAGATGACACTCAAAACAAAAGATAGAAAATAGAAAATTACAACACGATTACGAACATTACAAGAATTGGAAAATGAGACACAACACTTTGCTAAACTGCTATTTGGCTTTCTTTTTTTGGACCCTTCCTTGCTTTTTTGGGGTCTTTCCTTTTTTTTTTTTCTTTCCGGTTTCTTTTTTCTTTTTTTTCTTTTTTCCTGGAATTTTTTCTTTCTTTTTTTTCGATTTTTTCTTTTTAGCCAGCAGTAGCATAACAAAAAGAGAGAAAATGACTCACACGACTTCCCCAAACCTATTCGGAAGAATAGGTTGGAGTACAAAATTTACGGAAAAGGAAAAATAAACTCACGATACGGAAATGAAAAACGAAAACAAGTCTAATGATGGTGTAACCCCCTCCCCAAACCTATTCGGAAGAATAGGTTATAAACAACGGATCACACAACCTCACACTACCTCCTTCCTAGGCATTTAGCAATCTCAAAGCATGGTGAAGACTTGTTGCCTCTTAGGTACATAATTACTCGGGAAAACAACCATAAGACCCTAACAAGCATCATCCTATTATAAAGGCCTTCGTGAACCGCAGTAGAGAAAACACCACTAAGTGATGTCGAGACTACCAAGCTTAACTAAGTGCAATACATAAATGTGACAAGCCAAGCGAGAAAAACCTCAAACAAATTCATAGAGATGAAGCATACGATTAATGGCATAGTTGGTTGATCTACCCAATAAAAAAGTTCAAAAAATTCGGCAATAAACTCCATATAAAACATGCAAGACTATCCTAGGATGAATGTAGTGAATGCAACCTAAAAAATCTAAGAAAGCGGTAAACGTGCAAATGCAAATGCAGACGGATAAAACATGCGAGGTACTATACTCAGCCTACCAATGTCAAGCTCCAAACTAACAACATTAGATCACTTAAATCCCATCCCCCCTTATGAAATTAACGCTAGTCCCTAGCAGTAAGAAAATGAGGAAATAAGATGTGATACTAGATGTTACCCCATGGTTTGGCCTCGGTCGGCTGAGTATGCTGTTTGTGAGCTATTCGGACTGCTCTGGGAGCTTTATACGGTGTCATTAGGTCTTCTGGTAGGCTTGGTAGTTTCAATTATAGGTCGGATAGGAACAACTCCTCCATTAGTATCATCATTGCCCCTATTGTCTTCATTGTCACTACTGTCACGCACATCCTCCCTAGTAGAGTTGCAGTGTCGAAGAGAATTTTCAAGATTGGCCGCCTCTGTTATGGAATCTTCCACCCGGTATCTCTCCAATAGGTTGTGAACTGTTGAAGGGGAAAGGGCAGTGGTATCAGAGCCTCCCTCTCCAATGTTTTACACCCCGTGGAGGTTACAGCGAGCTGCTCGGGTATTCAGAGGTTGTCTTCCATTTTTTCCTATGTCGACCACATTCTCTACAGTTGATGCTCCCGATGTCTATATGATGCTCCCTTTAGAGGCAGTTAAGGGGCACCCCAAAGAGGGGCTGGGCACCCATGTCATTATGTTTTGGAACCAAGCTAGCGCTTCGGAACCTTCTAGCAACTGCGAACTCGAGATTGAATCCGTCGCGGCTAGATTGTCCAGGTGCCTTCTAGTTCACTCGAACTTTGCATTCCTTCTGATGGATTGCTGACGTAATAATGGTTTCTGTCCCTTCGGTGGTGCATGAATAGGCATAGGAGTCCTTACTCCAGGTGTACTCTAGATCCTCCTCTTGGATAATCCGCGACGTTGTTGCAAGATCCCGTGGCTGGAACGCACATCTAGTGAGGTCACTCTTCTTGACATGGTTGTAATCGATCCCCCTCCAATGCTTCATAGTAATCATACGGGAATGCTCCTTTCCCTTGGCATGTTTCCTACAAACAACAGTTAGTACCTCGTATGACACAAAACTGACTCATGCATATGCTAGTGTAAGAATGAAACACACAAGTGATAAAATCAACAATCGAGCTCCCCAAACCTTTAATGTCTAGCCTAGCTTCTTCATCATGCAACATACCAATGTAACTACTACATGCAATACATCACATTATTCTCTTGCTAGACAACCAATAACCTAGATAACAAGGCTCAATTCATACCATAGTAGCGAAAAAAATTCTAGCATCATAAATCCTCATACTCAACAATTAAGCATTCTATCATCAAATCCACCATCATCACACCAATAAACACAATCATAAGCATGAAATCAAAGATAAAGACATATTGCATAACAAGATATATCATCTAGTAGCGAAATTCCCAAATCAACAATCCAAGCATAATTGAGCATGCAATTGATAGTAAATAACGCTTCTAATCACACAAACAACCTACCCATGCATCAAATAAGCATAATCGAAGCTCAAATTAGAAAACTCCCAAATTTGAAAATTAGGGTTCATAAGAAGATACCTCAGATCTGAAAATATAATGCATTAGGACGAAATCTGTTCGGATGAAAAGATAGATCACGTAATAGGCTTCGATTGAAGCTAAAGAACACTAAATTTGGTGAAGAAATGAAGAAGTTATGAAGTTTTGAAGTTTTGAATGTATTTTCGCAATTTTCGGTTTTTGGGGAGGAAGAATGATGAAGATATGAAGAAAATGAGGTAAAGAGGGGAGATCCGCATTTTTCATCTACTGGGACTGGGGGGCGATTCGCCCCCCGCTCCCCGATGCGGGGAGACGTTCATTTCGACAAAAAACGCGGTTTTTAATTCCCGAAACCAGTTTTTTCAAAAACCACTCGAAAAATATCACTCAAACATAAGCACATACGACACAGAGATGAACAAATTCGCATACGAGAAGTAAATAGTTCAAGAATGAATGCATGCAATAAAGCGGTAAAGAAAGCGATAAAAACTCTGGGTTGCCTCCCGGATAGCGCCATTGTTTAAAGTCTTTGACTCGACTCCTGTCTGTGCCTAGCTCTTCTTTCTGCGGGTACTAGAATTCCCCTTCATTGATCTCCTCTTCATGCCATGAACCTGTGAATAAGAAAGAACATAGGCTTCAAGACCACAGTAATGAGTAGTGTAAGAATTATCAGGTGGATCAGATATGGCTTGCAACACGTGTTACTTGCCATCCACTTCAATAGTGCAAGTTCTTTGGTAGATGTCCATTACGGAGCGTAGCTTAGTCAAGAACGTTCGCCCTAACAGTATGACATCCCCCGTCCCAGGTGCAGACGCCGGCATAACTACAAAATTGGTGTATACAGAAGCTTCACCAATCTTGACCAACACATTTTTCACAACGCCTTCGGGTCTCATAAAGGATCCATCCGCCAGTTGCACAATAGCCCTATGCTCAGATAGTTTTCCAAGGCTACTCTTTTCAAACACATTCAAAGGGAGTATGTTAGAGTAGGATCCCGTATCTAGTGTGGCACGGACATCTTCAAGCTCACCAATCCCGACCTTAATATCGAAACTTTTAGGGAGTGGCTCGGGATCCTCTTGCTCCTCATCACTTTCGTCAGAACTAAGGTCCTTCTCTTCTTCCTTAGCATGTAGAAGTTCTTCCTTCTTGCAACACTCGCACTTAGCAACCTTCTTGATGGTGATTCATCAGGTAGATCACCAGCCAATGTAATGGAATTCGACTTCTCAGTGTTGCTAGGCAGTTTTCCTTGTTCCCTACTTGCTCCTCGGTCGATCAACTCTTGCATCTTTTGATGGGCAAGCCTAATGCTCTCTTGCATTTTTTTTTAGCCAGCAGTAGCACAATAAAAAAGAAATTAAAATGACACACAAATGACCTCCCCAAACCTATTCGAAAGAATAGGTTGGAGTACAAACTTTACGAAAATAGGAAAACAAACTCACAACACACACTCAAAAATCGAAAAGCAAGTCTAATGATAGCGTAACCCCCTCCCCAAAGCTATTCGAAAGAATAGGTTGCAAACAAAGGATCACACAATTGATGAACGCGTGGATTTGTCGGGTCCCGATTCAATCAAATAAATTTGTTATTTAGCCAAAGGCAATTCACAACTACAACGAAAACCGTAGTGTAGCAGTAGAATGACCTCGAGTGTCGTTCTCTAAGGACTATAACTAGCTTTATCAAATCTAATTTAGAATATAAAAACAGCAGACGGTAAAGAAAAAGTTTTTCTAACAGATAATGGAGATTGGTGATAGTATGATCCTTCAAAGCATAACGGGTCAATAATTATTCGTAAATTCCTCGGTCTTGCATGGAGATCTTTGATCAATCGAATGTCCTGTTGTAATTATTAAGCACTACGAAGATAAAGATACTGACAAGTCAATCACTATTGTCCTATTGTGTTCCGTAATTATTCAACACTACGAAGATATAGATATGCATAGGTCGACAAGGGTCCAATTGTGCATAATAATTAATCAACATACGAGGATTTAGGCTGAGCCAGATCAACGAAATAAAGCAATAACACGGAGTATAATGCGCGATATAGCCATTAGCATGATTATCTTCCCTTCGCTAAGAATTCACATACTACCACCAACGATAAGTTTAGATACTCATAATTGTCATACAATCAACAGAAATCATAGAAGAAAACATGTTGAAAGATATATAAAAATAAGTAGAATAAACTGTAAGATACAATGTTACCGAAGGTTGTCAGTCTCCGAAGAATCGCGATCTTACAAGCTCCAAACTGCTATGAAAAAGTATGTCCTAAGCTACGAACCCCCAGAACAGGCTCTGGGAAGTTCCTACCTAAAACTACAGAGAAAGGTGAGAGAATAGGTCTGGAAAAGTCTGAATTTCGGAGAAAAACTGAGCAACTATATATAGGCTTCGAAATAGTGTGGGGGGATTCGTCGCACGTCCCGGGCGGTTCGCCCAGGAGTAAATTTCGCGGAATTCTGCGTTTTTGGATTTCTTCCCCTTTTCGGACTCCGTTTCTGACTTCTAGTGGCCTTCTAACCTCCAGATTCGACCGCTAGACTCCAAATCCTATCCGGAAACCTTTAGATACTCCAAATAGGCTTCTGGAACACCAATTCCTTGTCAACTTCAATATAATTGCCCGGAAATCCTCGTTTTTCAACCAAAACCTGTACAATAAAATCTAAAGGGAAACGTGACACTATTCTAATAAAATGCACTAAAACATAGCTAAATTAACATAGAGGATAGCTAAAATAGGTGAAAAAGACTCAAATGAAAGTGTAAAATACACATTCATCAACAATCTCACACTACCTCCTTCCTAGGCATTTAGTAATCTCAAAGCAAGGTGAAGACTTGTTGCCTCTTAGGTACATAATTACTCGGGAAAACAACCATAAGATCCTAACATGCATCATCCTATTATAAAGGCCTTCGTGAACCGCAGTAGAGAAAACACCACTAAGTGATGTTGAGACTACCAAGCTTAACTAAGTAAAAACATAAATGTGACAAGCCAAGCGAGAAAAACCTCAAACAAATTCATAGTGATGAAGCATATGATTAATGTCATAATTAGTTAATCTACCCAATAAAAAAGTTCAAAAAATTTGGCAATAAACTCCACAAAAAACATGCAAGATTATACTTCCTCTTGACCAACAACCTCGACATCCGCAAGTAAGGACGTGGAATCCAGGCTAAGCACTGAGGAGACTTCATCAATGGATTCTTCTCCATATTCCTTTTCATCGGCAATGTCGATTTCTGGTGGCTGACTACTAAAGCGAGATGTCCATGCCCTTGACCCGGGAGGTGAGTCCCTATCCCAATGTTCCAGAAACTTGCTGGTTACTTCACCCCAAGTGCGCAACGATTTTTCCGGCAGGATTCTGAGCCATCTTCGAGTGTACCCTTTCAAGGCTCCCATAAATCATCTCATACAAAGTTGCTCATATGATAAAATAACCCCCTCCTCATTCTCACGAGGTATCCTCAACACACCTTCCTCGTACGTGTCTAAGAACCCTCTTGGATCATCACCCATCGAAACGTGGAGAGAATGGAGTAGTATGAAGGATCGAAGTCATAATCCCTGCAATCGTCATCCAATGTTATGCAAGGCCCTCGGGGCATCACATACCGGGGCAACGGAGGTTGACTCATCCTTTCATATAACTAGTTTCTGCACACGAGGAAACAAGAAACCAAGGAGCAGAATCCACAAAACAAAAACTTGCAAAGAAAAGCACAAAGAGTGCAAACAAACACAATGTAACCGAGAACTTCGAGAGCACAAGCACGCAAGGTAATCAAGATCAGATTTACTGGAAACGATAAGGGGAAAGAAGTAGGGTAAGAAAGTGAAATTTCTGAGAGACAATCCAAGAGCTTATTCTAGGAATTGAATGCTGAAAATATAAATAAGCTAAACAGAAAAAAGGAGTATAGTCCCCGGCAACGGCGCCAATTTGATGAACAGGAATTTGTCAGATTCAAATTAATCAAATAAATTTATATTTAGCCAAAGGCAATTCACAACTACAACGAAAACCGTAGTGTAGCAGTAAAATAACCTCGAGTGTCGATCTCTAAGGACTATAACTAGCTTTATCTAATCTAACTTAAAATATAAAATCAACAGACGACTTAGCACAGGTTTTTCTTATCAAGATAATGGAAGTTAGTGATAGTATGATCATTCAAAGCATAGTAGGTTAATAATCATGCATGAAGTACCCGATCATTTTGCATAGAGATCTTTGATCATGAATTATCCAATGTGTTCCGTTTTCTTCAACACTACGAAGATAGAGGGCTTAGATAGATCAAGAAATAAAGCAATAACTCAAAGTCTGATTCGCTTTACCGCCATCAACATAATTATTAACCCTCGCTAAGAAATCACATACTATCACCAACGATAGATTTAGCTACTCATAGATGTCATGCAATCAACAGAAATCATAGCAAAATTGAATGAAAACATGTTGAAAGATATATAAATATAAATAGAAAAATCATGTGATACAACGTTACCGAAGGTTGTCAATCTCTGAAGAATCGCGATCTCACAAGCTCCAAATTGATAAGAAAAAGTATCTCCTATGCTAAGAATTCCCAGAACAGGCTCTGGAGAATTCTTACCTAAAACTAATGAGAAAGGTATGAAAAAAGGTCTGAGAAAGTATGAAAAACGGAGAAAACTGAGCAACTATATATAGGAGTTCGGACCGGGCGAATCGCCTGGTGTGGGGCGAACCGCCCCATGTCCCGGGCGATCCAGCCGGCCAAGGAGGCATTTTTGAATTTCTTTTCCTTTTCGGACTCGGTTTTTGTCTTCTAGTGACCTTTTAGCCTTCAGACTCGACCCCTAGACTTCAAATCCTATCTGGAATCTTCTAGATACTCCAAAAATATCCTCGGAACACCGATTCTTCGTTCACTCAATATAATTGCCCGGAAAACCACGTTTTTCACCTAAAACCTGTAAAATGCAAACTAAAGGGAAACGTGACACTATTCTAATAAAATGCACTAAAATGTAGATAAATTAACATAGAGGATAGCTAAAATAGGTGAAAAAGACTCGAATGAAGGTGTAAAATACACGTTCATCAGCAGCAGGGCCAAAAAAGCCTATGGGGTGAGAATCAATCGAATGTACTTGATGATCAGAAATGTCTTGCAACGTATATTGCTTGCCATCTACCTCAATAGTGCAAGATCCCCTGTAGGTGTCGATCACAGAGCACACCTTGGTCAAGAAAGCTCTTCCAAAAAGAACCACATCACTCATCCCACACCGCGATGCCGACATCACTACGAAATTGTTGTAAACAGAAGTGCCACCAATCCTCATTAACACATTCCGAACAACACCTTCCGGCCTCACAAAGGATCCATCCGCCAGTTGCACAATGGCCTTGTGCTTCTCTAGCTCTCCTAGACCACTCTTCTCAAACAGATCCATTGGGAGCACATTAGAGAATGCTCCCGTATCTAGTGTAGCACGGACATCATCGAGACCACCTATCCCAACCTTAACATTAAAGCTATCAGGAATTGGTTCGGGATCTTCATTCTCCGGATCACTCATATCAAATCTCAGGCCTTTATCTTCCTCCTTGGCCAATGGAGGCTCACCTTGTGCACAACACTTGCACTCAACAACCTTCTTTATGGTGATATCCACAGGAAGGTCTCCTACCAAGGTTATCGACATCGACTTCTCCGTGTTACTCGGCAACTTCCCTTGCTCCCTACTTGCTCCACGGTCGATCAGCTCTTGCATCTTTTGGTGAACAAGCCTAGTACTTGCCTCCAATTGATCACGCCTACCCCTCGTGTTTTCTGAATCTTCTTCATATCTCTTCATAAATCCTTGGGTGTTATCAACCATCTTCTGCAAATTTTCCAAGAGAGCAGTGGACTTGGATTTAGGTGCTTCGGCTCTAGGAGTAGGGTTTTTACAATGATCATTACCGTAGTTGAGATTACTACGGTCTTGGTTAGGTCCATAGGTTTTGTTCGGAGGTGCATAACCTTGGTTGCTTCGGAACCCCTTCTTCCAATATCCACCACGCGGATTCCTACCATCTTGCCCATAGCTAGCCTCTTCACGGACCCCAAATTCTGCAGCAAACACCTCTTCTTCTCCTGCTTCTACCCAGTAAACACCATCGTTTGCTAATTCAGACCTACACATATGAGCCCCATGCCCATAGTTCTTGCATACCCTGCAAACCTCATTGGAAATAGCCTGTCCCATCGATCTCTTAAGAGCGTGCCTCATCTCATTGGTGAAGCCGTCAAACCTATCCCCACTCACACCATTCAACTGAACCTCAGGTTTTGCTGGAACTTCAGTTCCACGCCTCTTGTCCATGACCCTTGGATCCTTGAACTGAGAACCCTTCACAAGCCTTTCAAAACACGCCCACACATCCTCGGCGGTCTCCTCCCAAATATTTCCATGGCACTGGAAATCCACCACCTGTTGGCTCTCATATGTGAGACCATTGTAGAAGTGCTGGACGAGATCAAAAAGTTCCATCCCATGGTGTGGGCACTTGTTCTTGAGGTCTTTGAACCTCTCGAGAGCAGTGTAGATGGTTTCATTGTAGTCTTGCTTGAAACCGCTGGTTTGCGCCTTCAGCGCGGTAGTCAACAAATGGGGAAAATATTTCTCCATAAAAGAAGAAAACACCTTAGCCCAGGTGTCGAGTGAACCATCCTCCAGAGAGCCTAACCATGCTTTTGCTTTATCACCAAGTCCCATAGCAAAAACCTTCATCCTCAGGTCATCATCCGTGATCCCTGCTCCAGGCCTTGGGAGATTGTTAATGAAATCCTCAATGTCGTTCAAGAATCCCATAACATCCTCCCTAGCCAACCCGTAGAACTTCGGGAGCTGCTGGAACATGTGATTCTTAATTTCCAAATCACGAGTTGCAGCAGAAAGGACAATAGTCGGACCTCTCATCTGTTCCTGGTTGGGTTGAACCCATGATTTCAGAAGTGGGCGAGCCATCACAAAACCTTCCCAATAATTAAATTGCTGAAAAATCTCCTGCAGAGAATCAGAAAAATCGTCTTCCACTACTTCAGCTCGAGCACTATCTCGCTTACTTTGATGATATACCCTATCAATCTTCGCAATAGGTTCATCAAGAGGAATTCCACTAGATCTCGTGCCTCGCATAAGTTACGTGAAACGAATCAAGTGAGTATCAAGTGTAAACAAAATAAACTACTAATTCTGGAAATTGAATGCTGAAAATATAAATAAGCTAAAGAGTAAAAAAGGAGTAAAAGTCCCCGCCAACGGCGCCAATTTGATGAACGAGATTGTGAGACTCGAACAATCAAATGAATTTGTTTTAAAAGCCAAAGGGCAACTCACAACTACACAAAACACGTAGTGCAGAGGTAAGATGACATCGAGTGTCGATCTATAGGGACTTAACTAGCTTTAACTACAATAACTATTATAAATTCAGTAAACAAATTTAACTTAGTTTAACTTAACAATATATGACGAGAGCTGGTGATAGTAATACTCATTCAAAGCATCGGGTTCTAATTATGCATGAAAGTGCAACACGTACTACTTTAAAAGTAATTCGAATAAACAAACACCAAAAGATAGGTTTTGACATGTATTTTGAAAGCCTCTTATCTATACTAATACTTGGCTAAGGCCAGGCTTAGTGCAAGCAGTACTTGATAATTGTAAATACCGAAAACTTTGATCTTGTATTGTCCTAGTGTTTCTAACACTTTTATACGAAGATATGTGGCTTAGTCGGATCAAAGAATCGAATAAAACAATTCTACAAGCAAAAGATTCAGAAACTCAATCATGCACAATATGAACCCTAGCTAGGAATTTACATACTATCACCAACTAGATATTTAGCTACTCATATCAAAATCGAAATCAACAATAGCAATCATAACAATCATAGATGAAAACATGGTTGAATTGAAAGATAGAGTGCAGAAAATAGTGAGATACAAAGTTACCACCGAGGGTTGTCAATCTCCGGTGAATTGCTAAACTCACAAAGCTCTAGCAAGGTGAGATCAATAGATGTCCAAATCTCTACCATGATGCTCCAAATCGCTAAGAAAAAGTAGTTCTAAGTCAAAGAAAACCCAGAACAAACTATGTCTGCCAAAATATGATTCAAGATATGAAAATTCGCAACTTTACAAAATATATATATCTTCCCCCGAAACAGCACCAGGCGGTGCACCTGACACCAGGCGGACCGCCTAGGATGCCAGGCGGTGCGCCTCGCACGGGCAGAGAATTTCCCGTGCTTTTCTCTTCCATGTCTTCAACTTTTGGTGTTGGGCACGACTTTGAGCTCCGAAACTTGGTCTTTTGGCCTAGAAACATGTCCCGGTACTCCTTAACACACTACGGGTGATCTAGTTGCACCAAAACTTCAATGTTTCGCCATGATTCATATCCAAAAGTGTGATTTTCACCTAAATCCTGAAAGTAACAAAGAAAATGGAAACGTGACACTATTCTAACAAAATGCACTAAAATGCATACAAGAGGATAGCTAAATTGGTGAAAAAGAACCGAATGAAAGTGTAAAAAACACAGTCATCAAACGTTGGAGCCAAAATGCAAGTACTCTTCAAGAAGGAGGTCTCATATGTTTTTAGCAAGTGGTCAGTCTCAGTTTCAACAAGCACAACCTACTCTGTCATATAGATTTTCACTTATGCGAGCTGTTGCTGAAAATCTCACTTTTTGAGCAACATGTGCCTTTGTAGATACCTTTCTCAGAATTCTTATAAGTCTTCAGTCTTCGAATCTTCAAGTTTCTGAGCGGTTCTAGTGCTTCAATAGTTCATTTGTGAAAACAAAGTATATCATCAGCAAACGAAAGCACCTAACTAGTACCTACACTAAGTCTTTCAGCAAACGTTCCTCTTTTACAATGTCCTTAAAATTCTAAATTTCTATGGACCTTAAGAGTACTAGTTACTGGACTTTCGTTAAGTTAACATGGTTAATTGCTCATCAAAATTACAAGTTTCCTAACAGACATGAATCTTAATAACTCTTCGTTACAGGACTCTTCATATCCTATATATATTGAGCGCAACATCCGTTTGATCATCTACATTCAATCGAGTACTACTACATAGCCAAAAATTAGTGCACCAAGAAAATAAGGCAAAAATGTCGCATATACACATCGAAACTATCAACATTGATCACCCAAGAACACTTTCTAAGCACCGTGGCAAAGCATTCTGGAAATTCATTTCGATATCGACGGAGCATGAACTAAACATCAATGTCCATCTGACACAAACACACCATTGGGTTGTGACGATATCAATGGATATTAATGAACGCCTATTGCACCGATACATATACAGGTTCATATGGTTGAACGTAGCACATACCATTGAAGATGGAGAAGTCATTCCTAGAAACTATGAGGCTGACTTGAGCAATCATAAAAAATTTTCAAAGCCTCACATGGTATTCGTGACAGGAACTAATAGCAGGATTCCGGTTTTGAACAACCGTCATGCAGACATACGTCCATTCGATCCTAATAATGTGGGCGAGTAGTTCTGGGATCTGGGAATGTCGATTCACCAAACTGAGAAGTGGATTGGAGTTGATGATAGCGAACTCTACTTTTCTGCTATAACAGATGAGATAGAGCTGGACGTTCAACATACGATTGATGAGAATGATCGCAGTCGTACAAGCTTGCAGAATGGCATTATATTCAAAGTATACTAGGGCATCTTACATTTGATGTCATGTTTGAAGTTTGTAATAGGATTGAAGTTTAGACTAGGTAGGTAGGTGGTTTCTGTATGTTTGAATCTGATCATATATGTAATTGTAATAATAATATAAGAGTTATTATCATGGAATGGTATCCTTGTGACACCTAATAACAGATTAATACCTTTTAGTTCAACAATAACATTTTAGTACCTTTTTGGGTTGACTGCTCAATATTTACAACTTTGCCACCGAAAATTTCATGCCCAAACAAACAAGGCCTTAACTACAGTAAGAAAAATTATTTTCCTTTTTTAATTCTTTTATATATGTTTTTATTTTTATTTTCTTCTTCTTCTTCTTCTTCTTCTTCTTCATCTTCTTCAGAACTTCGATCACCGGAATAATTCCGGTGACCAGAGCTCTGCTCCCACCGGCTGGAATAATGCAAGCTCCGATCTGGGAGCACTTAAGCTCCCAGATTAGAGCGTGCAAGCTCCCTGACCGGAGCTTACAAGCTCCGGTCAAGGAGCTTGTGCAGCTCCCAGATCGGGAGCTGCAAAGCTCCGATCTGGGAGCACTTAAGCTCCCAGGTCAGAGCTTGCAAGCTCCCAGATCGGGAGATACAAAGCTCCGATCTGGAAGCACTTAAGCTCCCAGGTCGGAGCTTGTGGAACTCCCAAATCGGAGACGAGCTCCCAGATCGGAGCTTTTCCGATCTGGGAGTTTTTCAAGTCCGTATCGGATTCCGGTACCGGAATCCGGTACTAGACTTGAAGAAGAAGAAAAAGATAAGAAAAATAAAAAGAAAAAGGAAAAGAAAAAAGTAAAAAAGAAAAGAAAAATAAAGAAAGGACTAAAAATATGTACAATTCAATTACATTTTATTCCTCCCACACAATCTTGTTTGGCTGCCCAAAAATCAGATTTGGAACAGTTCTTAGAGCGTCAAGTTGGTCAAATTCGACACTAAAATGTTATTGTTTGTCTAATGGATACTAATCTGTTATTTGGTGCTCTATTGATACCCTAAAAAGATATGGTCTCATAATATAATGTATATAAGTTTATATAAAATGTATTAAATAATTATTTATTTTTAAGCAGTCTATTTAGTAAAACTCATTTCGTAATACATATAAACCTCATAGAACATATATTAAAACCTCAAATAATATATTATTGAAAATTCATGTTAGATATATATATATATATAGAAACACTTACTGAGGATCATCACAGAATTAAAACTCCAATAAGCAAATATTGAAATTTCGACTAGGTAGATCACTTCAGCATGTTCGAAATTTAGACTACTCTATTTGGAAAATCTCAGTATCAAATGCATATAAACCTCAACGAACATATACTCAAACCTCAAAATTAAGGAACAAAGTATTTTTTTTCGAAATTAAGGAACAGAGTATTGATAGTAAGGAACAGAGTCCTCAAAAATTCTCACATGTTAAACAAAAAAAATACAGTACTGAAATAGAGTACTGAAATGCAAAAAACAATTCTAGTTGGGCAATTTCTGATTGTTCAGTTTTCTTTTTCCGGGATACATTTCCCTCTAAAGCAGTCCAGATATCTTCTCTTTCGTCTTGGAAATCTCTGACAGCCTGTATCAACCTATTCTTCCTTATTTTTAAGCATAGTCTATTTGGTAAAACTCATTCTGTAATACATATAAACCTCATAAAACATATACTAAAACCTCAAATAATGTATTATTGAAAATTTACGTTAGATATATATATATAGAAACACTTATAGAGAATCATCACAGAGTTAAACTCCAATAAGCAAAGATTGAAATTTCACTCGGTAGGTCACTTCATCATGTTCGCAATTTAGACTACTCTATTTGGAAAACCGCAGTCTCAAATGCATATAAACCCCGACGAACATGTACTCAAACCTCAAAATTAAGAAACAAAGTATTTTTTTCGAAATTAAGGAACAAAGTATTGATAGTAAGGAACAGAGTCCTAAAAAATTCTCACATGTTAAACAAAAAAAATACAGTGCTGAAATAGAGTACTGAGATGCAAAAAATGATTCTAGTTGGGCAATTTCGGATGGTTCAGTTTTCTTTTCCTGGATAAATTTCCCTCTAAAGCAGTCCAGATATCTTCCCTTTCGTCTTGGCAATCTCTGACAGCCTGTATCAACCTATTCTTCCTTATTTTTAAGCATAGTCTATTTGGTAAAATTCTTTCCATAATACATATAAACCTCATAAAACATATACTAAAACCTCAAATAATGTATTATTGAAAATTTATGTTAGATATATATATAGAAACACTTATAGAGAATCATCACATAGTTAAAACTCCAATAACAAAAGATTGAAATTTCAACTAGGTAGGTCACTTCATCATGTTCGAAATTTAGACTACTCTATTTGGAAAACCTCAGTCTGAAATGCATGTAAACCCCAACGAACATATACTCAAACCTCAAAATTAAGAAACATAGTATTTTTTTTCGAAATTAAGGAACTGAGTATTGATAGTACGGAACAGAGTCCTAAAAAATTCTCACATGTTAAACAAAAAAAATACAGTACTGAAATAGAGTACTGACATGCAAAAAATGATTCTAGTTGGGCAATTTCGGATTGTTTAGTTTTCTTTTCCGGGATACATTTCCCTCTAAAGCAGTCCAACTATCTTCTCTTTCATCTTGGAATCTCTGACAGCCTGTATCAACCTATTCTTCCTTATTTTTCAGCATAGTCTATTGGTAAAACTCATTTTGTAATACATATAAACCCATAAAACATATACTAAAACCTCAAATAATGTATTATTGAAAATTTATGTTTTATATATATATATAATATATATATATTATATATATATATTATATAGACATATATATATATATATATACATATATATATACATATATAGATATGTGTGTGTATATATATATATATATATATATATATATATATATATATATATATATATATATATATATATAGATATATATATATATATATATATATATATATATATTATGTGTGTGTGTGTGTATATATAGGGTGTATATATATATATATATATAGATATATATATATATATATATATATATATATCTATCTATATATATATATATATATATCTCTATATATCTATATCTATATATCTTATATATCTATTATATATATATATCTATATATCTATATCTCTATATATATACAAGAAATTAGACATTTAGCGACGGATAAGGTCTATCCGTCTCTACTTTGGCGACGGATAGACTTATCCGTCTCTAAATTTAGTTGACCAGAATTTGGTTTGGATTAAAAAAATTAAAATAAATAAATAAATAAAAATATAGCGACGAATGAACTCATCAGTCGCTATACTTTTATTTACAGATCGGGGAAGTCTTTCTTCTTCCTCATTTTCCCCAAATCCTAAATCCCCAAATCCCTAAATCGACTCCACCACCACCGCACGTCGACGTTGCTTGCCGCACCACCACCACACACCGACGCCACCACTGTCCCGCCTTCTCTTTCGTGCCACCACCACTTCCCCGCCTTCTCTTTCGCACCACCAACACACATCAACGCCACCATTGCCTCGCCACTGTATTCCGCGACACCACCACTGCCCGCATTCCGCCATTCCACCGGAGTTCTTCCTTCCCTTTCTCATCTACATTTGATATACATTTGATATAGGTTAGTAACCCTAATTTCTCCAATTTAATTTTTTCATATTTGTTTAATTCTCAATGTTATTGTCCCATCTAGAATTTGTCTCCAAATTGAGGTTAAGAACAAGGTTAGCTTGTTTTCGAATTAAGCTGTAAGGCTTAAGGTTTGGTTTTTACTTGTGCTATGTTGGAAACAGTAGTAAAATTGATAGTACTGGTGTTGTGTTGGAAGTAGTAATAGAATTTGTAGTACTTGTGCTATGTTGGAAGTAGTAGTAGAATTGGTAGTACTGGTTTACAGCTCCATTTCGAAAACGATTCACTTGTGTTACTATCTATTCAATTAGTCATAGTATATGGTATATGTTAGGTTAGAATGTGCACAGTTACTTGATTGAATATGTATATTTTGTTTGCCATTCCATGTTTCGAAGGGACTGATGAATGTGCTTTGACATTTGTTTTTATTTTTTGATATTATGTTATGAGTCATTAAGAATTTAAAATGCTCCAAAATAGTATTATATATATATTAAGAAAATTTTTGAAATTCCGCTGCGTACCCTAGGGGTAACTCTGACCATATATATATGGTCAGAGTTACCCCTAGGGTACGCAGCGGAATTTCAAAAATTTTCTTAACATACAGGTTAATTGATTATGTATATGCCGTATATATTTAAACACGTCAATTACAAGACTAACCTTACTTCCAAAGCAGCTTCCAAGTCTTCGTAATAATCCGGTGTATCTTCTCCTTCGTCGAAGTCGAAGATATCTGCAATATTTTGATTATCTGCAAGACAATAAAAGTTAGTTTCCAGCTCCTAGAACGTCAACCTTGGTATCCACGGATGAACAGCCTATCGGAAAGAATGCTAGGATATTCTTTGTGTGACCAAGAATATGGGGCGGCGATTCCTCCGGTGGTGGCGCGCGCGCGGGTGGCTAAAGAGGAGGGGAGAGTTTTTATTTTCTCTAAGAAAACTGGGTAGAATGACTGTCAAAGTCTATGTCAAAAACTCTCTAATAGTCTACTATATATAGTAGTCAATAGAAGCCTAAAGCATAAGCAATTAGACTTCGTAAAGGAATAAGAATCTAATTCTTATCGCACAAGGAAACCAATATCAAGTCCAGATTCATTCCCAATCAAATTAAAACTCAATCAGGAAAATCTAACTTATCCCTTGGACTGCTAATAGAGGAAGGAGTCGAACTCCTTCCCCTCATCCATCACTGCGCGCGCGCGTCCCAGGGCCAGTAGGTGGGTCCCGATTTTGGGACCCACTT
Source organism: Plantago ovata (assembly GCA_028274465.1). NCBI lineage: Eukaryota > Viridiplantae > Streptophyta > Magnoliopsida > Lamiales > Plantaginaceae > Plantago > Plantago ovata. The sequence continues at coordinate 59,052,638 of CM051456.1, read as the reverse complement.
ATAGTTCTAAGGCAATTCAAACTCCAAGTAGATTTTGCCCATGTGCATATGTTAATTCTAAATTAACATATTCTTTCAAATCAAACCTCTATTATATTTCCAAAATATAATCTTTAATTGTATTTACATAAAATACAATTAATTAGCCAATTCAATTAATAATTCCAAATCATTAATTGAGCCACCAATTATTATAATTAATTCCAAATCAATTATAATCCATCAATCACAATTAATTCCAAATTAATTGCGATTCCATCTTCAAGGATATTCTGATAGGCTGAATCACCACATAGTGTGACCCATAGGGCCTCATCGTATTAAGCAAGTCCTAGACTAGGCAACATGGAATTCCTAGACGGTTTCATTTGCAATATTAATACATGAGGACGTTTGAGAGGTTTCTCAAAGCTAACCCTTTCGTTGCGAAGTCTGTTGCGCTCAACGCGGCGATGGTAACGTCCCTTCATCTGATTTGCTCGAATGTATCTAGGATCGATGAAGTGTCTATCCCAATAATACATCCACGGGCGTCTTCAGTGAGTTGCATGGTGAATCCAATATCTATTATGACCATCATAATAATATTGATACGCTGGCCAGCGGTTTTACCATCACAACTATGAACGACTATGAGCAGTGCTCTCCTGTGCTACACTTGAGAGATGAATCCTTCACAATCACTTATCACCCCCATTTGTATGTAGCCATAATCCTGGATCGTGTCTTAGGTCAGCTGCTTATTCAGAGCTGACATCGACGGGTCCACCAAGGATATGGGGCAACAAATTTGATGATAAAGTCCTGTAAGTACAAAGGACGAATGGCATCACTTCGACAACTCACCGGTTCCCATAGACACGTCGGTGTAGAGTATACATCGATGGGAGTGTCCGGTGGGTACTTCCATTGTTCGATAAAGCTTCTTCGAACAACTATGCGCAGTTATGGGAACGTTCCTTGATTGTCCAACAATCCGTTCCGTGGTCGTGGGATCGGCACACACTTGCTCCAACAAGTATAACCTCCACGCATACTAGTCTTGTCAGGTTCATTCAGACCCCCACATCCGAGATGAACCACGACTAGGGAGAGTTTGGGATAGATGATAACTCACATAGCTCCCACTAACTGTGTGATCGGTCATCTATCCGAGGGGACATGTTTAATATCAATACAGACAGTAATAAAGATATGACATGCTGCAGCCTGGTGTAATATAAATATGAAAGCGATGCTCAATAGTAAAATGCAACAAACATATATTATATTACGTTGACCTGTATAATAGTACATATATGTCCTCTATAAGGGCACCATGCCCTTAGTAAGGACTGTCTCTAGGACATATACACTATCAGGTTGTTCTTAAACGTGCAGATCATGCCGAGGACAAAGAAACCGGGGAAGCTGTTGGTGGCCAGCAGTCGTAGCTACGCCGAGCCATACTCGCCATTCCGCACCCCTAGTAGTCAACCGGAATCGGGGGGACCTCGGCGACTCATGTCAGCGAGACCCAGTCCCCTGGCCATCGTTCTAGCAGCAGTGCAGGGTCTACTGGCCCAGACGTGTTTGCTAACCTGCTGGGTGATGGGTACAGGGGGGAGGTGTACAGGGCGGGTGAGCAGGTGAATGGGAAGCTCGTCGTCTGGCCCATGCCTGGGCATATGTCAGTTATTTAGTTGGATTAATTTGTGTGTTTGGTATTGTATGTTTTATTTAGTTGGATTAATTTGTGTATGTTATTGCAACAGGATGATGCCGAGGGAGGCTGCAAAGTTCATCAGCAAGGAATCCACGAAGAAAGTGGATCTCCCACCACTTGGAGCCCAGTGGCATACTTTCACTCTGGAGCGGAAGGCGGAGATTTTGAATGCTCTGGAGGTTAGTAATCTTTCTTCTTCTGTTATGGTTTAAGTGGTATGTTCTCAATTACTTGGGTGATATGTTAGTCACTGTGTGTTTGTTGAAATAGGACAATGTGCAATTGTTTGGGTGATATGTTAGTCACCGTGTGTTAGTTGAAATAGGACAATGTGCAATTGTTTGGGTGATATGTTAGTCACCGTGTGTTAGTTGAAAATAGGACAATGTGCAATTGTTTGGGTGATATGTTAGTCACCGTGTTATATATATGTTAGTCTGAATTTTGTATACTTTCTGAAATGTAGGAGAAGTTCTTCCTCCCCAACAAGTTCAAGTTGGAGCTGTGGTATGCCTTCGAACATGAAGGCTCTGAAGCCTTCCGGAAGAAGGTCGCCAAGATCAAGGCATCGGGGAAGAAGCCGGGGTGGATTGGGGAGGAGGAGTGGCCCCTGTGGAAGCAGTATTGGGCGGAGAACCTTCAAGCCCAGAAGCTGTCGGAGCAGAACAGGGAGAACCGGTCCCATAATCCACCGGATGGGACAGGCTCGGTGAAACATTGGCTGGGTTCGAAATCCCAGTTGGCGCGCCACCTGGACGCGGTAAGTCACGTACTTTGTTATAGTTTCTTTTCGTACAAATTTTCTTGCTCTATCATCAGAAGTCTGAATCAAGAATGGATCCACACTCAGAATATCTATTATAATCAAGGAATGCCAGACATTACACCAACAGAGCTGTTCTCTCATCTTGCTACTGTCAACTATGAGACAAAGCAAAGAGAAAATGTATTTGCTGAAAAATCGCAAAACATTGCTTTTGCTGCAAAGCCGTCATCTTCTGAAAAGAAAAATGAAAAAGAACCTACTGATGAAAACTCTTTGGTTGTCAAAAACATGAAGAAATTCATCAGCAAGGAACTTGAAAGGCGAAAAGCAAAAGAGAAGCTGAAAAAGCATCTTGGTAACAACTACCATAAGTACAAGAATGAGACTAGCTCGCTGAACAAGCAAGCTCAGCAAGCTACTTCATCAGAAGAACCAGCAGTTGGAAATGATCTATGTTTTTACTGCAAAAAGCCTGGACACTTCAAAGCTAATTGCCCTTTGCTGAAAGGCAAATCTGCTGAAAAGAAGAAGAAGTTCAAAAGAGCTTTTATTGCTGAAGAAAAGAAGAAGCTTCAAGCAAAAATCGATGCATTGTGTATTGATACTAGCTCCGAAGACAGTGAGGATGAAAGTTCAGACACCGACGATGAAGAAGCCACTCTAGACATGGATATTGGCAAAGAAGTTTGTGGAATAGCTATGGAAGCTTATCCAGATCTGTCAAACTACGAATTCTGCCTCATGGCCGGTCAGGTAAACAACTCTACCTCTGACTCAGACTCAGAAAGTGAAGACGAGATTTACCTTGACAAGATTCAAGGAGAAATCGAAAGATTTGAGAAAACTCTGAGCAGACAGAAAGAGAAACTACAATTGCTGAAATTCTGACCAAGCAGACTACTGAAAAGTACGTCTTGGTGTAGGAAGAAACAGAAGAAAAGGATGCTGAAATAAGGCGTCTTAAGAAGTTGATTGCTGAAGCTACAGAGAAGAATTCTCAAATGGCACTAGAATTGGAAGAATATCAGTCCTTGTTGGTCCCTTTAAAAAACAAGAAAAGACTAGAGGGGGGGGGTGAATAGTCTTTTCAACTTTCGTCGTTTAAAACTTCTCAGGCAAGTACTTATTACTTTTCAGTAATGAGTTTGTTGATACTTAACTTTCTCAGCAAGCGTAAGTTACTTT